>JADRCH010007850.1:0-174760 GCA_019843965.1 Rhynchomys soricoides
ATGTATTTCATGAGGAATGTAATACATTTTTAAAATATAGGCTTAAAGAATACAAAGAAAGCAAGCAAACAAACAAATAAACAAAAAAGACTGATGATTTTTTTTTTGACGCATATAAACAGTTCCATCAGACAGAAGAACTTGTCGGGATGAGCCATATCAGAAACTGGGGAATCTCAGAAACGAGAAAAAAGGGAGTACTGCCAACTCTCTAGCAAACTACTGGATCTGAAGCACGTAAACATAATACCCCACTCAGAGGACCATTGTAATCCATCATGTAGCATGAAATCCTGGATTCACCATGTTAATGAGGTATCTAGATAGGCCTTAAGTGTTCAGCTAATAGGCTTCCCTAAGTGACACCAAAAGATATTTAATCCATGGTTCACCTGAGTAAGGTATATGCATTTACATGTTCCATCAAATAAAACAATTTTGACAGCCAATGACCATCTCTTCATCAAAGATTTAGGTGGGTGTTGATGGGAGGAGATTTCCTCCTAAAGAGCCATGCCTAAAGCTTTTGGAAAAGGACTTTTCTCTCCTATCCCCTCTGAAGTCTCCACATTCACTTGCAATAAAACCCTGCATCACCCCCCTCCTAACCAAGGTTCAGCCTACCTCTTCCTACCTGGTTAGTAGATAGCCTGAGAAAAAAGCATGACAGAGGAAGCCTATTTCCAACTCCTAGTATTACCACAGTGTGGACTGAGGGGAAAATAAAAACAAACAAACAGGAGACTGGGAAACATAGCAACTATCCCACATCTTCTTGTGTTCCACCCAAGATAACACAGGCTGTGGACCCCCTTGCTTATTGTGTTCTGTTACCATGAGATGTTTGCCAGTGGCTCTGGCTGTAGTCCAGGCATTCCAGTTGTGAGTCAGTTACATAGTCCAGCAATTTTTAATATGTATGAATTTAGGAAATTATTATGCCGGCTGTAATTCTTTATCTTATATATTTCCCAATAATGGCACAAAAAACCAAGATTTATTTTCATGCTTCACTTCAATACCCGGGCAATCTATTTTAATCCTCTAAACTAATCTGGCTACTTCTTAACCATGATTCCAAAAATACTTGCAACTAGGCTTTCTGTGTTTCTCCTGAACTCTTAGGAACTCCCTCTTCTTTATATTCTCTTTGTGGATCTTACTCTGCCTTCTCTTTTCCTCCTTCTCATTGGTAGAAGTCCTTCCTATTCTCACTTCTACTCAGTCACTAAATGATCTGCATTTATTCACAAGTCACTAAATAAATGGTAAGAGTTGTTTCCACAAACTTATAAGAGGAGATTATTGATATACGCATTACAATGCCATGTCCTGATTGGAATGAGATATGAGGGTAAAGCAATCAGCACTTCAAAAACACAGGGATAACCTTTAAATAGTGCACAAAAATCATTCTGCCTACACAGTACTACTAAACTATCACTCCAACCTTTTGCTAATGTTGTAAAGGTAAACGGAAAACAAAAAATATAGTTAATAAAATTCCACAAAGTATAAGGAAAAAAAATTAGTGTTCAATAAACATTTACTTTATATATGCATATGTGCCTTGCAAATATGCATGATCACATATATTATAATAGCACATGGACAGTATATTTCACAACACAATTTAGTGAATTTTGCAGATATACAATACAGAATGTTGAGTTAAAAATTACACTAAACTTTAGAATTTGTATGAAAAGTGATATTTTCTCTGTATAGAATATCTGATAAGTAGAGGTTAACAAAAAGAGATAAGACAATTGCATGTAATGCATATAGCTTTCAGAGGCTTCTAAATTATCAGTTATTCAATCCTCACTACCTCTTTGGTCATTATGGACATTTTATCCTAGAATTGACTTAATTGTGAAGCTGAAGCTCTAGTGAGAGCCTTTGCATATTGAAATTTCAAGAATATACAAATTCTCACTCAACAATAAAAAAAAATAACTCCTTAAATATAACACAAGGTTGCTCCTTCATGATTAGTAACCAGCATTCTAATTCAGTCTATCAGAAAGATGTATCTTCCAATTTCATTATATAATTGAGATGCTAAGTATAATTTTTCTTACAGGTGAACAAATAGCTAAGTGACAGTCACTTAACTATTGCTTTGTCAATTAAGCTGTGGATTTTCTAGACTTTTATTCTAAAGACCAAGAGTAGTAAGAAAGAATGGATGGAGGGTTGTGATAATGTATGCTCATTCTATCATTTATTCTTCTATCAATCACTTTGCAGTTTCAAACACAGTTGCAGAAGTTCCTACCAAGCTTTCAATGTGCTCTTCCCACATTCTTCACAAGATAGTCTACTTCTTCATAATCAAAAATCTTTCCCGCACATAGAGTCTGGCTACAAATTATGTTTAAATTTATCCATATTCATGTAGCTGTATTTTGTAAAAGGTATTATGAGCTCAGTAGAAGATAGTGCTTGGTAAACACTGAAATACTGAACTTGGTAAGAATAGAGAAATCATTTAAATCTTTGCAAGTGAAAATTTTAAATATTGGGTGAATATGCTTTATTTTATAGTATGTAAGTGCTGTATCTGCTGATTCACCAATTAATCATCATTTCCCTTCTATTAGAATTTTTTTCTATTAGAATTTTAAAAATACGAAAACAAGAAATTTACCCATTATGGCTGTTTCAGAATTCTTTCTCCTGGGATTGAAAGCAAATCCAGATTTGATTCCCCTTGATTTTTAGCCTGTTTCTGTCCATGTTCTTGGTAATCATCTTAAAACATAAATAGCTGAGAAGCTTGCCCCATATGGGTCATAGGAGGGTCTTGTTAATCATCAGGGGGACGAGAGGGCCTTGGGCCTGAGGGTATTAGATTCCGTCATTATAGGAGAATGCCAAGGAGGGAAGATGAGAGTGGATGGGTGAGTGGGTGGGAAAATACGCCCACAGTGGCAGGGGAGAGGGGAGGAAATGGGGAGGCCCCATAGGGGAGATCTGGAAAGGGGAAAACATTTGAAATGTAAATAAAGTATGAAAAATAATAAATAAATAAATAAATAAAGGAAAAACGGGGGTGGGGAGTAATGTTCAAAATCCCTAAGTCATCAGTGAAATGGAAATCAAAGTGACCTTGATATTATACTTTACCTGATCAGAATGTCCAAGATCCAAAATTCAAGTGACATTACGTGTTGGCATGGATGTGGAGAAAGAGGAACACTCCTCTATTGCTGGTGGGATTGCAAACTGTTACAATCACTCTGGATATCAGCCTGGCAGTTACTCAGAAATTTGGAAATACTTATCCCTCAAAATCTAGATATTCTGTTCCTGTGCATATACCCTAAATATGTTCTACCTTATCACAAGGACACATGTTCCACTATGTTCCTAGCAGCATTTTTTTTGTAATAGGCAGAATCTGTAAGCAACCCAGATGTCCATCAACCAAAGAATGGATATAGAAAATGTGGTTTATTCTGGCAATGGAATACTATTCGGCTATTTAAAACATGGACAACATGAATTTACAGACAAATGGATGGAAATAAAAAATATCATCCAGAGGGAGGTAGCCCAGACCCAAAAGACATGCATGGTGTATACTCACTGATAAGTTAATATTAGCCAAAATGTACAGAATATCCATGATACAACTCACAGACTGTAGGAAATTTAACAAGAAGTCTCAAGTAAGGATGTATCAATTCCACTTAGAACTGGGAACAAAATAATCATGGGAGGCAGTAGGAGAGTAGGATCTCTGTGGAAGAGGAGATTGGGATGGGAAATGGGGTTCAGAATCAGGTATTAGGGGGGCTGGAGAGAAGCTTTAGGGACCAGGAGAATAAATGGTATTATGCAGCTGCTGGGTATAGGTAGTTTGGGGGAACCTTTGGAAAGTCCTAAAGACCTGAGATATGAGAGTCTCCTATGGCTCATTGGGGTTGACCTTAGTTGAAATGTTCAATAGTGGGAGATGAAATATGAAGAGACACCATTCCAATGGATATTCAGGGCCCCCATTGCAAGGTTGGGGCTATCCACCTTTCTTCAAAACTTTTGACCTAGAATTGTCCTTATCTAAAAGAAATGCATGGACAAAAATGGAGCATAAATGAAAGAAAAGGCCACTCAGTGACTGGCCCAAATTTAGGTCCATCGCATTGGCAAGCACCAAATCCTGACATTATTACTGATGGCACATTGTGCTTGCAGACAGAAACCTAGCATGGCTGTCCTCTCAGAAGCTCTACCAGCAGCTGACTGAGACATACAGATACTTATAGCCAACCATTTGACTGAGGTAGGTGACCTCTACGGAAGAGTTAGGGGAAAGATTGAAGTAATTGAAAGAGATGACATAAGAACACCAACCATATCAACTAAACTGGAACCTGGGGAGCTTCTAGAAGCTAAACTTCCACCAAAGAGCATATTTGGGCTGAATGGTGGACCCCACAAATATGTAACAAAGGACTGCCTTCTTTGGCCTCGGTGAGAAAGGATGTGCCTAATCCTGTAGAATTGATGCCCCAAGGAAGGGGATTCCTGAGGGGTTTGAGGTGGGATGGGGTGGATGAGTGAGGAGCATGGGTAGGTGGGTGGGTATGGGGGACCAATGTCTCAGAGGCAAAAGAAAGGGTGATGCTATGAAAGACACTAGGAGGGGAAACCAGGGCGAGGGTCAACATTTAGAATGTAAATAAATAAAATAATTTAATAAAATAGTTCAGAACAAAACCTGACACTAGTTCTTGTGTTGTGATCTTAGCTTCCATTTCATCAATTTCAAAATACTAAGACTATTAAAAAGAACATCATTATTAATCATCTTCTCGATCTATGTGTCTAAGTCATAACAAACAGAGATATCTGAATGACACCCAATTTTCTTGAATTTTAAAATTCAAGTAGCACTACAATTAAATTTTTCCATTTCTATGAATTTTAGTTTTTCATGATATTTTTTCCTTGAATGTAGAAGCATCATTGAAGAGGGCATGGAAGAATTGTTATAGTCACAATACAAGGAAATCTACTGTGAAGCAACATTTCCTACAAATATAATCATGAAGATGACTGCACACATGTCAATATCACCACACATTTTCCCATGGAAGGATTGAAATTTCATGGAACCCCATCCAAGAAAAACAACCCTTAAATTTAGCAAGAAAATTATCTATCCTTTCCGAGGAACAAAACACTTATTGGCTCTCCAGTGAAGTGTGATAAGCATTGAAACCTTATGGGGTGATCTTTTTGTGCACTTGTAAAAATGGTCTCTGTATTATTCAAATGCTCATTTCTGTGGTAGCAGATAGTTGAATGCAGACCACACTTTGATATTGCTATTTAGATGGCTACATCCTATTTTGTAAACACTTCCTCTCTCACCTTCTGGTTGGTTTAAGAGAAAGCAAAGGTGGAGAGAATAGTTAGAACGTCCAACAGAAATAGAAAATCTGGAAAGGAGTTGAATGTGTGAATTCACCAGCCAGACACTGAGGGAAAAATGCAGGCTGGGACGAAAGGTAAGGTAACTAATGAGTGACATGGCAGACTTAGATTAGTATAAATATGTTAATTAAGTTATGCTCTAGCTGGGAAGAAGCCTAAGTTATAAGGCCTAAAGCTTTAATTAATACATATGTGTCCATGTCTTTATTCAGAGTTAGGGCTGGCAAAGAAAGCCCATATGGTTACAATTTGTGCCCAAAGTGAGGGCAAGTATATCCAACCTAGGGCCTTAGTAAAGTTCCAGAAAGAAGCAGCTAGAAATCCATATGAGGACAGATTCAAGCATTAGACCATTCCTGAATAAATGGAACAAGGCCACCGAAGTGATTTGGTAGGCAAGGAGGAGATATGGCCTCCTAGTGGCACACTCTCTGAGGCAGGGACAAGGCAGCAATGGGAAACTGTGAGAGATCAAGGGCAAAGGGCAGAAAATCTTCTCCTTATCAGCAAAGCCTGATGCTGTGAAGCCAAAGCCTCTTGCATTTTCCATGCACAGTGAAAAGAGCAGAACAATTTCTACCTGGGTCCAGAAACCAGCATATAATCACGAGAAAATCTTGCAAATGTAGAGAGGGTTGACTGGTTAAGAGGCTTGGTATCTAGGGGAAAGGAAACAGTGGCCCAGTCCAGGATGAACCTGGGGCCAAGAATAGGCAGCAGAACACATTCCAGAATAGGTTCCAGTTCAGAGAAACCACAGCTTCTCTACTTGGGTGCTGAAAGTGCAAAACCACTTGGTTCCTGTGAATTGTGCTGTTGAGGTAGCCACCACCACCTCTGTATGCTCAGCCAAGAAGCAAATGAGGCACCTGGGACAACAGGCAGAAGAAATCCATGCCCTGCCATGGAGCTCTGATCAGGTGAATTATGTTTGAAATTATGCATACATATTTATGAAATAAAAGAGATAGTATAGACAATCATTGAAAAAATAGTTTGTAAACCATAAAGTCTTCAAAGGAAGGAGAAAATAAGAGACTGAAAATAAAATAATGATTTCTGTGTTAAACACTAGGGAATGCAGTGACATAAGGCACGTGTACCCCATATAACTTTGTTTGGTAATCAGCATACAAATCAGTATATTTTTGGAAATGTGATCATAAATATCCTTCCTCTTTAAGAAAAGTTAAAATAAAGCAGTCATTGTGAAGGGGAAGAATGATAAATGAAATGCTAGATAGGTGGCCATTTTTTCAGAATGAAAAAAAATCTTCAGTCTCTACCCGACATTCCCACCTGGTAATACAATTGGAAACTGGCAGCCCATGGAATGTTAGATAAACTAATGCTGAGTTCAGAACCCACATTTTGTTTGATAATGTCATTTTAGAGCAACGTCAGACAATAGCGTTTGTGTCTTGGTTTATAAAGTTTGAAATTTTAAAGTATGTGTATGTGTAAATGCATCACACAAGTGATTTCTATTCAGAATTACAAGGGGCTTCTGCGTTAAGTTCTGCAAAGGATGATCCTGAAATTACACATTTATTAGAGAAGATAGACATCTTGGAGATGCTTTTGTAAATTAAACCTGATGATTCTCAGACTCATGTATCCAGTAGAATACAGCGTTTTTTAGACATTTTGGCTTAAAAGACATTACAGCTATATCTTACAGTCTAAAGGCCAAAGAGATGTAAAATAGTCTAACTATACTTTAAAGAAAGTGTTCATAGAGCAGAACAAGTATATGGGCTCTTCCAGAGATAGATTAAATAATGCTTTACTGACTTAACATTTTAAAAATGCCAATGAGACAGCTAACAGATCTTCTGAAAGATCTCTGGAGTTTAGTAATAACTGCTGCATTATATCAGCCTATATATGTGATGTGTTTAGAATGGAAGTCAAGCAATGTGCTGCATTGGAGGAGAGGTTTTGTCTTCATTTCAACTGGAAACAAAAGTTGTGGATTCCTTCAAAATTGATAAATATTAAATTTGACCAGGAGAGATCTCAGGAAATCTATGTAGTGGACGTCAAAAAAGAACCCAAGAAAAACATCAAAACAGGTAATATTAATTCTGATTCCTTTACATAGTGACAACTCTGAGACTGACTGAGGTATGTCTCCACATAGCCAATCAGACATGTTTTCTTCAGAGTACTCAGGAAACATTATAACATGCATGCAAACCCTTCATATGGCATGGATGTGGACTATATTGTCCAATCAAACTTATAAGTTGATAGATGCCTCTCTCCTGCTCAGAAAGCCTAAATTCACCTGTGCATAACTTATTTGTGTGCATTAAACATTCCATACATGTGGTAATGTAAAAATGTAAATTACCTTTAAAAGTTTGCATATTTTCATAGGAAGAGGACCAGACAAAATTGAAGACAAGACAAGTAACCCAAGTGATCTAACCTCAGGGTTTCCCTCAGTAGCTGTTTTTCTTAATCTGTATCCCAAATGACTTCAAAGTCATAGTTTAGTTGGTCTAGAATCAAATACAGCTCCAGCCAGGAGTTCAACTAAGCCCTACTCTTTTGCAGCATACAGATATTTGACAGAAAATGATGAAGCTAGGTTTCCTAGGACCTGACCAACATTCCAATATCCTTAGGGCTCCCAAAGATGCTGTAATGTCCAGGCAGCAGGAAGCAATCTGAATAGAATGACATACCACACAAACCATTCCAAACTGGTGAGGTAGATGGTTTTGGTTGCTCTGTGGGTGCTGAATGTTTGTCATCATTAAAGGTAGGTTAATCACAAGTTGCTAAAGGTCTTGGTCAGAGAGGAATCAAAGCAAAGTTGGTTAGTTTTATTGATCACTTTCTTTTTCTTTCCTCTAATTCATCTCTTTTTCTTTCATCTATCTCGTTTTCTCTCTTATCTAGTGTTAGTAGAAGAAGGTGGAGAAGATATGAAAATTCTAAGGGGGTTTAGGAATAATAAGAAAAAAGGCTAAATTTTTGAATCTACTGGTAAACTAAAGAGCATTAAAAATCCAAATAGTTTACATTTGTATAAATTATTGCATATTGATACAAATTTAAGGTTATATTTTGTTATACTATATGTTTATATGTTTCAACTCTTGTTTAAGGTATTGTATAGCCGGGCAGTGGTGGCGCATGCCTTTAATCCCAGCCCTCGGGAGGCAGAGGCAGGTGAATTTCTGAGTTTGAGGCCAGCCTGGTCTACAGAGTGAGTTCCAGGACAGCCAGGGCTACACAGAGAAACCCGGACTCAGAAAAAAAAAAAAAAGGTAATGTATATATGCATCTCATTAAAAAACATAATGTAAAGTTCTAGTCCCTGAAAACTACTATTACAATCTCTTTAGTATTATTAAGAAATGCAAATCAGTTGTCAGTCAAGCAAATGTGTGTTCATGATAGATACTAGTTTTGTTCACTGTAGAAATAAACTTTACTTAGCATCCAGCCAATGTTTCCAAGATTGAACTGATAGTAAATAGCTAGAAACAAACAATGTTTGCCTATTTAGCTATACCTACATAGCTAGATGGTCTTCAAACAGATTTACAGAATATGGCACTTAAGATGCTTTAATGGGACATCAGCTCCTGACCACACTCCAATATTACTTCAAAGAAGTTGCTGAATATCAAAGTATCTCCATATGGAGTTTCCTTCAAATGTGGGAAAGCCATCAACTGGGGTGGCAAGTCTCTCAAGAGTTAGGAGCATCATTTCTCATTGAGGTCAGTCCAGGCAGTCCTCTGCTGTTATGTATCAAGAGGCCTCTGACCACCTACTGTATGCCGCCTGGTTGGTGGCTTAGTGTGTGAAAGTTCTCAAGGTCCTGGTTTGTTGAAATTGCAGATCTCCCTATGGGGTTAGCTTCCTCTCCAATTTCTTCCAGTTTTCCCTAATTCAAGCACAGGGGTCCAAGACATCAGACCATTAGTTGGGTGTAAATATCTGCATCTGACTCTTTCAGCTGCTTGTTGGCTCTTTCAGAGGGCAGACATGCTAGGCTTTTGTATGTAAACACATCATATATCAGTAATAGCATCAGGCCTTAGAATCTCCCCCTTGAGCTTTATTCCAATTTGTGCCTGTCACTGGACCTTCTTTCCCTCGGGCTTTTCTCTTTTTTTGTCCCTGCAGTTCTTTTATACAGGAACAATTTTAGTCAGAGTTTTTGACTATGGGAAGGCAACCCCATCCTTCCACTTGATGTCCTGTTGTTTCTATTGAAGGTGGATTCTACAAGTTTCCACTCACCACTGCTGGGCATATAATCTAAAGTCCCTCCTTTTGAGTCTTGTGATTCTATCACCTCTCAGGTCTCTTGTTCATTCCAGAGGGACCCCGACATTCCCCCTGCCTAGGTTGTATATTTTCATTCATTCTGCTGGCCCTTGGGTCTTCACTCCTGAACCCCACCACCAATATCTGATCATGTTCCATATCCCCTGCCCCTCCCTGTTGGGTTAAATGGTGGTAGGGGAAGTTCTCTGGGAGAAGAAGGATAAGGAAAGTTTGACAGAGCTCACCCCACAGCACTGTAGGGCAGATGTCAGGTTGTGAGAAGCAGCAGCGAGACACTGCCCAAGGGTGGGGTAGTGGGGCCTGAGATCCAGGAGAACACACAGAGATGGCTCTATCTGACTCTCATGCTCTTGGGCATCCCCAGCACCACTGGATGCTGTGGAAGAGCTGAGAACAAAGTGGTGTCTTGCAGGCCGGATCTGGCCCAGTCTGAGGGGGAAAAAGCAGGGAGGAGCACTGGTGGAGTCCCGTCAGAACTGTGGTTTGCAGCTTGTTGCCAGCTAGCTGGGTTGGTTTAGTGGCAGCTGTGGCTGGGAGTACTGGGAGGCCTTTTGCAGGAGAGTAGATGCAGCTCTTAAGATGAAGGCCTGTTCCATTGTTCCCTACAGCAGATCCTGATGAAGAGAGACAGTCCATGGTTTCAGGTTGTTTATTGTCATGGCGGAGAGTAACATGAGTGAATCTGTACCTGTGACCTTAGGGAGGGTGAGGTTGAAAGGCCTTTCCAGGGAGGAGTGGCTGGGAAGGGGAGTAGCTAAGCCTCTAGGTGCCTCATTAGAGTGGGGATGTCTTTAGACTATGTGACCACACCTCTACCTGTATGTGACTGACAGTCACAGGCCTATGGAGAGTGGCAGCCTTGTGTCAGGAGCCTGGGGCCAAGAAGCATGGCAATATGCCTACCATCCCTTGTAGGGTTATCCCCTTGTGGGTGTTCCAGGGTTTTAAACCTTTGCTCAACCAGAAACCAGGCTGCCTTTCATGGCCCCACACCTCTCCTCTCCTACCCAGTTCCATTGCTCCCTTTGTCCTCTGCTTTCTTCTTCCTCCAAAGTGGGATTGTACATGAACCCTTTGGCTTGTTAACCTTCTTGAGTTTTGGATTCTAATCTAGATAGTCTGTATTTTTTTTTTTTTGGCTAAAATACACTTATTAGTAAGTATATACCATGCATATCCTTTTGGGTCTCTGGTACCTCACTCAGGATGATATTTTTAAGTTTCATCATTTGCCTGCAAAACTGATGCTTTCCTTATTCTTAATAGCTGAATAGTTTTCCATTGTATACATGAACCACATTTTCTTTTATTCACAGGGAAGGGATGGCTGTAGAAAGACCCATGGGTTCAGTGCTGCTGAGCTGGCTCTTGGTCTTTTGTTTGGGTTACAGCTGGCAGCATGTGTGCTGATCTCAGGTAGCCTACAGTGTAAGCAGTCTGGAGAGTTGGTCTGCCAATACCATGTCCTGCGTAGACAGGGGATACATGTGAGCAAGCATGGAAAGACTCCCTTGGGTAGAGATGCCCTGTTCAGCTGTGTCTGCCAGAAAACTCCCCTCCAGGCAGTTGTGCCCCAGGGCCCCTCATCCCTCCCTGGGAAATGACACTTGGGCTGCCCATTCAGCTCTAGCTGGGGTGCTGCCTCTGGAGGTCAATCTCTGCCTGGGGTCTGGGAGGGAAGCTCTCTACAACTCTCTATAGACTTCTCAGACATAGCTTTCAATCCACACTCTGCTGCAAACTTGGATCGTCCTTAAACGCCACATCTATTTATTCAAGGGTGGCAGGAAGAGTAGCGGACTTTTGTCTCAGGTTAGTTGATTTCTAAGTGATATGCAATGGGAGCCAATTTGTTACAGTAAATCCCAAATCCCAATTATGCCATGCAGAAACACACAACCCAGTTACAATATTTATAAGCTCCATGCCTCGATTGGGTAGATTTACCACTAAACTACTGTATTCCTCAGCTATGAGATCCCTTGCTACTATTGGCTTCTCTGGGCCATGTGATTATAATCAATCTTCTTTCCACCTATACTTCATCTGTCTTCTTCCTCTCTCCTTCCCTTTCTTTCCTCACTCTCTAAAACCTCCAGCCCCACCATTCCCTTCCACTTTCCAATCACAGGCTCTCACTTTTATTCAGTCAGTTAAAATGGGGAGAAGGTTCACATGAAGTCACCTGAGTATGTGATCCACTCTTTGTCATTGAAGCAGCCCCTCTTGAAAAAGCATCAGAATACGAACAGCACCAGGGCAACCCACAACACCCTTAAACTTACTGTATAAGCAAACCTATTTAAAGGCTACAATTTTTATATTTATAGCCTGTAAATTCCAGAAATGCTGTGGTCACCACGTTCAAAGATTACAGGAAATTTCCCTGGCAAGATATTTACATATCTTTAAAGCATTTGTTCATTCTCTCTAACTTCTCTCTTCAGTGGATCTTAATATCTATTGCATCTTCCATCTAGCTCTCTGTCTCTCATTTGAAGCTCTTTGTATCAGTTTCAAACCATAGGAAGAAATCTCCACGTTGCTCAGGCTAAATCTGTGTATTCCCTTCTGTCTTTAAAAACAATCAAATAAGATTTATAAATATCTAATCTTTATTTGTCTGGTGACTTGAGGCAGGCATTTTTATTGTGTGCTTCTCACTGTCTCTTCCTAGCAGTTGGTTTTATCCTGTTATTTTAGTTCTGCATGCTGAAGCCAGGTAATTCTGCTATGCTCTGCTGAGAAATCCGTTCTCCACTCTATTAAATTGTATCATTGTGTGTGTGTTTCTTAAATTAATTGTGGATTCTCATCTTCCACATTGGGCACCATATATAGCAGGGTTTTTATCTTTTTGGCTTCATTTTGGCCTTTCAACTAGGAATCTTTTCCTTGTATTCCTGTTGTTCTTGGGTTTGATATTATAATAATGTATCCCAAATCATACATTTTCTGGATGTTTTGTGTCATGAACTTTTGAGATTTTGCATTTTTTTGATTGATTTATTGATTCCAGCTGTATATTTATTACCCAACAGGTTGTCTAAGAACTTCTGTAGGTAAGATAAAAAAGCATCTTGTATATCATCTCACATGTTCTTCAAACTATTTTCCAGAATGAACAAGTTCATATCTTTTACCTAGAATTTAAGCACAAGTATTTGTGTTATGCTAGGTTTTTGAAATCATGGCTTAATTATGAAAGTATCTGATATAGCTCAGAAGACCAATGGATTAGCACTTTTAAAAAATTGTATCCTGATAAAATGAATGGCATGGTAGAATGAAAGATGAAAGTAAGCATAGATCATCAGTCTGTACATAAAATTTTTAATTTATATATGAATAGAGAATCTGTGTTTTTATTTTGTCACCTTATAAGTGTTCATTCTTCCACTTTATAAATATTTCTGCAGGGTCATATATTTTGAAGTAATCAGTGAGAATAAAGTATTACTAAAATTATCATATCGATCACATTACAAGATGGTAACATTATTGTATATCTAGCAAAAATTTCTTATCTTTTACCTGCACTTCTCATTTCCACTATAATTATCAGCAAAATGCAAACCTGAAAGCATCTATCTAGTTTAGAATTCCTTCTTCTTGCACTAACTGGTAATGCGCAGAACCAGTTCCTTACTTCAGCTTGTTACTGTGCGTATCGTTGGTCACTGCACTAGTAAACCTGCTCATCTTGGCAGTCAGCTTTGACCTATACCCACAAACCCAGACATATATTTTTCTCTCTAGTCTTTCCATTAACAATAGCTGATTAAGCACAGATATGTTTAAACCTCAATACCAAATATGCTTTTATGCCTCATAATACAGAATCAAGTATCACTCACATATCTTACCTCACACAATTCTGGTTTGTATTAGTTTTAACTGCAATGTAAAATGATTTTCTTGCTGTTAAGGTCTAGGATCACCACATGGCCTTTCTAACCCTCTGACGTACACTACAATCATGAATATGTCCTATTATGACCTGAATATTTTAATCTCTCTGTTCCTTTGGCTTGTGTTTTGTCTCTGAAGAACAAAGCACTCTAATGGTTGTTCACTTCTCTCTCTGAACACAGGAGGAAATCCCTGATTTCTTCAGCGAACTTGATCAGCACATTAAGCTTGCGTACACTCATTAATATCATCTTGATATAATTGGCATCTTGAGTATTTAATGGAGTTCTTATCTCTGGGATAATTTTCTATTAAAATAATTTTGTATCAGCATTTTAAGGAATTCCATTACCTGGGTAAAATATAAAACTTTCAACTTGTGAGTCTCTCCTGTCAGTTTTCTCCTAGTTTAATGGCACAATTTTGGGTATGCAAAGCAGGGCTGCAGTGAGTCACTCTTTTGAAAAGATTGTAGTCACTTCACTGATATATTCCATGTTTCTTCAGATGTTGAGTCTATTTAAATACAGACTGAGGAACAAGGAAATAAAGGAAGCACCGAGGAAACTCATCACAAGTGTTGGGCAGTTTTATAATGGTATTTGAATTCCACAAAAGGATAACTTAAAACCATGCTTAAATTTTAATTTAAAAAAATTATGAATAACTGAAAAGGTGAGTTGGAGAAAATAGACAAAGAGCAATAAAACAATTTCTGCCTGATTTCCTTGTTAGCAATGAAATGTTTTTAATGTTGAAATATTCAATATTTAGAGCATGGAGTGAGAATTTTTAACAATATGTAAGTATATTACTAAGACCTGCTGTTGGTAATGCAAACATTTGTGCACAGTTATAACTTTAGAGTGATTTGTGGGAATCAATCATGAATGTAAAATAGTTTCACTATAACATTAGTCATGGGTCATTGCCTAATTTAGATAAACATCAGTGAAGTAGCTTGCAATAATAAGTAAGTAAACCATAGTGATGTGAATGGAAGTCCCTTTTATTGGTATTGGCAATGATACCTTTGGAGTTTAATCTTTCTTTTTAACTTTTAAATTTTATAATATTACTAAGTTCTATTATTCTTCTAATACTGAAAACAACTGTTTTTTTACATACAATATATTCTGATTATGGCTTTCCTCTCTCCAAATCATAGTTCTTCCCATGTCGAACCCAATACTGATCCACATCCTTTGTCTGTCATATTACAAAATGGGCTTATATGTCAGGACTAATAATGAAAATAAAAATAAATAGAATAAAACAAAAACAAAGGAGATATACCAAGATAATTGAATAGAAGGAAAGGGCCAAAGAAAAAGCATGAGAAAAGTGTATAGACACAGAAACACACACGAACTCTTAAATTCATTTGGTTTGACAGTTACATTCATTAAAATGGCCATACATGACTTTCCACTTATGCATCAGTTTATTTCATAATTAATTTTTTTCTGAAAAAATGGTATTGCTCTATATTCCAACACACAAACATGGGTTTCTTTACTCCGTGCTGATTCATAGGAATAAAGGGTTTTGATTTCTGTTGTGTTATAGGAGGATTGAGGATGAGAACTAAAGTAAAAGCAGGAAACCAGAGGTCTTGGATAAGATGATGACTTATACCATGCATACTCACTGAGAAGTACAGTACCCTATATACACTTTATAGGTGGGAAATATCAAAGATCAACATGGTGCTAAATTAGAAAATGTAGGCAGATGGAATGCAGTATATCTAAGAAGAGACTACTTTAGAGCAAATACCTGGAGCCAACAGGGAAATGTTGGGTCATCACAAACCTCAACCTTGACTTTTTTGAGGAAATTACTTCAGCCTCTAACTGACTTTGACAAGTCTGCTCCTAGACAAAAACATGGAGCTAAAGTTAAAGTTTTCCTTTCACTGGGGCTTGTACAAATATCTTGTTTAAGTCTGGTTTCTCAGAAATGTAGAACCTAATTCAGATAGAAATAAATTTGTTATGAAAAATAAAATATATATACAATATATAATTATAATGTGTATTATTTTACTTATATATTCTTATATATACTTGTATATACTTATGTATAAGAATATTTGTATAATAACTATAATTTTAAGCAATTCCAGTAATTGAGGTGCATTTCACATGTAAGACTTGGAATATTCTAGTGCATACATATCAGTATACACAAAATACAAAATTTATAATATTAATATGAATAAAAATTATGAATAAAAATAAGGGCATTTTAGTTTCACAAAGAGATGTTCAGATTTATCTTTAATGTTTGTATTATTTATTTTATATTCAAAATTTTAAGTCATATATGCTCACTAGAATACTCTATTAGGTTTCTATAGTGTAAGATAACTTATAGAATGAATGTATTGATTCTATCTATCTATCTATCATCTGTATATCTACCTACCTATCTATCCATTTATCTTTCTTTATTTCTATCCATCTATTGATCTACTGTTTCTCTCTCTCCATATATACATAAGGTTTGTTAGATTGACATACAGGCTGTATTCCAAATATTCAAATAATGACTGCCTATGATCAGAAGATCAATAAATCCAGAACTTGTTCTGTCCATGAGGGTGTACAACTCAGTGTGTCTTCAGGATATGAGAAAATCCAAAAAATATATTTAAAGCCGGTGAAAGAATTATCTTTTGGTAAAGGAAAAAAAAAAAAAAGAAAGAAAAGGGAAGAGAGAGACAAGACTGCCTTTTGCCATGTCCTTTGATAGGCTTCCAACAGAAAGTTTGGCCCAGATAAGAAATGGACTTTCCCACTTCAATCTTAGTAAGCAAATTTCTCACTCATTTATGTACACAGATATTTTATGGTTTTAATTAAGTCCAGATTTACTCAAATTCACAAACAAACAAGTGATCCTCACTCTATCCCTTGTCAACTTGACATACAATCATTTCTCCTCATATCATGCTTAATTTCCACATGAAAACTATAAGCAGCTTATAATTATGCACATCATGTTATAACTATATCTTATACAATGGTAAATATGTTATGAGTTTTTAATATTAATATGTGGCAGTATCTCTTCATATACATTATTTTAGTATGTCAAACTTAAATATGATAGGCATTGATATTCTCTTTAATGATATTACAGCACTAATTTTAATAATATCAAGAAAGGAAAACACAAATATCTGTAAAAAGACACTCTTAAGAAAACATGCATAAACACTTATCTCTATTATCATCATTGTTTCTGGCCACATGGCACTACTACTTTCATTAATACCTTTCTCTATATCCATTCCATTTTCCTCCACCATCAGTAAGTACCCTAGTTGGATCGTGAAACTTCTCTTGGAAGAGTGACCTTCATTCTTGATGGGTCTGTGCTCTTTTTCATCCTGTGTGAATTAGATTGCTATACTTTCTCACTGACTTTAATCACAGGATGTAGTAACAACAAAAGATGCCAAAAAAGATCTCTTGCAATCCAGACATAACATTCTGTGCCTTCAATATGGAGAAGTAATTCAATTTCCCCTGCTATTCATATCACCTTCTAACAGTGACATTCCTTTCTTAGCCTGTTGGTGTATAGACATCAGAAGCTCAGAGTGAACCAAAGGAAGTCTGAGCTGTTTTATTCAATGGGTTGTTTGGTTTGGCTCCTGACATCCCACTCCTCTGAAACCAAAATCTAGGCCAGAAGAAGTTAGTTTCATGGGAACAGAAAGCATTTTTTTTTCCTAGTAAGTAATTAGGAATGGTAATGAGTGGAAATATTCCCTTCTCCACCTACTAATTACTGAAACCATGCATCCTAGCAATGGAGGAAACCATAACATATATTGGCTATTGATTCAAAACATATGCTGCCTTCTGGAGAATCCTTCTACAGGACTTCAGGCTGCTGACCCCTAATTTTCAAAAACAGTGTCTTTAAAATGCCATTCTATCTTTTTATCAGGCTTGCTGCCTTAGGATGGTAATTAAACAAGACAAGACTAGTGGATTTCATGATTGTGAGCCCATGTTCACATTTCACTGACTGTGAAATGAATTCCTTTGACAAAAGAACTGATTGTGTAGAGTAAAATGATAGTAGAAATGTCATTATTTAAGTTCATGTTTTTGCAGAAACAATACATTCAGGAAAGATAAACCCAAAGCTAAAATAAGTATTTATTCCAGTTAAGGCATATTGTTGTACTTTCCATAAAGGAAGTAGTCCAATGTATTCACCCATCCACCAGGTCACTGGCTAGTCAATCTGAAGAATGGCTCCATTTCTGGGTCTTGATATTTCTTTTTGTTGTTAGCAGATATGATAAAGCACTCAGCAGTATCTATAGCTAGATAAGTCTTACTGACTGTCAGGCCTTGTTGTTGAGGCCTTGTTATTGGGCCTACACATAATACTGACCTCTGCTACCATGGTCATTTTGTTCATGGGCCAATTTTTCAATAACATGAATGGCTATGAATCGAAACTCTCTACAGAATGGGCCATTCTGTCTACATGTTCATTAAATTTCTTCGCAGCTGAAGACAACTTTAATGTGAATTCATATGGCACACAAGTATTGTTAAATCTTCACCCATTTGGAAAGACATATCAACCTACTTATTCAGATGGTTTTCTGATATATCGAATCACTATAATGTCATCAGTATAGTGCATAAATGTGTAAGAGTCAAACAATCAAGAGCCCTTGTAACAAAGTTATGATATAGGCATGGAGAGTTGACATATTATATAGGTAAAATTATAAAAATATACTGCTGGTCATGCCAACTGAAAAATATGCTTCTTTGGCTCCTTATGACTAGGTATAGGAAAAAAGAGCATTTATTAGATCAATAATTGCATCCCAAGTTGTGGGACCATGAAAGGCAGCCTGGTTTCTAGTTGAACTAAGGTTTAAAACCCTGAGACCCAACAGGGGTTCCACAGTAGGGGATAACTCTACAAGGGGCAGTAGGCACTTTTCCATGCTCCCGGGCCTCAGGTTCCTGAAATGAGGACACAGCTCTCCATAGGTCTGTGACTAGCAGTCACATAACCCCCAACCCCTCCACAGGTAGAGGTGTGGTCACATAGCCTCATGACATTCTCATTTTAATGAGGCACATAGAGGCTTAGCCAATAAACTCTCCTTCTCCTTCCCAACCACATTTCCCTGCAAAAGATATTTTAATCTCAGACCTGCCCTGAGCTTGTGGGGTACAGCTTCACTTATCTCCACCCTCGAACCAAGCACTGTCTCTCTTCATTGGGATCCACCCTGGGGAACAATGGAACAGGCCTTCGTCTAAAGAGCTGAGTCTAGTCTCCCACAGAAGGTCTCTCAGTACTCCCAGCCATGACTTCTACTAAATCAAACCAGCTAGCCAGCAACAAGCCAAAGACTTGGTCCCCAGAAAGACTCAGCAGGGATCCTCCCTGCCTTTCCTCCTAGGCCCTGGGCCAAACGCAGCCCGTGGACCCCCGCTCCATTCTCTGCTCTTCCAAGGCATCCAGAGGCACCTGGGATGCCCAAGAGCCTGAGAATCAGACAGAGCTGGCTCAGTGCAGGCCCCAGGACCACAGGACGTGCTCCCCCACCCCTGGGTGGTGTCCCATGGCTTCTCACAGCCTGACACCCACAAGGTGGTGCAGCG
This sequence comes from Rhynchomys soricoides, assembly GCA_019843965.1. Classification (NCBI taxonomy): domain Eukaryota; kingdom Metazoa; phylum Chordata; class Mammalia; order Rodentia; family Muridae; genus Rhynchomys; species Rhynchomys soricoides. The sequence continues at coordinate 19,332 of JADRCH010007850.1, forward strand.
GGGTAAGCAGGGTCAAACTTCCTGCATCTTGCCTCTCCCAATGGCCCAAGCCATGGGATGGATGTGGGACTCACACCACCTTAACCCAACACTAAATATGAGCAAATATTGTTATCTGCTCAAGTAAAGATATCATATCTGGTACAGCAGCTAAAATTATAGTCACTACTTGATTTTGTTTTCAACAGTCAACTACCTTTTTCCTCAGTCAATACATCTTCTCCACTGGCCAAATATTAGTGTTATGGAAGAAATATTGGTAGCAACCCTCCTTACATCTTTTAATTAATTGAAAGTGGAACTAACTTTTGAAATTCCTCAAGAGGTGCTATACTCTTGTTGATTCAGTATTTTCTGTGACAGAAGCATTCTGAAGGTTTCCTTTTTGGCACAATTGAAAGTACCTTTTCTTCCATTTGATTAAGAAATTTTCCACTTATTAAATCAATCATAAATGCAATAGATTTCTTCATTTCATGCTTAGAAACATCATGATTGATTAACTGCTACCAAAGGTTCTATAAATCATGCAATAACAATAAGTATCTTGTGCTAAATATTATTTGTTATGCCATTATGGATGTTTCTCTGTCTCTGCTGCCCTTTATAACCATGATGACTTGGTTTTAGTGAGTTAGTAGTATAACCTGGGACCTGATATTTCATGGCATAATTATTTCCACTGCACTGAACTCTTCCAACTGAGAAGCAGAATCTGAAATTCTAAAGTCTAGCACAAGGAATAGGATGATAACAAATCTCTTCAAATGGGGTGATGCTATTCTCACCATTTTGCATCTTATAAGATTACTGAAGGATTTGTCTCCAAGGCTTTCCTACTGTGGAGGATAGTTTCTTGTTTTATTTTCTTTGTTTGTTTTGTTTGTTTGTTTTGTGAGGTTAGGTTTTATACACCATACCTACTCTAACATTGCAATTTCCCTGATCCATAAAATACCTCCATCAACACTAAGCCAATGGATATTAAGCATTTATAAACCTTTTTCAGTTGTCTCTCATTTGAAAAATGCGTCAGCCAAACATTTAAGTAAAATTTTGGCCTTTAAGTTGGGAATCTTCACTCTCTTCTATACCTATTATCCTCAGGTTCTGTCTTCTCATTGTATCCTTGATATCTTGGATGTTTTGGGTTAGGAGCTTTTTGCATTTTGTGCTTTCTTTGACTGTTGTGTCAATGTTTTCTATGGTATGTTCCACATCTGAGATTCTCTCTTCTATCTCTTGTATTCTGTTGGTGATGCTCGCATCTCTGACTCCTGATCTCTTTCCTAGGTTTTCTAACTCCAGGGTTGTCTCCCTGTGTGATTTCTTTATTGTTTCTATTTCTGTGTTTAGTACCTGAATGGTTTTGTTCATTTCCTTCATCTGTTTGATTGTGTTTTCCTGTAAGTCTTTAAGGAATCTTTTTGTTTCCTCTTTAAGGGCTTTCTAGTTGTTTACCTGTGTTCTCTTGCATTTCTTTAAGGGAGTTATTTATTTCCTTCTTAAATTCTTCTATCATCATCATGAGATGTAATTTTAAGTCTGAGTCATGTTTTTTCTGGTGTGTTGGGGTATCCAGGGCTTGTTGTGGTGGGGGAGCTGGGTTCTGTTCCTTATGTTTTTGCCCTTGCCTTTTGCCATCTGGTTATATCTGGTGTTAGCTGGTTTTACTCTTTCGGGCTGTGGCTTGCTTTTCCTGCAAGCCTAGGTGTCAATACTCCTTGAAGACCAGTTCTTTCTGAGAGGAATTTGGTTTTGGAGAGCTGTGGTACAGGGTCAGCTCTGGGATGCAGACAGAAACCAGAAGGATCTATTCCCCAGCTGTCCCTTGGTCCCTGGGTCCTGATGGGTCTGCAAGGGTCCCTCTTGATCCAGTGAATTTGAAAAGAAGTGGTGGTCTTGCCTGTGCTTGAAGGTATGTCAACACTCCTGGGATACCAGATCTCTCCTGGCACTATTTGAGTATGGAGCCCTGTGTCACATGATCTGCTCCCTGGCCATTGAAAGAAACCAGAAGACCATTCCTCAGTTCCTGTTTCCTGTGTATTCCATGTCAGTCCCTCTGAGCAGTCAGGTTTGCCCACACTCCCAGCACTATTTGGCTATGGAGCACTGGTGGCCCAGGCAGAGGTCTTCTGCCACAGATGGAAACCAGAAGGCTCCTTCCCCTGGCTGTTCCTCAGTCCCTGTGTCCCAAGGATTCCGAGTCCTGCTGAGCAGTGTTGTTCCTGTTATCCCCTCTCACTTGTTCACAAGAATTTTATTGAATACCTTTGCTCCAATATTCATAAGAGAAATTTCTCTGAAATATCTCTCTCTCTCTCTCTCTCTCTCTCTCTCTCTCTCTCTCTCATCTTTGTGTGGTTCATGTATTAGGGGGACTGTGGAATCATAAAATGAGTTTGGCAGCATTTCTTTTGTTTTTATTTTGTGAAGTACTTTGAAGAGATTTGGTATTATCTCTTTTTTGAAACTTGATAGAATTCTGTACTAACGGCATTTGTCCCTGGGCTTTCCCTGCTACCCTGCCCCCTTGGGAGACTTTTAATGGTGACTTCTAGTTACTTAAGGATTATGGGACTGGTTTAACTTTGTAAGTGGTGTATGTCTAGAAAATCATCGATTTTGCTTAGATTTTCCAATGCTGTGGAATACAGGCTTTTATTGTAAGAGCAATGGTTTTTGTTTGTTTGTTTTTGCTTGTTAGTTTTTGTTTTCCATATTTTTTTAAAAAAAAATTTCCTCAGCTTCTGCTGTTATGTCTGTATTTTCATTTTGAATTTTTTTTTCTTTTTAAATTTGGGGACTGTCTCTCTCCCTTTTAGTTAGTTTATCTAAGGGTTTGCCTCTCTTGTTGATTTTCTGAAAGATCCAGCTCTTGGTTTTGTTAATTCTTTGTATTATTTTCTTTGTTTATAAGTGGTTGATTTTAGCCCTGAGTTTGACTATTTCCTGCATCTACTACTTTTGTGTGTGTTCTAGAGCTTTCAAGTGTGTTATTAAGTTGCTGTTATGAGATCTTTTCTATTTCTGTATGAAGGCACTTAGTTTAATCTATTTTTGTTCTATAAGTTTCTTGTATATTAATACCTATTTTTTTTCTTTTTTAGGTTAGAGAATTTCTTCTGTAATTTTGTTGAAGATATTTTCTGGGCCTTTGAACAGGAAACCTTTTTCTATTACTATTGTTCTTAGAATTGATCTTTTTATAGTTTCCTATATTTCCTGGATATTTTATATGTTAGAAATATTTTTGGTTTATCATTTTCTATGAATTGTTTGTCATTCTTCTATCAAACTGTTTATGTCTGAGATTCTCTCTTCCACCTTTTGTATTCTGTGGGTGATGCTTGCATCTGTAATTCTTGTTCTCTCTTAGGTTTTCCATCTCCATGGTTGTCTCCATTTGTGTTTCCTTTACTGCTTTGGCATCTATTTTCATGTCTTGAACTGTTTTATTCATTTCCTTCACTGGTTTGATTGTATTTTCATCTATTTCTTAAGGAATTTATTTGTTTCTTCTTTTAATGTTTCTACCTCTTTAATTGTACTTTCCAGCATTTCTTTAAGGAGTTCATTTGTTTATTGTTTAAAGACTTCTGTCATCTTCATAAGATGAGATTTAAGGTCAGTATTGTACTGCAGGTGTTTTCCAATATCCAAAGCTTGCTTTACTAAGAGATCTGTCTTCTAATTGTGACACATTACTCACTTTTGTTGCTTGTGTTTTTGTGCTTGCCATTAGCCATCTAATTCTCTCTGGTATTGGATAGCCTGGTAGTCCATGGTAGTACCAGGACTCTAGCAGTAGTTTTTACAAGTTGGAGTAGGCTTCCTGAGAAGAAGGCAGAACTGGGGCTCAGGGAGTGGAGTTCAGACTCACAATTACAGGTAAATATTTATATCAGAAAATAGAGCTCATAAAATACAAGGTAGACCTCATGGCTGCGGGTTTTGCCAGGGACCCAGCAGGTGGGGGATTGGGGCATGTGTGTCTTATTTGGCTGACCAGAGTAAGATCAGGCCTGCATGAAAGCAGGCAGATCTACAGGCTAGGGAGTAGAGCACAGATCCTAGATTGCAAGTTAGTCTGTAGACCAGAATATTGGCTATTTTTTTAAATTATTTAAGTTCTCATATTAAAACCAGAATCTCTACTCTGTTGGCTGATATGAATAAAATCAGAATGATCTAATTTTATGTTCCTTCCACCATTATACACATTCTTAAATTAATTCCCACGCATAATTTTCTAGACTTATTCTGGACCTAATTAGCTAACTCAATAAGGTCTTTTTTAGGGTATTACAAATGTTCATAGATTACACTCTCTATCTTCTTTCTAGGAGCTTGTTTACCATTACATCTAGCTACAGTTCAAGAGGCAACTTTTAGTGATCCATAAAGGACATTAATATTGTCTTGTTTGGCAATGTTTTCAGAGAAAATGACTACAGATTTAGAAAAAAAAAAGGATTAATTTCCTCATTTAAATGTGGAAATCCAATAAAAATAAAAGCTAAAAAATTAAACATTTTTAAGGTGCAAAAAAAGAAGAAAGTTAACATGAGTGTCCACTCATGAGTTTCTTTCTTTTTCACTCTGCTTATGTGTGATTGTAAAATTTTAAACTGTGTGCACATTGTGAAGTGATTATTACCTTGCCCTTATGAAATATATCTAGCTATTGTAATGAGAACATGGGTCACCTCATCTAATTTAATGTGTTCTCCTGTTCTAAAAGAAAGTGGGACAATTATCACTTTTCCAGTGAGTGAATATAATATGAAATGTTTATCACTGCCAAAGTACTTCTATGTTCTCTGGGAGTCAAATCTTTACTCTCTAAGGATATGTCTATTAAAAAGTCCAATTATTTAGATCTATTATATGGTTAATCACTGTCACTGGAAGATGGCCTTCAGATCTGTTTTCATGGAAGAAATGTTGTTGAAGTCTGGTATGAGCATCATAGTAAGAGCCTACTTTCATTTTTAAAGGTTCTGATATTTGTCCTAGAAATAATATCCCTTTAGTGTCTTTTTCTATCTGCTATGCTGCATCTATATTCCTTTATAATTAGCATACCCTCCAAGTAGTTTGAAATTATTTTCTAGTAGTTTAAGTTTTGAGATTTATGAGTAAAATGATACATGGAATAATAGAAATCCACACTCAATTATGGTGATGTTAATTCTGACTCTATCAAATATTCTAGGCTATCTGTAATTGTCTTATCCTATTCTTAGTATATTTCTAGTCATTAGCATGGGCCTCTGGGCTTCTCTCTTGTCTCACCTCATACCTGATTCCTTTTCTTATTCCTCTACATTCTCCTACCCAGATCCATCTCTTCCTCTGTCTCCTATGATTAATTTGATCACATTTCTAAGTCAGATTGAAACATCTTCATCTGTCCCTTCCTTTTCATTTAATATTAAGGTCTGTGGAGTGCATTATGGGTATTCTGTATTTCTTGGCTAATAGTCACTTGTAAGTGTACACTTCCTGCATGTCCCTTTAGGTCTGTCTTACCCTACTCAGGATGATATTTTCTAGTTCCATCCATTTGCCTGTAATATTCATGATTTCCTCTTTTGTAATAGATGAATGGTATCCCATTGTATAAATGAACCACATGGCTGAACAGTGGCTGGACCAACTTGCGGTCCATCCCATGGGAAGGTGACAAACCCTGCCACTATTATTGTTGTGCTTGTAGACAGGAGCTTAGCATAGCTCATCTCTGAGAGGCTCTACCAGCAGCTGACTGAGATGGATGCAGACACTTACAGCCAACTATTCGACTGAAGTTTGGGTTCCCTGTAGAAAAGTTAGGGGAAGGACTGAAGAAGATGGTAACACCAAAAAAGAAAACCAACAATGTCAACAAACCACGACCCCTGGGAGATCCTACGGTCTAAGCCAACAACCAAAGTACATATGCTGGCTGGACAAAGGCCCCAGTACGTATGTAGCAGTGGACCTCTTTGTCTGGCTTCTGTGGGAGAAGATGTGCTTAATTTGTAGAGACTTAATGCCCAAGAAAAGGAGATACCCACTAAGAGCACACCCTCATAGGTGAAGGTCAAGGGGTATGGGGCGAAGAACTATGGGAGAAGGCACAAGAGAGTAACATTTGGAATGTAAATAAAGGAAATAAATTGTTTAAAGTAATATTTTATGGAACTATTATCTCCGCACTTTTCAAAATTCTTTTCTTATACAATATATACTGACTACAGTTTTTCTTCTATCCTTATCTACTACCTCAAAACACTTAATACCACTCTCACTGCCACTGCTACTTCTGCTCTTCTCCAGATCTTCTCCTCTTTACTTTCCCTTTAGAAAGGAGCAGGCCTCACAGGGATATCATGGGAACATAACATAATAATATAAAATCAGATGATCTACATACCATCATATAAGAGCAAGGCAGTACGGTAAGGGGTAAGGGATCCTAAAAGCATGTGAGTCAGAGACACCCCTCATTCCCAGGGTAGTAGTCTTACAAAATCAGTGAGCTAATAATCATAACATATATGTCATGTTTATAATGAAGACCCAAGCTGGCACCATGATTATTGTTTCAGTCTCTGGGAGCCTCTATGATTCGGACTTAGTTGATAATGTGGGATGTCTTGCCATGGTTTCCTTGACCCCTTTGGTTTCCACAATTTTTCCTCTAACTCTTTCTTAGGATTCCCTGAGCTCAGAAGTAACAGACCAGATGAACAGTTCTGAAATGAGGGACCAGATGGAGCTTTCGAATTCTCTCTCTCTCTCTCTCTCTCTCTCTCTCTCTCTCTCTCTCTCCATAATGTGCTTGGCTGTGTGTCTCTGCTCCCATCAGCAGCTAAGGGAAGCCTCTCTGATTAGGAATCATATTCTTTCTTTAATGTTACTTTGCTAAATGCACAGACAACATACACACCAAATTTACTGTTTGATTTCATAAAATTAAATATTGTTGCATATAAATATAATCAACCATCAGGTCAAAGAAAGCAGATGGACAAAAACTCTATTCACAAATTTATATTGTATGGGATTTAATATCTTAAATACATTTAATAATCAAACTTCTTAGTCTTGGGAAGGTGCAGGCAAGTTGGAAGAATGGAGAAATTTGACATGACATCTAGGTGCCACTACAAAAACATTGTGTGATGGAAAGGTGGGAAAGATGGAAGAGCAAAGCAGTGCAAGCACTGTGAAGACAGGTGAAATGGTAACATGAAGGGGATGACAGGTGTGAGAGAGAACGGAAGTCCACATAGAAACATGTTGTTGCTTTCTAGATTAGGCAGAGTGGCTTACAGATGCATAGATCTTACACCATTGCAGACTCAGCCTGAGAACTTGTTGGCCAGATGCTGGATTGCTCTGGATCAGGGCAATGAATGAGACCTGAGATAAAGAATATTTCACTTCCTGGATTGGACCTCCTCAAAGGTCCACTGTAGCCCAAGATGTGGTTGAAGGCCGTGTGTGGGTTAGGGTTCCTGATGTGCCCAGGGACCTAGTTGATATCCAAGACCTATGTTGGAACCCAATGACACATGAATATCCATGGTCTGTGTTGTTGCCTGATGCCATGTTGATGTTTGTTGATTCTGCTTCTTGGGGTCATTCAATGTGTGTGGACTTTGCTGCCACTTGAGGCAATTGCAATGTCCAGATATTTGCTGTGATCATTCTCAGGTCTGTGTTGATGTATGTAGACTATGTAAGCACAGTGTCATACCACTTGTGTCTGTGTTGATGTCCATAGTCTGTAGTGCAGACTGAAACTAACCATAGGCTGTGCTTTTCTAGGGTTCATGTTCATATGAGTGGCCTATGCTGCAACCCTTTGTAATGGTAGTGTCTTGAATCATGCCTATCACTGAGGGACATCTCTGTATCCAAGGTCTTACTTCAGCTGTGGGTTCTATGTTGATGTCCATGCCCCATGTGAAAAACAAATGCTAAGCAGATGTCTATCAATTGTGCTGCAGTCTGATGTTCTGTTGATGTCTGTGGGTCTTCCAGCTACCAGTATGCATATTGATGCAAGTGTTCTGCACCTGTCACCTGAGACCATGGAGATGTCTGGGTCTGTGCTACTCTTTAAGGCCATGACTAGGCACAAGGTCCTGCTGTATGGCCCATGTTATTAGCAAAGGACAGGCAAAACTATGTGAGATGTGTTGCTATATTGATTTGAGTGGCCTGTTTTGATACTTCAGGCCATGATGATATCTGTGGTACAGGCTGTCTCTTAGAGCCCTGTCTTGGTCTGTGTTTCTACTGTAGCTGGGGTCTGTGTTCATGTTTATGCTGTTGATAAACAAAGTAGAATCCCATGATCCATATCTCCACTGAGTGTAAGAGTTAATATGCTACCTTGGAAGTGATATCAATGACTGTGGACACACAATAGAGAAAGAAGGACATGAAAGTTTTCTGTGACAACCCCTACTCAAGTCTGCTCTGGCTACCCATAAAAGTAACAGCCAAATAGGAAGCCATTGAAGAGAACTCTTAAGACGTGTGATAAGGATACTGAAGTGTACCACTCCACAATTAATTACTTCTGGAGGCATATAGGAGGGAAAGGACTCAGTTCTATTTAAGGGACAGACCAATCAGAGTTTGACCATTCTCCAGTAAATATATAGATAAGACAAATTATACTTGTTTAGCCGGGCAGTGGTAGCGCATGCCTTTAATCCCAGCACTTGGGAGGCAGAGACAGGTGGATTTCTGAGTTCAAGGCCAGCCTGGTCTACAGAGTGAGTTCCAGGACAGCCAGGGCTACACAGAGAAACCCTGTCTCAAAAACCCCAAAATAAAAAAAAAAATTATACTTGTTTGATGTTTTCTTCTTCTTTTTCTCTTTTATTTGTTGGAGGGGCCACAAGCATTGAAAGAAAACACATGGAAGCAACAGAAAGTGAATGTGGTAGGAGAGAATAATGTCAAATCCCCAAATAATCGATAAAAATATTATGTTGAAAGAAAATAAATCAAAATATCTCTTCCCAACTAAACTCTAACATGGGATTAATACCTTCAAGTGCATAGTTTATATATTGTAAACATCTACCCATCTATCACCTAGCTTCCTATTTGCCTATCTAGTTATGATGTGTTGTGTGTGAATTGATGATAGCTATGTTAAAAGGTACTCAGTGCATGCATAAGTAAGTTAGGCTATCCCTGAAGATGTCAGAGGAAAAAATAAGGAAAAATACAACGTTTATGGTTTTTTATCACAGTTTCAGAGAGTTGAGTGTATGACTGCCTGACACATGTGCTTAAGGAGAATATGATGGTTGCAGGACTACATGATAGAGGAGAATAATTTTTCACCTATTTTTTTGTCTACTTCTGTGAAACAAAGGTGATGCAATAAATACAAAGAATAAGATGCACAACTTTTTCTCCATGTGGGTCCCCTAACAATTGGAATGGGAGATGTCTCTGCCTTCCCTGCCTGTCATGGATCCCCTTCTCCTAGCTGGATTGTGCTATTTAGCCTCAATGGGAGAGGATGCACCTAATGTTCCTGTAACATGACATTCCAGGTTGGGGTAATACCCAAGGGAGGCTTTCCCTTCTCTAAGCGGAACAGAGATAATGGGAGGGGAAGTATTTGTGAGGATTGGGAATGGCAGGAGAGGAGTGAGGCATAAAACAGGATGTAAAGTGATAAATTCATAAACAAAAAATTAAAAATGTCTCTCGTCTGACCTCCAGAGTCAGAGAATAAGCCAGGTGGAATATTTCTTGCTTATCCCAGTTGGGATTAGATTATCAGTAAAGTAGATAAGCAGACTAATGAGCTTGGCTATTTTATCCCCCATGAGATATGAAGCTGTGTAATTGTTGTGTGGTATGAGTTTAAGTATAGTGGCTACACCCTCAGAACCAGAAATCCTTGGATCTTCTAAGACATCAGTTCCTGAGGACAGATACTCAATTTCCAATATTCAGGTGAGTTTATAAAATAAAGCAGTCATGTGTGCTGGTGGTGTCACAGATGAGGGAGAGACATCCTTGTCTCCCCATCACCCCTTACAATCTATGGCATAAAGGTGAGCTGACTGCAGGGTTTTTGGAGTTGAAGAAATGACCATGTCTCTCACTGGTTATCCTAACCTGAGCTACAGGTTAGAGTTGACCCTTGTACAGGTGTTTCAGATGAGCTAGAACAAAGTAAATTAGAATTTGAGAGCTGGCGAGTTGACCATCTCTTACTTCTAAGGCCTTGATTCAGGGTATTGAATTGGCCCACCCCAACACCTACCCCATTGTTTAACTACTGTAATGCATGAAGGGGCCAGTTCTGCAAATTCTAAAGTACAGAATATTCATGACACAGGGCAACAGCAAGATATCTAAGAGGAGATACAGTGACGTTTCTGTCCTCATAGTTTAACAGATGCCTGAGGCTTCTTACCAGAACAATGAGCCATTGCAATGAATATTAGCAAGCTAAGAGAATAGGACAGAAGGAATTACTTTGCGATACATTATGACTCATTATACCTTCCACAGTGAGATTTTTTTTCTCAGTAGGTGTGGGGGGAATTTTGAGGACAGCAGAAATGATGGGAGGGAGACATGAGTGGCTTTGGGGTATATTAGTAAATTCAAAAGGAAACATTAAAATTTAAATATTTGGGGAAATATCTTATGAAAATTTCATCCTAAAATAACAAAAGAAAGAAAATAATCAAGAAAGAGCAAAATATGGAATGAGATTAATTTGTATCTTCTCTGTCAAATGATCTCATAAATTTAACCCACTATTAACTAAGATTTTATTTACTGGATTTGTATTCTGGACAAGTATAAGTCTGATTTTTCTCCACTGAGAAATATGTTCCTTCTCAATCAAGGTTTTTTTTTTTCAAAATAGTAGTATTTTCCTGATTTTTCAAAGTGGAGAGAAGTTTAGGGAGTACTTTAAGTAATATGACTAATTATCACACATGAGAAGTGTCTTAAATATAAGTTGCTATCAGTAAAATTATAGTTGGAAGTTCTATTCTAATGCTATTCTAACAGGTACTATTGTGACTCTGACACAGGTGCTCATGAATTAAATTTTCTTTTTACTTTATCATTTTGAAAGTTCATTTAAAAATATGGAACTGAAAAACCAAACAACAGTTTCAAAATTCCATCTGCTTGGATTGACTGACAATCACAATCTTCTGCCCTTCATCTTCACCATGTTCCTCTCCATGTATCTGATCACAATTCTGGGAAACTTACTTATCATCATGGCTATCAGCTCTGGGTCACAACTGCACACTCCCATGTACCTCTTCCTCTCCATTCTATCCATTAATGATATCTGTTTTAGTACAGTCACAATCCCCAAAATGCTGGTGAACAATCAAGCACAGGATGACATCATAAGTTACATAGAATGTCTCTCTCAAATCTACTTTGTTTCAATTTTTGGTGACATGGAAAATTTTCTCCTGGCAGTCATGGCCTATGATCTCTATGTGGCCATTTGTAAACCTCTGAGGTACACAGTCATCATGAACCCTATTTGCTGTGTCATGATGGTTCTAGTCTCCCTTCTCCTTAGCATTACAGATGCCCTTCTTCACAGTCTAATGATTTTGAAGCTTTCCTTCTGCACAGAATTTGAAATCCTACACTTTTTCTGCGAGATGGCTCAGATCATCAAGCTTGCCTGTTCTGATACATTTCTTAATAATCTTTTGATATTTGTTGCAGCTTTTGTTTTGGGGGGTGGTCCTGTCTGTGGAATTGTGTTTTCATATATTTACATTGTGTCATCAGTCTTGAGAATGCCATCTTCTGGAGGGAAGCATAGAGCTTTTTCTACTTGTGCATCACACCTGTCTGTGGTTTCTTTGTTCTATGGAACAAGTTTCGGAGTTTACATCAGTTCTGCCATGACAGAATCTCTTAGAAACACAGCAATGGCTTCCATAATGTACAGTGTGGTTCCTCCATTGCTCAGCCCCTTTATCTATAGTCTAAGAAATAGAGAAATAAAGGAAGCTTTGAGAAAACTTTTTGGAAGACTTTTTTATCTTGTGTAATGTATCATGAGATATCCATATGGCATTTTAGAGAAATTAATTTTAAAAGAATATTAATGAGCCAAATTTCTTGGCTATTTCATACTCACTAAAATGATTCCAATATGTCCTTGGTGTTCTTCAACTCCTGTTAAGATTTGCTTAACTTATATTGTCTGGATTAATCTCCATTTATTCCTTTAATTCTTAGAGTAGTTGCTTCATTACAATACACAGAATGTGACCCTAAAATTACAGTGTTCATAGTGTTATATTTTCTATTTTGGTTTCTCAAAATTAGTTACAGTTGATATACTGTAAGTGGTATGAATATCACTGAAGCAAAACTGCATTTATGTGATATTATTAGTGAATAGAGAATTACAATTTGTTTCTTAGAGTCTGAGCAACTTGGTTGTAGGAGTTGGGCTGTTTCTTCTGCCTAGTCCAATAAATCAAGAAATAAGACACAGAACCAAATATGTTTACTAATATCTTGGCCTTTTTCTTAGGCTTTTTTTCTCAGTAGATCTAACTTAACAGATCTCATTTATTTTAAGCTACATTCTGCCATATGACTGGTTACCTGTGCTCATAAACTATGAGCCTGTCTCCTCTTATCTTCTCAGATCATCTTCCCTCACCTGGCCCTATCCCAGGATACTTTCTGTCTCCTAATAGTTCTACTTCAATTTCCTGCCTAAGCTGTAGGCCTTAGGCTTTTTAATTTACAGGTCTTATAACCATCCAATACACAAGGTATTCTCCCTACATTTGCTAACTTTGTGCTTTGTGGGTTTGTATATATATATAAAATCTTCTTTGACAGATTCTCTAAGAAATAATGCAATGGCTTCCATAATGTATATTGTTTCCTTCTTTGTGGAAACCTATTATCTCTAGTCTAAAACTTACGGAGATGAAGGAATTCGTGAGAAAGTTGTTGGTAAAATCATTTATATTGTGTGATATCTTCTCTGGAATGTATGTGGCAGTTTAGAGAAATTCAAATTAAATCTAATTCTAATTAGCTAAGTTTTCTACTTTCCCATAGTCACTAAAATGACTGCAACATGTATTCACTTGGCATACTTCTCTTGATGAGGTTATATTCTCTGGATTATTTTCCATCTGTTACTTTAGTTCTTAGAGCAGTGGCTATGTCCACATTACATTAAAAGGAACCCCAAAGCTATAGCTGTCATTGTGTAATAATTTCTCAAAAATAGGTACTGTTTATAAAGTATACATTGTGTTGATACTACTGAAACAATATTGCATCAATGTGATAGAAATTTTGTTACTGGAGAATTGAAACTTCTTCCTGAGATTCTGATTAACTAAATAGTTATTCCAGATAATCATTCTTAATATTGTAGTCAGAGTACACATTATATTAAATGTTATAATTAGGACAATATTTGGTGTACTGTGTAAAGGTTATTCAAATATTGATTTCTGTACCAGCAGAGTAATGAGTACTGTGTGGACTTTGGTATTGTTATTTTTATGTAGCAACCCCTTTCTCATTGTTTTATAAAAATTAATCTTCATCAACTTCTGATGGTTTAATAAAGATCTGATGTCTTATAGCAGAGCAGGAGAGGAAAAGTGAAACATCTGGGCAGAGATAAATACTCCGGGAAACCATCAGGGTTAGGAGATTTTGCCAGCCAGACATGGTTGAAGGAACAGGTATTAGGACTAATGAAGAGGTAAAGGACTACTTGGCAGAATTTAGATTACCATAAACAAGATAACAAAGTTATATTAACAAGATGGGAATAGCCTAAGAGAAAGTCTGGGCTATAATAAATAACAATTCTCTGTATCATTATTGACCTGCTGAAAGTTCTGAGATAGTCCAATGGTACTACTTATCATCAATAAAATACACTTCATTTAAAAAGTATGAGCTTAGATACACCATACTTCAAAGTAAACAGTGAAATGGCTATAACATATATGTATGTGTGTGTGTGTGTGTGTATGTGTATGTTTAAATTGAACATCTTTTTTTCTTACAAATACATAGAAAGTACAGTTGTCATATTACCTCTCAGAACTGTACCAAGTGGTAGCTTTAAGTACTTGTCTAGTTTTCCTGTCATTTAGATGTGATTACATGTTGCAGTACATTTTGGGTATTAGATACTGCAGAACCAGTAAAAGAACAGTGGGGATTTTTTTCAGTTTTGTGTTTCTGGCAATACTATTTAAATACCATTTCAAGTATTACAGACAAAAACCAGAAATTAAAAGGAAAATCATGATTTTTTTCTGTTATATTTTAATTGGATATTTTATTTATTTATATTTCAAATGTCATCTCCTTTCATGGTTTCCCCTGAAGAAACCCCCTATCCCATCCTCTCTTCTCCCTGCTTCTATAAGGGTACTCACCCACCCGCCCACCAACTCCTGCCTTCCTGCCCTGGCATTTCCCTACACTGGAGCATCGAGTCTTCCCAGGACCAAGGGTTTCTCCTCCCACAGATGTCTGACACATGATTTATATTAATCAAAGAGATGAACCCCCGGATTGGGGCAGCAAGCATTTTATTTCTAGTATTGATTATGTTTTTATGATTATTTTAATTGTAGTCCAGTTTTATCACCCACAAGATATATCTATACAATATATTTAATAAATGTACTTTTTAAAAGTTTTAAATTGAAGTTTCTTCACTATGCTTAGAATTCAATCACATATTTTCAGTTATTCATTATGAACACTCTGAAAATAAATGTGTGGTAGCAGTTAAAATACTAAACAAATTATTTCAGTTGTCATGGTATTATATATTCTCAGTTGATTTCTCAAAATTGTTTACAGTTGATAACCTGGACATGGTAGAGATATCACTGAAACACAACTGCATCTATGTGATAGTACAATTGGTGACCAAAGAACTGCAACTTAATTTTTAGATTCTAAGCAACTTAATAGATGTTTATTAATAATCTGGGATAGTAAGAATATTCATTACAATATGTCATCATCAATAAAATTTACTTCATTGAAAATATTAGTTAGTTTAGTTGCATATGCTTTAAAATGAACAGTGAATGTGCCCTCAGTATAAAATATATAAATTAATCTTTACATCAGTGAGTTAAAATAGAATACTCTTGTTTTATACCAAGAATATAGGAAGGAAGTTTATAGTTTTATATAGCAGGTGATAGATAATTTTCCTTTGCTTCTCCATTAAATCTATTCTCTCTAAGCCTCATTTTCTTTATAACTGACATGAGTTTAAAAAAATGTAGATCTTAAATAAAATATGATATCAAAGACTTACATTTTCATCACCTTTCTTTGCTATGCTAATGTTTAACTCTGGAATAATTCCCAAACTACATCCTTGTACTGTACTTAAGGGGAATCTATGACCATGTCCAGGCTTTTTGTCTTTATGGATGTGATTGCAATGGGCACCAGTGTTCCAGTATCCGACACTACAAGCATACAAAGGAGCACTAAGGAAACTAGTTTTCTAAAAAAAAAAAAAAAAAAAAAAAAAATTCAAGTATTCTCACTTTTGTCTTACTTCTTGTTTAATTCTTTCTGAACAATTGCAGCAGTGGTTATCCCAATAGCTGTTGCCTCTATATGGGATGTCTTCTTCTAGCTGGGCTGCCTTGTTTGGACTCAGTGGGAGTGGATATGCTAGCCTCATAGAGATTTGATGTGCCAGGGTGGGGGAATAGAAAGGGATCCCCTACCAGTTCAGAAGAAAAGAGTAGGCTGGATAAGAGCATGATGGTGGGAAGGGTTCAGTAAGCAGAAAGTGAATAAGTAAAAAATAATAATAGCAAATTAATTTAAAAACAAACAAAGAGTGCATAACTTAGAAACCAGAAAGTGGTAGATGTTAGGGGGAAAATTGAAGGGTAATTAATTTGGGTGGATTTGATCAAAGCATATTATATTCATGCATAAAATCTATATTAAAAGTGAAATTATTTTAATCTGATCATAGGAAATATATTAGAAATATGTTTTATAATATGCCTTGTCCAAATTAATTAGTCATCTACAGACAGCTTTTTAAATAATTACATGTTTATTTTTTATTACATTTTTACTGAGTATATGTACCTTATAAGTTGAGGAACATAGGGAATTTAACTCCTGACTAAACTGAATATGAAAATATGTGCAACCAGAGAGAGCTGGAGTATTGTAATGTGCAAGAATGTTATCTGAAACATCATTGAGTAGAAATAAGACCTCAAGAAAATTATGAGAAACGTGAAAAACTAGGATGCCAAATTAAATGTACACAGTGATAAAGAAGTATCTCAAATTAATGTCAATATAAAGATTCTCTCACTACCCCACAATGAAAATTAACATCTAATATGACAGAACTCACAGGACCTCACCAAGAAAAGAAAACAAAACTAGTTAAAGACTCAAATTCAGAAGTAAACATGAAGTTATTTTAAAAAATTGGCAGCTGAGAAACATCTAAAGAAATGTTCAAAGCACTTAGTGATCAGAGAAATGCAAATCAAAATGACCCTGGAATTCCACCTTACACCATTGAGAATGGTTAAACTTCAGTTGACAGCTCATGTTGGCAAGAATGTGGAGAAAGAGGAACATCCCTCCATTGTTAGTGGGATTGCAAACTGGTTCAACCATCCTGGAAATTGATCTGGAGGATCCTCAGAAAACTGGAAATAGATCTACCTGAAGACCCAGCAAAACCACTCTTGGCACCTAAAAGATGCCCCACCATGACACAGGGGCACATGTTCTAATATGTTCACAGTGGACTTGTTTGTGATAACTAGAGGCTAGAAAGAACCCAGATATCTCACAACAGATGAATAGATACAGAAAATGTGGTTCATTTACACAATGGAATATTACTCAGCTATTAAGAATAAGAATATCCTGAGTTTTCCAGGCAAATGAATGGATTAGAAAATACCATCCTGAGTGAGGTAACTCAGACCTAAAAAGACATGCATGGTGTGTATTCACTAGCCAAAAATAATGTACAGAGTACCCAAGATACAGTCCACAGAACTTAAAAGGTCAAAAAGTTGAAGGGACCAAGTGAGGATTTCTCAGTCACACTTGAGTGGGAATAGAAAGCAATCACAAGGTGGAAGGAGGGAGGGAACTGGGAGGTAAAGTGGACAGCAGGAAAAGGGAACATGATATGGTATTAGGTGGAGGAAAAGGACTGAAGCCCTGAGGGAGAGCAGAAAGAATAGAAACAGGCAATGTCAGGAGGTAGAAAGTTGTGGTGACCCTCCAGAATGTACCAGAGACCTGGAAGGTGGGAGACTCAGGAATCAAAAGGAGGGACTTTAGATGAGATGCCCTATAGTTGAGAGAGGGAACTTGTAGAACCCACCTCCAGCAGAAAGTCAGGGTATAAAATGAGGAAAAGGTTGCCATTCCACAGTCAAAACTCTGACCCACAATTGTTCCTGTCTGAAAGAATTGCAGGGATGGAAATGGAGAGGAGCCTATGGAAAAGAAGGTCCAGCAAAAGGTCCAAGGTGGAATCCAGCTCAAGGGGAGGCACCAAGGCCTAAAATCTGTTACTGAAGCTATGGAGCACTCACAAAAAGGACCTGTCATGACTGTCCTCTGAAAGACCCAACAAGCAGCTGAAGAGTCAGGTACAGATATTAGCTCCTATCCAATAGTTAAAAGATGTTGACCCTTGTAGTTGAATTATGGAAAAGCTGGAAGAAGTTGAGGAGGAAGGCAACCCTGTAGGAGGACCAGCAGTCTCAATAAATCTGGACCCCCCCCCCGAAGATCTCTCAAACACTGGAATACCAACCAGGTAGCATGCACCAGCTGATATGAGACCCCCAACACATATACAGCAGAGGACTGCTGACTCTGTGTTTAGTCAGAGAAGATTCACCTAACCCTTATGAGACTGGAGACCCCAGGGAGTTTAGAGGTCTGATGGGTGGGGGGTGGAGGGATACAGACATCCTAGTGGAGACAGGGGTTTGAAGAAGAGGTAAGAGATGTGCAACATTTGGAGGGTAGACCAAGAGGGGAATAAAATCTGGAGTTTTAAATAAAATTAATAAGTATATATATAATGTCCTCTAACATAATTGGCAACAGGACAAAATGTAAGGTTCTTTATAGGAAAAGGGGAAACATAATTGATATAATTATAGTATATTGTCTTATATAATATCTTGTGAGCTATTTGGGAATTTCATAAAATGAAAACCAATCTCATTTGCTGTCATCCTTTCTAGGCCCACCTTCTAAACCTTTTCCCCTCCTGCCTACCTGAATAGTAATAAAATGACATGAAGACCAATTTGTATTCGTCATGTACTTGTTGGGGAATAGTCAAACTCCCAGTGACCAACCCCTTAAAAATACCAAAGTTCTTGCCCCACTCATTGTTTGAAGCCGTCAGCTATGAAGAGCTGCACTTCAGCAATCTTATCTCATTTTTAAAGAACTTTCATCATCAATGGTTCCCTGTCATGGCTGTTTACTCATTTTGTGTGTTAAAGTTAGATACAGTAATAATAATAACAACAATATTATTATTAATGATAAATAGTACTAGAATTGCCATGTGTGAGTGGATATTTTTACTCCTAGAAGACATGCATTACTAAATGAAATACAAAGAAGAAACATGGGATATATAACTGTTTTACTAGCAAAATAGGCATTAAAAAAACACAATAGGAAAGGGGTGCCATAGGGCCTATTCTTTTTTTGAAAATTTATGCTGATTTTCTTTTACATATGTGTTGCTCTTTACTTAGACCAGCAGTGCTCTCACACATGACCAGAGAAGTTTCTTTTTGATGGAGGCAGTAGTCAATGGAGAAATTCATAAGTGACCAAAGTGTTGAATAAAAATTGGTTCTCATTCCTAAGAGAGACAACTATATTAAGTCCACCATAAGCATGGCTAAAAATTAAGATTTCTGAATATAGCAGAAGACAAGGAAGAAAGAATATAATGCCTAAAGACTGAATGAGTATGTGTACTGTGAAATGCTCTCTCTGAAAATGCCATGATATTTGATCTCATGAATTCACAATGATTGTGGTTACATCACAATAACTGTACAATATCAAAACAGATAAGTTCCAGACCCAACTCCTTACTTAAGAGCTATTTGGAATTAGTAGCTTTTGGAAGAGGAAGAATCATTCATTTTTGAGAATGTGGCATGTGGTCAGCCATATTGTATATGTCTCCACATTGATTCATGTAAGGACAGCAATGGCTAGAATCAGTACATTTTCTATAAAGCGTACATTAAATTGGAAAGGTATGAGGAAACAAATGCGGAGAGAGTGGAACAACAAAAATATGATAATTATGATAGTAGTGTATCATAATTATTAATGAAATTTATGAAGTATTTTTTTAAAATTTAGAGAAATAAATAAGAAAGTGACTCCTCAAATAAATGTATAATGTATATATCTAGTTTTGTCAATAATCATACATAATAGAACTTCATAACTATCTCTTGCCAGGATCCTCTTAAGCTTTGTATACAGATTTACTGTTTAATATTCTCCTATAATATCAGTTACTAATAATTTACATGTGTTTTTCTCTCTTTCATTTCTCTATATCATTCTAGTCTGTATCATTTTTCTCATCTTACCTTTGTCCAAAATATTAGTGTTGGAGATGTACATCATATTTTTCTATAAATCTAAAATCTAAGAAAAACTTTCACTTTTTATTCCTTTTTATCCAACTCCTATACACTATCTGTTCATTTAATTCTTTTTAGAGGAGCCAAAATGTGTTGCACATTACATTATGAAAACAATGACTTATGGACAATTATTTGGGTGAGAATAATAGCTAATAATATTACCACGTAGAGCAGCTATAGACATCAGAACCACCTGTTTAGGTTCTTATTTTGCACATAGTGTTTTAATACTATATATATATGGTTTTTCGAGACAGGGTTTCTCTGTGTAGCCTTGGCTGTCCTGGTACTCATTCTATAGACCAGGCTGGCCTCAAACTCAGAAATCCATCTGTCTCTGCCTCCCAAGTACTGGGATTAAGGCATACACCACCACTGCCCAGCACAATATTTATATTTACAATGAATTGTCATCATTGACAATAAAGCAAAACTCTTGGAGCTTTATTATGAAAGTAATCTCTAGCAACAGAAGCAATAATCATATTTACCTGTGCACATGCTTAATGTTACGGACACTGAGTTTGTAAAAAATGAAAAAATGTTATATATTCAGATATGACTCCCAGACAGCTGATTATGAATCCTTTACCCCAAGGGTACATACCAAAGTTATATATTTGAAGACATCTGTGTGAGTTCTATTAATCATGATACCTTTATACTTACATGACACTAAGAGTGAATATTGACAACTGACACAAATATGTTATTATCCTTATTGAATAACCAAATCAGCTAATAACAATAATGTTGTAATAGCTCTATTATGTTTTCCAGTAAAGCTTTAGAAGCATCAACGCTGCTGGTGATCATAATTTTTTTTAAAATTGTTACATTTTTCTTTATATGTTAATATCTACCTTTGTAAAACAAAAATAAGGGATGCTGTAATTTGGATGAGAATGGACCTTATAGGTTCAGATGCTTGCAAACATGGATCACTTACTTGAT
The DNA here is from genome assembly GCA_019843965.1 of Rhynchomys soricoides. Classification (NCBI taxonomy): domain Eukaryota; kingdom Metazoa; phylum Chordata; class Mammalia; order Rodentia; family Muridae; genus Rhynchomys; species Rhynchomys soricoides. Next base: position 40,049 of record JADRCH010007850.1, read on the forward strand.
AGAATTGTTTGTTAAGGATTAAGGAATATTGATTCATAGGAATTGTCAGTGGGGGTGCCATTTAAGGTTTGAAAACTTCCTTCCATTCCCATTGTCTTTTTCTCTCTCAGCTTTGTTGTATCCAAGATGTGATCTTTCAGCTACTAATTACATTGTTCGTCTGCCTAATGGTATGCTTCCAACATCATGGGCATGAATTTTACCACTCTGAACCCTTAAACACCAAATAGAACACTTTCCTTTTGTAACTTGCCTTAGCCATGGAGTTTTATTGTAGCAAAATAAAAATAATGAAAACAGGGTAAAATAACCAAAATGCAGTGAGAATTATTTTATTCAAGAACAGTTTTGCCTGGTTGACTCTTGCTACAGAGAGAAATGGCCTCAGAAATGGGGTTTCTACCCCTATCTTTCAGTTGGAAACAAATAACCAGAAATATTCTCAAGACTGTGAGCAAGTTTGATGAAAATATTGGAAAAGTTAACTAATTATAACCATACCGTTGTCAGTAATTTTCAGCAGTGGTTCCAATACATAGATTCGCAGACTGAGAACATCAGAAGATAACTTTTAAATGCTGGCTCTGTATGAGGATTATTAATCAATTTTGCACATTTGTAACATGCTATGAATCTGCAGCACAATTTGAAAATCACTGTTCTTTTAATAATACATTCTTTAAAATTATGTATATTTATTATTTAAAATTTTTCAACATATATACAATATACATCTTGATATTGACCCTCAAAAATTAGCAACCTTTTCCCCTAAAACCATTCCTCCTTAACATATCTTTCCCTTAATATCAGACATTTAAAATTTTGTTACTTTATTATCTTTGAACAAATACTTTATATGTGTGCTGTTCATAATCACATGCATTTGAGGGCAATTACTAGTATTTCATGTAAACTCAAAACGAAAAGTGAGTTTCCCTCTCCCTGAAGCCATCAACTTCTAATAGCTTATTAGAAAGATTGTATTACACAGCACTACTATCCATCATCAGGCTCTATCATTCTTTCTATTCCCTTTTTCACAATGTTACATAAGTCTCCATGAATAGGCAGTGATACATAAGAGATGCCTTCATCTAGTACTCTCAGTCAATAACTCATAGGAGTGGCAACAGCCATAAGTCTTCATTCTTGGCTACCTTCTTAAGTAAACATGATATTTAACCATAAAGATAGAGCTCTTCTCATTACTCATGATATAAGTATGAATTTGGGGATGCAGCTTGACCATGTGATTATTTAGAAAAAAGTACAATAAATGTGATCATGCTGCTACCTCGGTTCCCTATGACTTGTTTTCTATATCCTCAGTCAAAACCATGACATGACAGAAGATTCCCACAAATAGAAAGAAATATCATTAGATAAGGTTAACATCTTTAATAATTAAGAAAATGAAAATGTAAATTATTTTGAGTTTTAACTTTGGAACAGGTTAAAATGACCAATATCAAAAGAACTAATGTCTACAGATTTTGATGAGGATACTTTGGAAAAAAGGTGCTAATTCATTTTTGGTAGGATTCTGACTTGTAAACTCATTATGTCAATCTGTGTGAGGTTATGGAAAGGTTCTCAAGAAATCAAAAGTGTATTGATCTATATTAGCTCTATGATACAGCTACACCACTGCTTGGCATATTCCATACTCCAAAGATATTTTCTCAGCCATGTTCACTCATTCCAAAATATTATATTCAAGGTTCTATAATGACAGTCACCTGAGATAAAGGACCAGGGTATGAAAAATAAAGAAGATAGGTTGATTTGAAAGCAGGGAATCCTACCTAAAATTAAGACTCTGTAAACAAGTTTATAAAGAAGTACCTCATTCTATATAGAGCTTGCAAGGGGAACATGAGAAACAATCAACAGAAAGCTATCTGAAAATGAGAAGTCAAAGGGAATCTATCCAAGCTATGCTGCATAAAAGGCGTTCAAAAGATATCATGTGTCCTACAGATGTTTCTGCAGTGTGTGACTGATAGACACAGTCTATCAAGAGTACATATATGTGTGTTTTTGTGTATGTATATAGGTTGGTTGGAGACCAGTTGTAAAGTTTCATGGACCTGAAACCAGAGCTTTTACAATGTCCTGACCCGAATGATTAACTGCAACTTGCCAAGTGCACACCTAGGCAAGGACACAGAACTTCTGTTCTATTTGCTCTTTCATCAGAGACCTGTGAAAGCCATTGATTAACCTAACTCCAAATAATTCTATCTAGGAAATGATAACAATGAAATGGTCTTTACATAAAGTACTCTAAGAACTTTTATTCTGGAATAAGGTAAATAGAATCATACAACTTGCAGCTAAATAGATGTCACTTATAGAGCTTATTATACTCAGTTGAGAAATCCAGACCAAGAAAGACAGAAAAGAAAGAAAGAAAGAAAGAAAGAAGAATAAAAGAAAGAAACTTTAGTTATTGTTTTTAATCTCTAAATCTTCAGCTGTGAATATTACATTAAGTAATTGAAAAACTGTGATAGAGACAAGTGGACCACAATAAGGGGAGGAGGAAAGAATCGATAGAGTAATCATAGTATAAAGGTTGTAAGTAGCAGAAAATGAAATACACGATGGCTGTTAAGTAGAGTACAGAGCAGACTTGAGAAATAATTCTAAAAGTGTTTGAAAGGGCCATAGTATAACACAATATTTATGTCTATCTAAAATTACACAAAATATAAACACACACACACATGCACAATATTATGCTCCTTGGAGTGATAATGCTCACTGAAGAGACATAGATTCTATAACCAAACAAGATTTTTCAGTCTTGAGAGTGTTTCCTCAAATTGCTTAGGGTAATCAAAAGATTCTGAATATACAATTGACTCTTGATGATGTCCTTGATGACCTCTCAGAAATAGAAAATAAAACATATTTATACACATTTTGGACAGAGGAGTTAAGGTAACCATTTTGGGTCTGATCTGATTGTCTCCTAAATATCTCATCTTAAAATATGTATTATGCAGTATGTTTTTTTGTTTTTGTTTTTTTGTTTTTTCCAAGACATGGTTTCTCTGTGTAGCCCTGATGTCCTGCAACTCACTCTGTAGACCAGGCTGGCTTTGAACTCATAATAAGGGAAGACAAGAGTGGATGGGTGGGTGAGTGGGGGAATATCCCCATTATGGCAGGGGAAGTGGGAGGGAATGGGGAGGTTACAAAGGGAAGATCTGGGAAGGGGAAACATTTGAAATGTAAATAAAGTATGAAAAAATAATTAATTAATTAAAATATGTATTATGTAAATATAAGAGAGAAAAATAACAAATAGACCTTCACAGTTGTACATTATGAACTACAAAAATGACCAGTATATCAAAATATTCCCAAAACTTCAAAAGTGGTACTTACATATTTGGATAAACAAGAAATACAAAGTTGAAATGAAGTCACTCAGAATGAAAGGTCACTTAAGTCTGATGCTGCATAAATAACCAGGTTCCCATAGCTGTCAATTCTCTGAATTCTAATATAGAGCCTACTACTAACTTTTCCTGAACTTGAAAAATTTCAAATTCCAAATACAAATTCTTACATACATAGATAAATATTGCTCTCACCCCTGTCAAACAATAGTCTTGTTCGATCAGCTAAAGAGTATCACAGAAATTCACAATTGATCTAAATGCAGAGAAGTTACTATGAGGAATATACATTCATTTTAAAATCAACTGTGAAAGCTTTGCATATAAAGTTCAGGGAGCATGTGGTGGTCACAACTGTTTTTGCCCCTGTTGATTTATATGTTTGAATGTGTGGCCATAAGAAGTTGCACTATTAGGAGGTGTGGCCTTATTGAAGGAAGCATATCACTGTACAGGTAGGCTTTGAGGTCTCCTCTACTCTAGCTCTACCCAATGTAGGTAGTCACTTCCTTGCTTCCTGCAGACTATTTTCTTATTCTGCTGTCTTTGGATCAAGATGCAGAACTATCAGTCCCTCTAGTAACATGCACACTGGCATGATTCCTAACATGATGATAATGGACTAAACCTCTGAAACTATAAGGCTGCCCAAAATAAGTATTTTATGTGTAAAAGTTGCCTTGGTCATGGTGTTTCTTCAAAGCAATAAAATCCTAGTGAAGATTGCATCAGAGAATATGGAGTAGAAAAACCTTAAATATAAGACTAGGCTGTCTGTTAGCTCTTAGATACTATTCTTTACCTCTAACAGGAAAGCTGCATGCATGAATCATCAGCAATAAGGTATTCTATGCAAAACATACATAATTATAATACTATGAAGAGACAATTCCTTATGTACAGAAAAATAGAAAATACATATGTCAATGTTAGAAGATTGTAACTAATGATATGAGACAAGATTAGAAGGTGAGACACCCAACAGAGAGAGGGGGCTGAATTCTGAAATAGAATTAGAGGTCCAGGAAGTGGTTAATCACAGACACAGAAGAAGAGAATTACATAAAACTAAGGACCATTTAACCAACAATGTAGCATGCATAGAATCAAATACATTAGATATAAAATTATGAGTTATTGGAGAAACAAGCCCTGGCTTATGCAATATATACACATATATATATTTCTAATTAGAAAATTTATCCTCATCTAAAAGATAACAGTAATTAGAGTAACAATAAACATAACTTAAAATAAAATGAACTAAAAATTGAATCAAAATAGGACACGGCAAATAAACTGTAAACAAAGTACTAATAAAAAAGGACAAGAAAGAAATACACAGAGAGACTCATTTTCATGCCCAGAAATTTTATTAAAACATTAAATTAGCAAGGACAATATACAGACAACTTATACATTAAAAAAAAATGCCCAGACAAATATCATGAAAAAGTCCTCCAAAATACTGAATTTGTGTTATGTTGTTCATCAAATGCTAGAAATGAGACTTACATTTAGTAAGATTTTTGAATATCTAGTGATACATCACTGAAGAAACTAAATATTTTCATTATGACTGGCTGTCAATTGGAGATTGCTTCTATGTTAGAGATGCTAGTTTGTGTCTACTTTTCCTCCTTTCACTGGGATAATATCTTCCTATACAGAAGATAGACCTATACAGGTATAGTGGATGCTAAAACATGAATGATTTGATATGTGCTTCAGAACTGTTGTATCTAGAAGGTTTATTTACTTGGTGTCTTTAATCTTCATTTGATTTTACAATCTTTCCACCTCCTCTTCTTTATTCCAGGAGCTATGAGGAGAGAAATTTGTTGAAAAATTACCATTAAGAATTCACTGTTCTTAGGTTTCTCATTCCCTGCACAATGTTCAGTTGAAGGCATATATATATATATTCTGTAGCAGGAATCTTCTTTAATAATGGTTTGTAAAGAAAATTTAATCTGGCAACAAGGCTACTTTGGCAAGGGATTACATATAAAGTCCCTTTATGTATATGTGATCTGGCTTGAATACAAATACAATCTGGATATGATCTGTCTGTAATGCAGACTTACTCATAGTACATATCTTCAATCCTAACATAGACAGAACAGTGAGTTTATGGATTCATGTTTAAACAATCATGTTTAAACGGTGCATCTAATTGAGAGATAAAAATTTATAAGTCAGAAAGATTTGACAGAATGAATCAAAGATAGGATTCATCCAACTGTCACAAGAACAGAGAGGAAGGAAAGACTGCTTTAGAGCAGCAAATGACAAGGAAGGTGGTGTGTGTGACATTTTAGCAGAATAGCTTTAAAAAGACAGAAGTCAGAGAGCACAACCTACACACAGGTGGACTGAGCAGGACAGAGAATAAAAAGAATCCAGAAAATTAAAACAAATTTCCAACTTTAGTATGAGGCCAAGAAAAGCAATTCAAACAAAAGTAGAGAAAGGCCAGACTGAATCAGTCAGCATGGAAAAATAGATCGTATGGAGGTTAAAACTTGCCAGCACTTGGAATAGGGATAGTTAGGACAGAGAAGGAATCACTCTGATCTCAGCATAAGACATATGCACACTGTATGGATCTCATCTCATTCCTTAATCTGAGGAAATAAAAGCAACATCTACAATGGTTGAACAATGTGTAAACACACAAAGATACCAAAATGTAATTATCTGAACTCTTTATTTTTTTAGATATATTTAGCAGAACAAAGTATATAATTTCTTTCAGTATCATAGCTAACTAATCTCTGGTTATTATCAACCTGAGCAGTTTCACACTTGGATTCTATCTCCTGGAATAGGCTGTAAATTTCATCTGATACTGACTAATTACCTCAATAACATTGTGCCAGTTTCAACAGCATAACTTGCAGTAATGTTACCAATGTTGATTTAAAGGTTTGTGGGTTTTTTGTTTTTGTTTTTGTTTTTTGTCTTTTTGTTGTTGTTGTTGTTTTTTGTTTTTTGTTTTGTTTTGTTTTTTGTTTTTGTTTTGTTTTTTTGCTGAATTGGTGTTTAATTTCTTTTCTTTGGTAGCATGCCACGTATCTTCTAGTATCATGAAAACCAAGTAGGAGTAAAGTCTCTTGGTAGGTACCAGCTAAAGTTCTCTATTTACAATAAGTTATGTATGATTGCTCTTTAGCAATAGAATTTCACACTCAGTTTGTTAGAGAGCAACTAATAGACTCAGCCATAGGCTTGCTTGTTTTAGGTTTTCCATGATACTCCTTCTGCCAAGTATGCAATTAGATGTAACCCATTCCTGGCACTGGATATCTCATGGGTTTTCAAGGAATATCTAATTTTATTTTGTTATATCTACTGTTGGTTATTCCTACTCCATTTAGATTTAGTTCATCTATCTATCTATCATCTATCTATCTATCTATCTATCATCTCCTATTTGGTCATCCCATTGTATTCACTCAACATTTGTCCATCCAAAGCTATCTATTCAATTTCACCTTTGTAAGGCTATCATTCCCTTCACATTACTCTCTGTCTCTGAACTTAACCAGAACAATGATTCAACTAGGCAACAATCATAGTGATTTAAACTTCATTACTATTATATAATTAGAAAACAAAATAGACCATTTTAAAAGCAATTATCATCATTTTGTGTTCCACAAATTTTTCTCACAACAGTGGTGGTTTTCTTTTTAATCAATAGATGTTTCAGAAAATCTTCTCACTATCTCACTCTCCTTTTTTTTTTTTTTAAATTTGGTATGTTTAAACTTAATGTTTTCAGATTTATTATATTAAACTTCAAACAAGGATAGAATGTTTGTCCTAATTGTATGAATGTTTCTGGTCCTGAGGAAGAAATTACTTTATGTGATAAACTGTAAAAGTTAGATACTTGAGGGGAAAGAATTGAGTAGTAGGGATTTCCATGGTTTATATACATAAATCCTAACTATTAATATAACTTTTACTATAAAAAACAAAAAGTTTGAAGTAAGAAATGTTAGACTTATTTTAAAGAAAAGATTGTCATTATATATTTGTTGCAATCAATATTTAATTTCTAATATTTGGACAAGGTTATCCTACAAAAATATTCTACAACATAATAGTTTTGTTAAAAAATAAAACAGAAATTAATGAAATTTCTTTAAGATTTATACACTGTTACATTTTATAAATGAAAAATGTATTTAAAAACAATCCTATCATTTAAAGATTTTCTTCGTTGTCAGATATAGTCACTGTTTTGTTTTGTTTTTTTTTTTAACTATATTGAACTCTCTGTGAAAGTACAAATGTGGCCACAACAAAATATAGAAGCTGGTTGTAGTAGATTTCTTTCTTAGAATTAAAGCAGCAGTACAATGAAAGGGTGTTGTATTAATTAGTAATCATGCTCAACATGGGGTTTCTACCCACCTCAATGATGCTCAATGGAAGACAAGCACACAGTCTTTATATTTTCATATGTCTTAAGCAGCACAATAGCTAGTCAACTGCCTAGCCTCTGTGTTACTAGAATCTACACCCTGCTGATAATTCTGAGTTTTAACTTAATAACTTGTATGTTCCATCCTGGCCACTCTAGACTCATTTATGCAGACCTCTGGAACACACTTTCTTTGCCTTCACCCCCAGAATTCTGTTCTGGCTGCTCTACCCCATGATGGCCTCTATCTCACTCTCTTCACACTCTCCTAAAGAATGGCCACTCTCCTTTTTTCCTCTTCTATTGGTCCCAAGCTCATAAAAATCCTAAAATCCATTCTCTGTCTGGCCTCCCCAGTTATTAGCTGCTGGCAACTTTAATAACGAAACAGAAACTGTTGGGATCCAGCTTCAACAGAGGATCAAAATTCTAAACTGGAAGCAGGGATATCTGGAAGGTGCATAATAAATACACACAGAGATAACTTTTGGGGTACAAACTGACAGGAAATTTTTCAAGGCTTAAACTCTCTCTCTCTCTCTCTCTCGCTCTCGCTCTCGCTCTTACTCCTTCCTTTCCCTTTCTTTCTTGCTTGTTCACAGCATGAGGCGGCATGCATTCCACATTCTCCTGTGCACTCTACTTTTCTCCTGTGTGCTTTTCTCAAACTCCACACTCCTACACACCTCTGTGTTCCCCTTTCACTCACACACAGAGAATCACACACCTCACACACACCACATACACTCTCCTTTCACTCACACACACATTCTTCATACACTCTTCTTACATTCTCTCCCACATTCTCTCCACTCACTCTATACTCACTTCACATACACATCATGAGCACCTCACATGCACCTTACTCTCTTTCCCCTTGCGCTCTTGCCTTTTTCTTGCCCTAGATTTTTATCGATACTCCATAATCAGGTAGCAAAAAAAGACATTGTACATTGTATAATGATTGCCAAATCAAATTCAAAGGAATAACCACATCCCACAAAGAATCAAGAATTGCAACTGTTCTCCAAAGTTTCAAGCTTCCCATTATTCCCAATCCTGTGGCCAAAATAATAATAATTGCAAATTTATCATTATTTATACTTTAACTTTTGACTTATTATACTTCAGAACACAGAGCTCCAAGGTCAGCAACTTGTATTTTCCTGTGAAGCTCTAATGATAAATGACATGGGCAAAGCTTAAGTTAATCCTTAATTCAGCAGTTCTGCTAGCTTTCTGCTTCAGTACATTTCACACAATGACTCTGCTAAGAGTCCGAATGTTTTGTCTTAATTTTACTAGAATATAATTTTATGTACTCTACACTTGTTTATCTAGGAACCACTCTCAAATGTTGTGCAAAACATATTTCATAAATTTAATAGTTTTTCCTTTCTCAGAGTCACAATGCTGGCTCTATTTCATTTTCTATTAATTTCTTCAAATTTCCTTCCAAGTCAAACATTAATCTGGAGCTGCCATTGTGCAGTTATTACATTCTTTCCAAAGTGAGAGCACACAGCATGCACCTGGGCCATTAGGATTGTGCTGTGCTGTACTGTGCCAATATGCCTCAATTTTTAGTTGCTTGAGAATCATTACATCAAGGAACATTTAGTTTCACAGAATTCACCAGAGCAGAAGAAGAAAGAAATAGGAAAGTCAGATATAATAGAATAATTATGTATTCTAAAGCCAACTAAAAAGTAGTCATGCATAAATGAAATCTACATAGCCATTGTCCAGGGCTAAGGTTAGGAGAAGTGGGAACAAGAGTTTTTACAAAGAGCTGCCTCAGGCTACTGAGATATCTCCATCCAAAGCTAATGCTGGGAGTCCCTTATTTCAGATGGCAGGTGCCCTGGAGGAATGTGTTTCCTGCTTCTTAGAGTCTCAGACACCATGCATTTTTACAAGAAGCTGCCTTGGGCTTTTGAGATGTCTCCATCCTGGCCTGCTGCTGGCAGTCCTTGTCATGGTATTCAGTCCCCAACAAAAGGCAGATTTCCAGAAGCTACATGTAGACCCTCTCATGCAAGAAGTTTTGGGGGGAATATAATTAGTATTCATAATACAAGGAGCTACATTATCCCCATTTTGTCCAATTAAAAAAAGACTTTTCTCAGTCGTTGGGCTCCAAACACAGGGACTGAGGAACAGCTGAGAGGTAAGAGCCTTCTGGTTTCCATATGCGGCGGGAGACCTCTGCCTAGGCCATGAGGGCTCCATAGTCAAATAACGCTAGGAGAAAGCTAGCCTCTCAGGAGTGGGGGCAAGACTGACTGCTCAGAGGTACCCACCAGGAATACCCAGATCACAGGGACTGAGGAACTGGGATCTGGTTTCTTTCGGTGACTGGAAAGCAGATCCTGCGACATAGGGCTACATACTCAAATAGTCCAAGGAGAGTGCTGGTATAGCAGGAGTTTACGCACAGAGAGAACTGGTCTCAAAGGAGTATTGACACCTAGACTTGCAGGAACTACAAGCCACAGTCAGAGAGATTAAGACCAGCTAACACCAGAGATAACCAAATGGTGAAATCAAGGGCACGAAAACAAGGAACAGAAACCAAGACTACTTGGCATCATCAGAACGCAGCTCTCCCACCACAGAAAGCCCTGGATAACCCAACACACAGAAAAGCAAGTCTCAGACTTAAAATCACATTTCATGATGATGATAAAAGATTTTAAGAAGGAAATAAATAACACACTTAAAGAAATACAAGAGAACACAGGCAAACAACTGGAAGCCCTTAAAGAGGACACACAAAATTCCTGTAAAGAATTACAGGAGAACACAATCAAACAAATGAACAAAATCATTCAGGAATTAAAAACAGAAATAGAAACAATAAAGAAATCACAAAGGGAGACAACCCTGGAGTTATTGAACATAGGAAAGAAATCCGGAGTCATGCAAGCATAACCAATGGAATACAAGAGATGGAAGAGAGAATCTCAGGTGCAGAAGATACCATAGAAAACATGGACCCAACAGTCAAAGAAAACACAAAATGTAAAAAGCTCCTAACCCAAAACATCCAGGATATCCAGGATACAATGAGAAGACAGAACTTGAGGATAATAGGTATAGAAGAGAGTGAAGATTCCCAACTTAAAAGACCAGTAAATATCTTCAGCAAAATTATAGAAGAAAACTTCCCTGACCTAAAGAAAGAAATGAACATAAATATACAGGAAGCATAATACAGAATGCCAAATAGACTGGACCAGAAAAGAAATTGCTCTTGTCACATTATAGTCAAAACACCGAATACACAAAATACGGAAAGATTATTAAAAGCAGTAAGGGAAAAAGGGCAAGTAGCATGCAAAGGCAGACCTATCAGAATTACACCAGACTTCTCACCAGAGATTATGAAAGTTGGAAGACCCTGGACAGATTTAATAGAGACTCTAAGAGAACACAAATGCCAGCCCAGGTTGCCATACCCAGAAAAACGCTCAATAATTGTAGATGGTGAAACCAAAATATTCTATGACAAATCCAAATTTGCACAGTATGTTTCCACAAACCCAGCCCAATAACAAATAATAGATGGAAAATGCCAACTCAAGGAGATAAACTACACCCAAGAAAAAACAAGAAAGTAATCTTTCAACAAACTCAAAAGAAGATAGCAACACAAACATATAAACAGCATTAAAAATAAGAGGAAGCAACAATCACTATTCTTTAATATCTATTAACATCAATGGTCTCAATTCTCCCAATAAAAAGACATAGACTGACAGACTGGATCCATTAACAAGACCCAGCATTTTGCTGCATACAGGAAACGCACCTCCATGTTAAAGACAAACACTACCTCAGAGTAAAGGGTTGGAAAACAATCTTCCAGGCAAATGGCCCCAAGAAACAGGCTCGGGTAGTCATTCTAATATTGGATAAAATCAACTTTCAACCAAAAGTCATCAAAAAAGATAAGGAAGGACACTTCATCCACATCAAAGTAAAAATCCACCAAGAAGAACTCTCATTTCTGAACATTTATGCTCCAAATCCAAGAAATTTTACTAAATCTCAAAGCACACATTGCACCTCACACAATAATAATGGGAGACTTCAACAACCCACTTTCATCAATGGAAAGATCTTGGAAACACAAACTAAACAGAGACTCAGTGAAACTAACAGAAATTATGGACCAAATGGATTGAACAGATATCTATAGAACATTTCATCCTAAATCAAAAGAATGTACCTTCTTCTCAGCACCTCATGATACCTTCTCCAAAATTCACCATATAATTAGTCACATAACAATCTCAACAGATATAAGAAGATTGTAATAATCCCATGCCTCCTATTGGATCACTACAGATTAAGGTTGGTCTTCAATGGCAACAACAACAGAAAGCCTACACAGAAATGGAAGCTGAACAACACTCTACCCACTGATAACTTGGTCAAGGAAGAAACAAAGAAAGAAATTAAAGTCTTCCTAGAATTTAATGAAAATGAAAGTACAACATAACCAACCCTATGGGACACAATGAAAGCAGTGTTAAGAGGAAAACTCATAGCTTTGAATGCCTCTAAAAAGAAACTGGAGAGAACATATAATAGCAGTTTAACAACACATGAAAGTTCTAGAACAAAAAGAAGCTAATACACCCAAGAGGAGTAGAAGGCAGTAAATAATCAAAGTAAAGGCAGAAATAAACCAAGTAGAAATGAAAAGAACTATACAAAAAATCAACAAAACCAGGAGCTGGTTGTTTGAGAAAATCAACAAGGTAAATTAACCCTTAGTGAAACTAACCAGTGGGCTCAGAGACAGTATGCAAATTAACAAAATTATAAATGGAAAGGGAGATATAATGACAGATTCTGAGGAAATTTAAAAAATCATTGGATTCTCCTACAAAAGCCTACACACAACAAAATTGGAAAATCTGGAGGAAATAGAAAAGTTTCTAGACATATACAAATTACCAAAGTTAAATCAGGATCAGACAAACCATCTAAACAATCCCATAACCCCTAAAGAAATAGAAGCAATCATTAAACGTATCCCAACCAAAAAAAGCCCAGGACCACACAGATTCAGTGCAGAATTCTTTCAGACCTTCAAAGAAGACCTAATATGAATATTCGTCAAACTATTCCACAAAATAGAAACAGAAGGAAACCTACCCAATACATTCTATGAGGCCACAGTTACATTGATACCAAAACCCCAATAACACTCAACAAAAAAACTTTAGGCTAATTTCTCTTATGAATATCAATGCAAAAATACTCAATAAAATTCTTGCAAACTGAATCCAAGAACACATCGAAATGATCATTCACCATGACCAAGTAGGCTTCATCCCAGGGATGCAGGGATTGTTCTGTACCTGCAAATCCATCAATGTAATCCACTACATAAACAAACTCAAAGAGAAAAAACAAAAGGGTCATTTCAATAGATGCTGAAAAAACATTTGACAAAGTTCAACATCCCATCATGATAAAAGTCTTGGAAAGAACAGGAATTCAAGGAGCATACCTAAACATAGTAAAAGCAATATACAGTAAACTAGTGGCCAAAATAAACTAAATGGTGAGAAATTTGAAGCAATCCCACTAAAATCAGGGACTGGGCAAGGCTCTATCTATCTATCTATCTATCTATCTATCTATCTATTCAATATATTACTTGAAGTTCTAGCTAGAGCAATTCAACAACCAAAGGAGGTCAAAGGGATACAAATTGGAAAGGAAAGGAATCAAAATATACTATTTGCCGATGATATGATGGTATACTTAAGTGACCCAAAAAACTCAACAATAAAAGGACTTCTGGGGGAATCAGCTTCCCTGACCTCAAGCTATACTACAGAGCAGTAGTGATAAAAACTGCATGGTATTGGTACAGTGATAGGCAGGTAGATCAATGGAATAGAATCAAAGACCCAGAAATGAACCCCCACTCTGATGGACACTTGATCTTTGACAAAGTAGCTAAAATCATCCAGTGGAAATATGCCAGCATGTTCACAAACAGTACTGGTTCAACTGGTGGTCTACATGTAGAAAACTGCAAATTGATCTATTCTTATCTCCCTGTACAAAGCTCAAGTCTAAGTACATCAAGGACCTCCACATAAAATGAGATACACTGAATCTAATAAAAGAGAAAGAGGAGAAAAGTCTTGAATACATGGGCACAGGGGAAAAGAACACCAATGGCTTGTACTCTAAGATCAAGAATTGACAATGGGACCTCATAAAATTACAAAGCTTCTGTAAGGCAAAGAACACTGTAAATAGGACAAAATGGCAACCTACAGATTGGAAAACGATCTTTATCAATCCTATGTCTGATAGAGAGTTAATATCCAATGTGTACAAAGAACTCAAGAAGCTAGACTCCAGAGATCCAAATAGCCCTATCAAAAAATGGGGAACAGAGTTAAACAGAGAATTCTCAACTGAGGAAACTCGAATGACTGAGAAGCACATAAAGAAATTTTCAACATCCTTACTCATCAAGGAAATGCAAATCAAAACAACCCTGAGATTCCACCTCACACCAGTCAGAATGGCTAAGATCAAAAACTCAGGTGACAGCAGATGTTGGCGAGGATGTGGAGAAAGAGGAACACTTCTCCACTACTGGTGGGATTGCAAGCTGATACAACCTTTCTGAAAATCAGTTTGGGAGACCCTCAGAAAAATGAACATAATACTACCTGAGGACCCAGCTATTGCACTCCTGGGCATATACCCAGAAGATGCTCCATCATGTAATAAAGACACATGTTCCACTATGTTCATAGCAGCCATATTTATAATAGCCCGAAGCTGGAAACAACCCAGATGTCTCTCCACAGAGGAATGGATACAGAAAATGTGGTACATTTACACAATGGAATACTACTCAGCTATTAAAAACAAAATCATCCTGAGTGAGTTTAGGCAGTCACAAAAAAATGATTATGGTATGTATAAACTGATAAGTGGTTATTAGTCAAAAATTTCGAGATACCCAAGAGTCACATCACAGCAACCATAGAGCTGAGTGTGAGGTCCCAGATGGAGGACTTGGGGAAGAGACTGAAGGAGCTGAGTGAGTTTTCAGCCCCAAGGAGGGCCTGACACCTTGATAATCCCAGAGACTGGATCACCAACCAAAGAATACACATGGAGGGACTCATGGTGCTGGCCACATATGTGACAGAAGAGGGTCTTGTTAGACATCATGGGGAGCAGAGGCCCTTAGGCTTGAGGGTGTTTGAACCTCCAGTATAGGAAAATGCCAAGGAGGGATGACAAGAGTGGGTAGGTGGGTGGGTGAGGGAATACCCCCATAATGGGAGGGGAGGGGAGGAATGGAGAGGTTCCAAAGGGGAGAGCTAGAAAGAGAGAAACATTTGAAATGTAAAGAAAGTATAAAAACTGAAAAAAAATAAAAATTAAAACTTAGAAATATAAAAAAAAAAAAACAAGAAAGACTTTTCTCTCACATAGAATATTATGACATTATGTAAATTTTTTAAGTATAATATAAAATTCTAATATCCAATCTGTCATAATCATCAACTTTGATAAAGTATTCTATCATCTATCCTAACTAAAAGTATTTATAAATATGTACCTTAATTATGTGTGTTTATAACCTGCATTACCATGTGAAAACCATCCTATCAAATCTAGATCACCTTCTTTAATGATAAAAAACTTAATTTTGATTATGAGACTGTATCTAGTCTTCAACACCATCAGAGATCAGAGAAGGTATTAAATATTATCTGAACATCTAGGGTTGCCTGGACACTCCACAATATTTCTTATAATGTTGAATCATCTGTCTTCAGCCTTCCATCTCAGAATCATTGGACAGATCTTAAGTGATGCAGAAATTATGATGGACTCTCTAACCCTGTTATCAGTTCTGAATCAAAATGTAAAGATTTCTACCAATATAAGATTATATCTATAGAATGTTTTAAGAGTAAATTAGTAATCCATCCCCATATACCTAATTTCTTACAGTAGTACTCTATCCCCCACCCCTGCTTTTCTATATAATGCCCTTTCCTTTTCTCAAAAAGAAAAGGTAAAGCAGAGGAAAGGAAAGATAGAATGACTCAGTTCTAAGTTCTGTATTTAGTTTTTTTCCCTGTCCAAAATTATGACTACTTCAAAATTATCTCTTAATATGACAACCTATCTAAAATAAGCATCCTTTGAGTAGAGGAAGGTAACTTATTTGTTTGAGTTAATTTTATATTCATCCACATTGCTGAAGTGTTTTTTCAGGTTTAGGAGTTCTATTGTGGAATTTGGGGGTCACACAAGTATACTATCATATCATCTGAAAATAGTGACATTTTGACATCTTCTTTTCAAATTTGTATCCCTTTGACCACCAATTGTTGTAAAATTGGTCTGGGTAAAACTTTCAGTACTATATTGAATAGGTAGGGTGAGAGTGGGCAGCCTTGTCTACTCCCTGATGTTAGTGGGATTGCTTCAAGTTTCTTTATATTTAGTTTGATGTTGGCTATTGGTTTGCTGTATATTGCTTTTAATATGTTTAGGTATGGGCCTTGAAATCCTGAACATTCTAAGACTTTTACAGTGAAGAAGAGTTGAATTTTGACAAATGATTTTCAGCATCTAAAGGGATGTTCATGTGGTTTAATCAGTAGCCTTCCTCAACTCAAGGAATAAACAGGCTGAGAAGGAAATTAGAGAAATGACACCCCTCACAATAGTCAAAAATAATATAAACCAACTTAGTGTTACACTAGCCAAGCAAGTGAAAGATCTGTATGACAAGAACTTCAAGTATCTGAAGAAAGAAATCAAAGAAGATCTCAGAAAATGGAAAGGTATCCCATGCTCAAGGACTGGCAGGATTAATATAGTTAAAAAAATAGCCACTTGTTGAAAACAGTCTACAGATTCAATGCAATCCACTTCAAAATTCTAACTCAATTGTTCATAGAGTTGTAAAAAGCAATTTGCAAATTTATTTGGAAAAAAATATATAGAGAAGACTATTCTTAACAATAAAATAACCTCTGTGTAAATCACCATCCCTGGCCTAAAGCTGTATTACAGAGCAGTAGTGATAAAAGCTGTATGCTATTGGTAGAGACAGGAAGGTAGATGATTGGAATGGAATTGAAGACCTAGAAATGAACCTACAAACATATGGTCACTTGATCCTTGACAAAAGAGCTAAAACCATCCAGTGGAAAAAACTCAGCATTTTCAACAAATGGAGCTGGTTCATCTGAAGTTCAGCATGTAGAAGAATGCATATTGATCCATTCTTATCTCCTTGTACAAAGCTCAAGACCAAGTGAATCAAGGACCTCCACATAAAAACAGATAAACTGAATCTAATAGAAGAGAAAGTGTTGAAGAGCCTTAAACTTTTACAAGGACATAGGGGAAAACTTTCCTAAGCAGAACATGAATGGCTTATGCTCTACAATCAACAATAGACAAATGGAACCTCATAAAGTTACAAAGTTTCTGTAAGGCAAAAGACACTGTCAAGGACAAAAGGCAACCAGCATATTGAAAGAAAATCCTTAACAATACTAAATCCAATAGAGGTCTAATACCCAATATATTCGAAGAACACAAGAAGGTAGACACCAGAGAACCAAATAAACCTATCAAAAAATGGGGTACAGAGCTAAACAAAGAATTCTCAACTAAGGAATACAAAATGGCTGAGAAGCACCTAAAGAAATGTTCATACCATGTTTGTTCATTTGTGACTAGGTTACCTCAATCAGGATGATATTTGCAAGTTCCATCCATTTGCCTGTGAATTTCATGAAGCTGTGGTTTCTAATAGCTGTGAGTACTCTATTATGTAAATGTGCCACATTTACTGTATCTATTCCACTGTTGAAGGATATCTGGGTTGTTTCCAGCTTCTGAATATTATAACTATGTCTGCTATGAACATAGAAGATCATTTGTCCTTATTACATTTTGGAGCAATTTTTGGGTATATGCCCAGGAGTGGTATAGCTGGGTCCTCAGGTAGTACTCTGTCCAATTTTCTGAGGAAACACCAGTCTGATTTCCAAAGCAGTTGTACCAGCTTGCAATCCCACCAGCAATGGAGGAGTGTTCCTCTTTCTCTACACCCTCACCATCATCTCAGTCACAAAAGAACAAATATGACACATACTCACTGATACGTAGATATTAGCTCAATAGCTTAGAATACCCAAGATTCAATTCACAGACCATATGAAGCTAAGAAGAAGGAAGACCAAAATGTGTATGCTTCAGTGTTTCTTAGAAGGGTGAACAAAATACTCACAGGAGGAAATACAGATACAAAGTGTGAAGGAAAGGCCATCCAGAGACTGCCTCACCTGAGGTTATATCCCAAATACTGTCACTAAACCCAAATGCTATTGTGGATGCTGAGAAGTGCTTGCTGATAGAATCATAATAAGCTGTCTCCCGAGAGCCTCAGGTAGAGCCTGACAAATACAGAGGAGTATGCTCACTGGATTGAGTATCTGGTCCAGGATGGACAAGGGACTGAAAGAGTTGAGGGTGTTTTCAACCCCATGGACAGAACAACCTTTTCAACTGGCCACACCCCCTGGAGCTCTGGGAGACTGGACCACCAACCAAAAAAATACACATGGAGGGACCAACAGTGCTGGTCACATGTATGGCAGAGGAGGGCCTTGTAGGACACCTGTAAGAGGAGAGGCTCATGAGCTTAAGGGTGTTAGATGCCCCATTGTAGGAGAATGCTAAGATTGGAAGACAAGAGTGGGTGGGTGGGTTGAAAAGCACCCTCATAGAGTCAAGGGAATGGGGGTTAGGATAGGGGTTTTCTGAAGGGGAGACCTAGAAAAGGGAAAACATTTGAAATGTAAATAAAGCAAATATCTTTAAAAAATGTTCAACATCCTTAGTCATCAGAAAAATGCCAATCAAAAGTACCCCATCCCATCCTCCCTCCCCTCCTTTAAAGAGGATATTCACCCACCCTCTCACCCCCACCCACTACTGATTCCCTGCCCTGGAATTCCCCTATTCTGGGGCATAGAGTCTTCAAAGTACCAAGGAACTCTCCACCCATTTATGCCCAACAAGGCCATCCTCTACTCGTTATACACCTGGAACCACGGGTTTCACCATGTGTACTATTTGGTTGATGGTTTAGTCACTGGGAGCAGGCTTCTCTCAGCAAGCACTTCGTGGCATCTGCAACGGTGTCTGGGTTTGGTTTCTGTATATGGGACGGTTCCCCAGGCAGGGCAGTCTCTGGATGTCCTTTTCTTCAGTCTGTGGTCCATAATTTGTCTACATATTTCCTCCCTTGAGGATTTTGTTCACCGTTATAAGAAGGACAGAAGCATCTACACTTATTCTGGAGCTTCTTATGGTCTGTGAATTGTATATTGAGTATTCTGAGCTTTTGGGCTAATATCCACTTACCAGTGAGTTGAATATTTTCTATTCTTTTAATGAATGATCAACTTAATAATTAGAATAAAGTTGAATATCTTTGCAAGTCAAAAAGAAACAATCTAGATAATTCAGATACTATATTGAGGAAGTAAAATGCTCATTTCTAAGACTTTTTGAATATAAAACATGAAGTAAAATGTTGTCAGTTATAGTATTATTCATGTCTCCCTACGATTATTGTAACAAACAATGTAATTGTTTTCCCTCACTACCTTCTACCTGTGTGTTCATCACAAACATTATTCACACCAGAGCTCGTTTTCTTTTTCTATTTGGTTTAACTATTCTTTCAATAAATGTTTTTAAGTCACAATTATTATCACAAAATATATGAAGAATATTAACACTATATTTTCTTCTCATCCTTAGAGGAATGAGGCATGGAATAATAGCTAGTCTATACTACATAATGAGCTCCAAGCTGGACTGGAAAGTGAAGTAAAATTCTGCCTGGCAAAAGTGCCCTGCTGATGTAGGATTGGTTAAGATCTTTTCCCAATATGTTGGTTGCTGTTTCATTCTACTACCATTATCCTTTGCCTTACAGAAGCTTTGCAATTTTATGAGGTCCCATTTGTCTATTGTTGATTTTAGAGGATAAGCCATTGGTATTCTGTTCAGGAAATTTTTCCCTGTGCCCATGTGTTTGACACTTTAACTTCTATTAGCTTCAGTGTATCTGTTTTTATGTGGAAAATCTTGTTCCACTTGGACTTAAATTTTGTACTGGGAGATAAGAATGGATCAATTTGCATTCTTCTACATGTTTACCTCTAGTTAACCCAAACCATTTGTTGAAAATGCTGTCTTTTTTCCCCAATGGATGGTTTTAGCTCCCTTGTCAAACATCAAGGACCATACGTATGTGTGTTCATTTCTGGGTCTTCTATTCCATTTATCTACATATATGACACTGTACCAATGCCATGCTGTTTTTATCACTATTGCTCTGTAGTACAACTTGAGGCCAGAGATGGTAATTCCCCCAAAAGTTCTTTTATTGTTGAGAACAGTTTTTGATATCCTGGGTTTTTTATTATTTCAAATGAACTTGAGAATTGCTTTTTCTAACTCTGCCCCAACTGGGGATTGTTCCCATATAAAGTTGCCAAACCTGGACGCTATTGCTGATACCAAGAAGTGTTTGCTGATGGGAGCCTGATATGGCTGTCCCCTGAGAGGCTTTGCCATAGCCTGACAAATACAGAGGATGATGCTCAGAGCCAACCATTGGCCTGAGCAAGGGGTCCTTGATGGAGGATTTGGAGAAATGATTAAAGGAGCTGCTGGGATTTTCAGCCCTGTGGGGAGAGTAACAGTATCATTTGACCAGATCCCTGGAGCTTCCAGGTACTGGACCTCCAAGCAATGAGTACACATAGAGGAATCCATGGTTCTGGTTGCATATGTGGCAGAGCATGGCCTTGATGGACATCAGTGGGAGGAGAGGCCCTTGGGCCTGAGGGTGTTCGATGCTCCGATGTAGGGGAATGCCAGGGTCATAAGTTAGGAGTGGGATACTGGGTGCTTTGGAGAGCACCCTCATAGAGGCAGGGGAAGAGTTGATGGTACAGGGAGTTTCTGAGGGGCAGAACTGGAAAGGGGAAAATGTTTGAAATGTAAATAAAAAAATATCCAATAAAAGAAAAAAAGTGCCCTGCTGAAAGCTTAGTTCATTAAGAATACAGAGGGCATATGAGATATGCATGGAAATACCTAAGCACTTGTAATCTTGGAGATGAAGGACAGTGGCAGGGTGCTTGAGTAGTATATAACAAACACTGTGTTTAGTTTGTAACCAGAAATACATAAGAAATTATGGGCATATTCTACAACATTGTTTAATCAAAAGAATTATGTGGGATGGAATGATTGCTTTAAGGTCAAGAGCCCTTTCTGCTGTTTCTTTGTACTGGAGTTCAGTTCAAAACATCCACTTTGAGTTGCTCAAAAACATAATTCAACTGAGAATCTATTGTACTCTTCTGACCTCAGTAGACAGACTGTCAGACAGACAAACACACACATACACACACACACACACACACACACACAGAGAAAGAGACAGAGAGAGACAGAGACAAAGAGACAGACAAAGAGACAGATGGAAACAGAGAGACATAGAAAGCATTGTACAATAATGAAATCCATCTTAAAGCAAAGAACAATACTAATCAAAACAGAAATTTGCTTATAAAGAGTAACTTTTAGTCTACAGAAATGTGTCAGTGAGAATAACCACTTGTTGCTCTTCTTCAGGATGGGTGTTTGGCTCATAGAATAAATGTCAAATGGCCCACAACTGTCTGTAACATCAACTCTAGAGGATCAGTCACCCTCCTTTGGTCTGTATGAGCAATTCACTACCCTACACAGACTCAAAAATGCATATATATAAACATATTTTAGAGTAAAATTTTACAGTAAGAATAGAATTTCAGTATTTAGATCAAAAACAAAATTAGCATTTCAAATATTTTTTAAAAGGTTTAAGTTACGTTAAATATAAGGGTCTTGATGAAAATATTATAATGTATTTTATCAAAAAAGTAAAATAAATGTATTGCAATATGTCACAGAATTGCAACTTTATAACATGGAGAATTTTAATTAATGTTTGAATATAATACACCCATACAATCACTAAGAGGAACATAAACATTCTTTATTTTTATTTGATATTTTCTTTATTTACATTTCAAAAGATATGCCCTTTCCCAATTTCCCACCTCCCCCCCAAAAAACCCCCTATTCCATTCTCCCTGTCCCTGTGCCTGTGAGGGTTTTCGTTCAACCACCTTCTCACTTCTGCTTCCCCGCCTTGAATTTCCCAACACTGAGGCATATATCAACCCAACATTGGACCAAGGACCTCTCCTCCAATTGATTGCAGACAAGGCCATCCACTGCTACATACGCTGCTGAAGCCATGAGTCCCTCCTAGTATACTCCTTGGTTGGCTCCCTGGGAGCTTTGAGGGGTCTGGTTGGTTGATATTGTGGAACATATGATTCTTATAATGATTGGTACTACATAAATTACCTAATCTGAAGATAATTGAGTAATCTAGTCAGTTATAGTTTGTACTTACCTAAAGGTAAAATGCTCCACATATAAAACTATCTTCTATATCCTCCAGAATATATGTACTAAAATATTCAATTGTATATAAACACAATCCCAGAAAAAATAGACACATAATTTATAATAACATAAAAATGGTTGTTAATTTTGATATCCGTATACATTACAATATGCAAAGGCATTGCAAATAAATGGGAGACTGTTAAACTCAATGCAATTATAGACATGGAAGCATAAGCAAAAAGACAACACATTTAATGCATGTAATAATTTATGAGTTTGGTATCTGAAAAAGCATTTCTGTTCATTAAACATGATTTCTTTCCTAGACTACCACAAAATATGAGCCTACCTAGTGTTTATAGTTTCAGTAAATATTTTTCAACATCAAAACAACAAAGTTGATATCATTTTATATCATAAAATTCATTGCATATTTATAGGAGTTAAGCATTAATTATTTTTGTTATTTCAACTAAACACCAAATATAAAATTATTTGAGGGAAGGAGATTATTTGGGGTTCATTGTTTTAGGTTTTAGTGCAACATGATGATTGTGTATGACAGTAGAGAACTTCCATATCTGTACATAAGAAATCAGGAACAGAGAGACTGCAGTAGTTAAAGTGCTTTCTCCTTTCTATTGTTTTATTTAGTCTGAGACATAAGTCCCTGAGATATCTTGCAACTTTAGGATGCATCTTCTTCCCTCAGGTTAAATCATCTTATAGTCTCTGAAAGTCATATCCACAGATTATCCTAGTGTTTCCAAATGTAGTCAACTTGGCAATAAAGTGGATACGTGAAGGTGTTAGAACGTATTACGCCCAGTTCAGATTGATATAATGAATTGATCATCAGGTACTAATAATTTTAAATACAGCAACACAATTGCTTTACCCTTGAATAGCATAACCCCTATTTTTTTGTCTTTTATACTTTTACATTATAATAAAACAAATAATTTACTTGAGACCACATAGTTGATTTCATATTCTGAAGGTAGACTTTTTCTCATTAATCACATAAATCGTAACCAATCATTATATTAGAAAGACAAATATTATTTGGGGCAAGTTTTGACATGCTTCTAGGTACCATATTTAGTCTACTAAAAAAATAAACTCTGGTTTCACCATAAAAAAATAGTAACAGGCAGGAGATGATGCTTCTGTGTTTCTGTGGCATAATCCCTTTATATAACAGTTGCATTTTCTCCCTCTCTTGAAAACTGAAGGTGAATTAGTCTAAGTTTGTCTTTACTATATGAGAATAGTATAGTTTTTTAATTTGTTCCATAGTATTCTTTAAGTCAGGCTTGCTTTTAGTAAAGGGTAACAATATTCATTATTTCAATGTTTATGTTCTATATTCAGGAATATAGCCTCTGTTGGATTGCCTGCATTCAACTAAATAGGCCCATGCTCATAAATATTCTTGCAACAGTTAATGTACTCAGTAACTTTTAAAACAGAAAAGGAGTACAAGAAATTAAAAGAACTAGGAAAGGAAGTTTAGGAAGGACTGTGGATGGATTTAATAGAAAGATACTGGAAACGGGTATGAAATTCTCAAATTATTTTTAAAAATCTTAATGTGTGTGGAAGAAGTTCAAATCATTTAAAAGTGGTTTCTTCATCAGCTAATAATTTTTTAGTAATAAAATAGTGACATTATTAGCAAGTAATTTTGTAGCAATGATTTATTCACATACTGCCCTACATAGTAGATCTAAGTTCAAGACAGTGATAGGAATTTCCCATGACCAAAAGGGCACACACACACATACACACACACAAACACACACTCACACACACACACACATGCAGATATGCATGAACATATATACACACATATGTACAAACACACACACACACACACAGCTAAAATTAAAACTCATCTTCACTGTCCCTTTCCTGGGAGTTGTAAAAAAGAAATCCTACATCCAGGTTTGAAACTATGTGGCAATGAGATCTAAAGTAATGGTTTTGAGTTTGAGAGTATTTGCTGCATTTCCAGAGGGTATCTTAAAAGCACTATGGTTGATTAGCTTACAACCACCAGAGATTCTGCTCAAGGGGATCTTAAACACACTTCTGTCCTTAGTATTTACTCACATACATATGTAGGAAACACAAATGCCAAAAAGAAACATACATACATATGTTAATAAACATAGAACTATAGTGGGCTAGAAAATTGTTCTTTGGATAAATCAGTGGCTGCTCCACTGGAGGACGGGGATTTAGTCCTGACCTTCTACTTGACAGCTACCAACTCTTTACAGCTCTGGGTCCAGGGTATCTGACAGCCAACTCTCTCCAATATGAAAATTAGACATACTCATTATATACTTACATGAATAGAGGCAAAAGAACAAAACAAATAAAATAGAATTATATTAAAATTGAAATTCTATGTCCAGTTTCAAGGAAGTAAAGTCAAAGCAAATTAAATGAAAAACCAAGTGAAGATCACTGAGTAATAATATTAGAAAAAAATAGCTGGCATTTTGACTCGATAGCTATCCTTTAACTCTGACATACACTAGACAGCCAAGCCCAAGGCTCATCAGGTATCTCAGAAAAGCAGGCTACCAATAACTTTCTTCAGAGCCTCCTTCATCATATCCCTGTTCCTCAAACTATAGACAAAGGGATTCAACATTGGAGGAACTATTAAATACATCACTGAAGCCATGGCAATCTCCTTTGGTGAATCAATTACTTTTGAGGTAATGTATAGACCAAATCCTGTCCCATAGAACAAGGAAACAACTGACAAATGAGATGCACAAGTGGAAAAGGTTTTGTACTTTCCTTCTGATGATGGCATTTTCAATACTGTAGATACAATGTGAGTGTAAGAGAAAATTATTCCATAGAGAGGAACACCAGCAAAAATAGAAGCTGTAATAAATATCAGGATGTTGTTGATGAAACTGTCAGGACAGGCAAGTCTGAGGATCTGTGCAATTTTATAGAAGTGGAGGATTTCTAGGTCTGTGCAGAAGGACAAGTGCAGTACCATCAGACTATGCAGCAGACCATTTACAATACTTATAAATAGAGAGATAAGAACCAGAATAACACAGAAGCAGGGATTCATGAGGACTGTGTATCTTAGAGGATAACAAATGGCTATGTAGAGGTCAAAGGCCTTTATTCCAAGAAGAAAACACTCAAAGATGACACAAACAGCCACAAAGCACCCCTGGCTGATGCAGCCAGCAAAAGTGATTCTCTGATCCTGTGTTTCTATATTCACCAACATCTTCGGGACTGTGATGCTGACTAAATAAATGTCATTAAAAGACAGATGACAGAGAAAAAAGTACATGGGGGTATGGATGTAGGAGTCATAGTTGATGGCCAACATTATAAGAATATTTCCAAAGATGGTGATTAAATAAGTGCATAGAAAAAAGCCAAAAATGAAGGGTTGCAGCTCTATCATCTGTGAGTCCACGGAGAAAAATGTCCAAAACAAGTGATTTGTTTTTAACTTCCATGTTATACATAAATCTTAAGGAAAGTGGGCAAGAAGTTATTGAAATACAGGAAGTACAAGTAGAATTATAAAATGAGATGTTAGAAAATAACATTATATAACTCTTAGTGTTTCAAATTTAGCCTTTTGTTTCTATTTTAGGAATTGAATGTGAGGAGATTAGTTTGAAAGCAATACCATCTAGTATATCCTACACAACTGTGGCTATCGACTAATTAATACCCATAGTGAACTTACTTCTACTATCAGTACAATAATAATTACTAATGTCTGGATAAATATTAAAAGTCATTGCATTTGAGAAAAGAGTTTTTTTGCTTTGAATGAAATGGCACCTACCATTACAGAAGGAGCACAATTTTAAAAAAAAAAATCCAGATTGTGTTTCAGTAGAAAAGTTCATGATAAAAAATTGTGTAGTAAGTGGGTAATGAAAGGACAATTAAGTGGATTTTTTCTAATCATCTTATGCATGCTCTTCTGATTCACTGTGTTGATAATCTAAAAAACGCTCCTTCATTGCTAAAAATTTGTCATGGGGTCTCTATTTCTAGTCTGCTTCAACCAGATCTGTTTTGTTGTCATTTGTACAAGCATGGAAGTTCTTTCCCTTAGAGTCATGGCCAGTGATCACTATGTTTCCACTTGCACCTCGTAAGGTACACAGTCATAATTAATACCCGCTACAATACTATTAAAATATTGCTACTTCTGTGCACTGAGGTTCCTAACATCTTGTTACATAATAAATTATTGCTTTGGTTAAAGTTCTGGACAGCCTAGAAAACAATCGTTTCTTTGTTTGAACTTGTTCACTTCCTCAAATTGGCAGGTTCTAACACCTTCATTGATAAAATTCATAGCAATAATACCAACTTCTATTTTTGCTTGTGGCACTCTTTCTAAAATTGTTTTCTGTTATACAGTATATTGTCACCAATGTGTTGACAATATCACCATTAGACAGACAATATGAGACACAAGAACTGAGGACCAGCCTAGGACAGGATCCTTCTGGTTTCCCTCTGTTCTCAGAGCTGATCCTTTGCCACAGTGCCTGGAGCTTCTCCTGTGCTACAGCTCTCCATATCCAAATATCGCCAGGAGAGAGCTGGTCTCCCAGGAGTGCTGACACACAAGTAAGCACAGGTATGACCATCACTTCTGATCAAATTCCAGGCTCAAAAGGGACCTGCCCAGAGCAATCAGGACACAGGAACCAAGGAATAGCCAGGAACAGAACACTTCCAATTTCTATCTGCGCCTGCAGCTGACCATGTGCTACAGTTCTCCATACCCAAATTCCTCCCTGAAATATCGGGTCTCCCAGGAGTACGGAAACATAGGCTTGAAGGAGACACAAGCCACCTTCAGAGACAGCAAGCCCAGCTAATACCAGAGATAACTAGAGAGTGAGAGGCAAGAGCAAGAACATAATCAACAAAAACGAAGACTACTTGTCATCACCATAGGGAGATCCTGGATACCCCAACACGGAAAAGCAAGACTCTGATTTAAAATCACATCCCATAATCATGGGAGAGAACTTTAAGAAGAATATAAATAAGTCCCTTAAAGAAATACAAGAAAAGACAAGTAAAAAGTAGAAGCCCTTAAGGAAGAAACATAAAAATCCCTTAAAGAATTATACAAAAACACAACCAAACAGGTGAAGGAATTGAATAAAGCTGTCCAGGATCTAAACATGGAAATAGAAACAATAAAGAAACAACAAAAGGAGACAACCCCTGGGAGATAGAAAACCTTGGAAAGAGATCAGGATTCATAAACATGAGCATCTCATGCTCAGAATACAAGAGAATCTCAGGTGCAAAAGATACCATCGAAAGCATTGATATAAATTCAAAGAAAATACAAAATTCAAAGAGGTCCTAACCCAAAACATCCAGGAAATTCAGGACACAAACCTAAGGAGAATAGGTAAAGAAGAGAGTGAAGATTCCCAACTTAAAGGGCCAGTAAATATCTTCACTAAAATTATAAAAGAAAACTTCCATAACCTAAAGAAAGCGATGCCAATAAACATACAAGAAGTCTACAGAACTCCAAATAGATTGGACGAGAAATGAAATTCCTCCTGTCACATAATAGTCAAAATACAAAGTGTACAAATCAAAGAAGGAATATTAAAAGCAGTTAGGGAAGATGGTCATGTAACAAGTAAAGGCAGACATATCAGAACTATACGAGAATTACTACTCACCAGAGACTATGAAAGTTAGAAGATCTTCGGCAGATGTCATACAGACCCAAAGAGAACACAAATGCCTCTCCAAGCTACAATATGGAGCAAACATCTCAATTACCATAGATGGAGAAAACAAGATATTCCATGACAAAACCAAATTTACACAATATCTTTCCACAAATCCAGCCCTACAAAGGATAATACATGGAAAACACAAACACAAGGAACGAATATACACCCTAGAAAACGCAAGAAAATAATCATTCAGCAAATGTAAAAAAAGATAGCCATACAAACATAATTACACCTCTAACAACAAAAATAACAGGAAGCAACAATCACTTTTCCTTAATATCTCTTACCATCAATGGAATCAATTCTCCAATAAAAAGATATAGACTTACAGACTGGATAACTAAACAGGACCCAGCATTTTGCTGCATACAGGAAGTACACCTCTGGGGCAAAGACAGACACTACCTCACAGTAAAGGACTGGAAAACTATTTTCCAAACAAATGGTTCCAAAAATCCAGCTGAAGTAGCAATTCTAATATTGAATAAAATCAAAACTCAATCAAAAGTAATCAAAAAACATATGGAAGGACACTACCTATTCATCAATGGAAAAATCCACTTAGAAGAACACTCAGTTCTGAACATCTATGCCTCCAAATGCAAGGGCAACCACATTCATAAAAGAAACTTTACTAAAGCTCAAAGCACACATTGTACCTCACACAATAATAGTGGGAGACTTCAACACCACTCTATCATAAATGGACAGATCGTTGAAACAGAAACTAAACAGAGACACAATGAAATTAACAGAAGTTATGGACCAAATGGTTTTGACAGTTATCTATATAACATTTCATCTTAAATATAAAGAATATACCTTCTTCTCATCACCTCATGGTATATTCTCCAAATTGAACCCTATAATTGGTCAAAAAATAAGCTTCAATAGTTACAAGAGGATTGAAATAATCCCATGCAACGTATCAGATCACCATGGACAAATGTTGGTCTTCAATAACAACAAAACCAACAGAAATCCCATATACACATGGAATCTGAAAAACACCCTACTCAATGATAACTTGGGCAAGGAAGAAATTAAGACTCTTAGAATTTAATGAAAATTAAATTTCATTAAAATTATTTAATGAAAATAAAGACTTATCATACCAAACTTTGTGAGACACAAAAGCAGTGCTAAGAGTACCAATATGACTAAAAAGCACATTTTTTTAATTTTCATAATTTATTTACATTTCAAATGTTTTCCCCTTTCCAGATCTCCCCCTTTGGAACCTCCCTATTCCCTCTGCCCTCCCCCTGCCACTATAGGGATATTCTCCAACCCACATACCCACCCACCCACACACCCACTCTCATCTTCCCTCCTTGTCATTCTCCTATACTGGAGGATCTAACACCCACAGGCCCAAGGGCCTATATTCCCCCTGACGAGTAACAAGACCCTCCTCTACTGCCTTTGTGGCTAGCACCATGGTCCCTCCATGTGTATTCTTTAGTTGGTGGATCAGTCTTCAGAAGTATTGGTGGGTCAGGATAGTTGCCACTGTTGCTACCTCCCTGGGGCTGCACACTCCCTCAGCACCTTCAGTCCTTTCTCCAATCCCACCATCAGGGACCTCACACTCAGTACTACTTTTGCTGTGAAGTGACTCTTGGGTATTTCAAACTTCTGGGCTAATAACCACTTAACGGTGAGTACATACCATGTTCATTCTTTTGTGACTGTGTTACCTCGCTCAGGTGATATTTTCAAGATCCATCCATTTGTCTACGAATTTCATGAAGTCATTGTTTTTAATAGCTGAGGAGTACTCCATTGTGGAAATGTACCACATTTTCTGTATCCATTCCTCTGTGGAGGGACATCTGGGTTGTTTCCAGCATCTGGCTGCTATGAACATAGTGGAACACGTGTCTTTATTACATGTTGGAGCATCTTCTGGGTATATGCCCAGAAGTGGAATAGCTGGGTCCTCAGGTAGTATTATGTTCATTTTTCTGAGGGCCCGCCAAACTGATTTCCAGAGAGGTTGTATCAACTTGCATTCCCACCAACAATGGAGGAGTGTCCCTCTTTCTCCACATCCTCACCAACATCTGCTGTCACCTGAGTTTTTGATCTTAGCCATTCTGACTGGTGTGAGGTGAAATCTCAGGGTTGTTTTGATTTGCATTTCACTGATGACTAAGGATGTTGAACATTTTTTAGGTGCTTATCGGCCATTTGACTTTCCTCAGTTGAGAATTATCTGTTTAGCTCTCTTCCCCATTTTTTGATAGGGTTATGTGGATCTCTGGAGTCTAGCTTCTTGAGTTATTGTATACATTGTATATTAGCCCTCTATCAGATGTAGGATTGGTAAATATCTTTTCCTAATCTGTAGGTTGCCATTTTGCCCTATTGACACTGTCCTTTGCCTTACAGAGCTTTGTAATTTTATGAGGTCCCATCTGTCAATTCTTGATCTGAGAGCACAAACCATTGGTGTTCTGTTCAAGAACATTGTCCCTGTGCCCAAGTGTTCAAGACTCTTCCCCACTTTCTCTTCTACTAGATGCAGTGTATCTGGTTTTTAGTGACGGTCCTTGATCCACTTGGACTTGAGCTTTGTACAGGGAGATAGGAATGGATCAATTCGCAACCTTCTACATGTAGACTGCCAGTTGAACTAGCACCATTTGTTGAAGATGCTGTCTTTTTTCCACTGTATGGTTTTAGCACCTTTGTCAAAGATCAAGTGACCAT
Source organism: Rhynchomys soricoides (assembly GCA_019843965.1). Classification (NCBI taxonomy): domain Eukaryota; kingdom Metazoa; phylum Chordata; class Mammalia; order Rodentia; family Muridae; genus Rhynchomys; species Rhynchomys soricoides. The sequence continues at coordinate 70,981 of JADRCH010007850.1, forward strand.
AAGTGTGTGAGTTCATTTCTTAGTCTTCAATTCTATTCCATTGATCTACCTGCCTGTCACTGTACCAATACCATGCACTTCTTATCACTACTGCTTTGTAGTACAGCTTGAAGTCAGGGAGGCTGATTCCCCCAGAAGACCTTTTATTGTTGAGGATAGTTTTTTCTATCCTGGGTTTTTTGTTATTCCATATGAATTTGAGAATTGCTCTTTCTAGGTCTATGAAGAATTCAGTTGGGATTTTGATGGGGATTGCACTGAATCTGTAGATTTCTTTTGGCAGGATGGCCATTTTACCTATGTTAACCCTGCCAATCCATGAGCATGGGAGTTCTTTTCAACTTCTGAGGTCTTCTTTGATTTCTTTCTTCAGAGACTTGAAGTTCTTGTCATACAGATCTTTCACTTGTATGGTTAGAGTCACACCAAGATATTTTATATTGTTTGTGACAATTGTGAAGGGTGTTATTTCCCTAATTTCTTTCTCAGCCTGTTTATACTTTGAGTATAGGAAGGCTACTGATTTGCTAGAGTTAATTTTGTACCCAGCCACTTTGCTGAAGTTCTTTATCAGCTGTAGCAGATCTCTGGTGGAGTTTCTTGGGTCACTTAAGTATACCATCATATCTTCTGCAAATAGTGATATTTTGATTTCTTTCTTGCCAATTTGTATCTCTTTGACTTCCTTTTGTTGTCTGATTGCTCTAGCTAGAACTTCAAGTACGATATTGAATTAAGTAGGAAGAGAGAGGGCAGTCTTGTCTAGTACCTGATTTTAGTGGGGTTGCTTCGAGTTTCTCTCCATTTAGTTTGATTTTGGTCACTGGTTTGTTGTATATTACTTTTACTATGTTTAAGTATGCTCCTTGAATTCCTGATCTTTCCAAGACTTTTATCATGAAGGGATGTTGAACTTTGTCAAATGCTTTTTTCAGCATCTAACAAAATGACCATGTGGTTTTTTTTCTTTGAGTTTGTTTATGTAGTGGATTACATTGATGGATTTCCAGGTATTGAACCATCCCTACATCCCTGGGATGAAGCCTACTTGATCATGGTGAATGATCGTTGTGATGTATTCTTAGATTCGGATTGCAAGAATTTTATTGAGTATTTTTGCATCGATATGATAAGGGAAATTGGTCTGAATTTTTCTTTTATTGTTGGGTCTTTGTGGGGCTTTGGTATCAGTGTAACTGTGGCCTCATAGAATGAATTGGGTAGTGTGCCTTCTGTTTCTATTTTGTGGAATAGACTGAAGAATATTGGTATTAGGTTTTCTTTGAAGGTCTGATAGAATTCTGCACTGAACCCATCTGGTCCTGCGCTTTTTTTGGTTGGGAGACTGTTAATGTCTGCTTCTATTTCTTTGGGGGTTATGGGAACATATAAATGGTTTATCTGATCCTGATATATCTTTGGTAATTGGTATCTGTCTAGAAACTTTTCCATTTCCTCCAGATTTTCCAATTTTGTTGCATATAGGCTTTTGTAGTAGAATCTGATGATTTTTTTTTAAATTTCCTAGAGTCTGTTGTTATATCTACGTTTTCATTTCTAATTTTGTTAATTTGGATACTGTTTCCATGCCTTCATGTTAGTCTGACTAAGGGCTTATCTATCTTGTTGATTTTCTCAAAGAACCAGCTCTTGGTTTTGTTGATTCTTTGTATAGTTCTTTTAGTTTCTACTTGGTTCATTTCAGCCCTTAATTTGATTATTTCCTGCATTCTACTCCTCTTGGGTGTATTAGCTTCTTTTTGTTCTAGAACTTTCAGATGTTCTGTTAAGCTGTTAGTGTATAAAAAAGCACATTTTACAGCATAGTAGTCTATAGAGATTGTAGACACTATAGCTTCCTTAAGCACATAGTTAAAGCAACAGTCTTAATTGTGTTGGTCTCCCAAGACTTGTTCTTTAAATAGGAATTCCCTTATCCACTACTCACAGGTGTTCTGTTTTTCTTTTCTTCCTTCTTTTCTTTTGCTCATTTGTTCTTTTCTTTCTTTCTTTTTTTCATTTATTTATTTATTTTACTCTAGAACAGGTCCCAGGCCCAGACTTAGAAAGACACAAGAACGTTATGTGTCAAAAGCAAGAGTGCCTTTTCCGTTGGATGCCCACATTGCTCCTGAGCTCCATGGTATCTGATGTTTAGAACCTTTATTCTCTAAGCAGAAGACTTATTGTGCACCAAATTTTTAAGTCACTGACTTTTGCTTCTTGAGCAGCTACCAACTTGCCAATTCCTATTGGGTCTCCTTTATATTTTCTTAGAATATTTCTTTCTATTTTGGGTTTTCTTCAGGGAGAATGGGAAGGGGCATGATTCTTTTTAAATTGATAAGAATAAAACTGTACAGATTTCTGCCCATTTGTATCCTTGAGCATGATCTCTATCAGGCTTGAAAATCAGCTCTATCATTTTGTATATTTGACTATTTTGTATTTGGCATTATTTTCTTCCTTATATGCATGGCAATGTATTAAAATGTGGGATTTCTTTAAAAAATGAATGTAAGTGGGGTTTTGAGAATAATTTGCTTTCTTTATTTTTACTATGTAAAGTTGTATCTTGTAAAATATTGAAAAACACATTGGTTGTTTTCATAATCATTCACTAGAAGAAAAGTAACATATAATTACATTGTAGTTGTATACTGCTTGAAATATTTTGCTGGGATATATAAGCTATGGAAGAAAGGATAAAGGATGGTATGGTGTGGTGTGGTGTGGTTGGAACATTGTCTATCCCATATGTCAAAAAATTAAAAATAAAAAAATAAAAGAAGAGTAAACTCATAGAATAAATGAATCCAAAAAGAAAGTGGAGAGATCATACATTAGCGTCTTGACAGCACACCTGAAAGCTCTAGAACATAAAGAAAGAAATATATCAAAGGAGTAGCCAGCAGGAAATAATCAAACTCAAAGCTGAAATTAACCAAGTGAAAACAAACAAACAAATGAACAAACAATTTACAAAAAATCAACAAAACCAGTAGCTGGTTCTTAGGGAAAATCAACTAGATAAACCCTTTGCCAGAATATACAGTGGGTACAGGGAGAGTATCCAAATAAACAAAATCAAAAATGAAAGATGAGACATAACAACAGAAACAGAGGATATTAAAAGTCTCATTAGATCCTACTACAAAAGGTAATACTCAACAAAAATGGAAAATATGAATGAAACGGACAATTTTCTAGAAAGATACCAAATACATTAGTTCAGTCTATATCAGATGAACCATATAAACAGCCCCATAGCCCCTAAAGAAATTGAAGCAGTCAGTAAAGTCTCCCAATAGAAAGATGCTCAGGACCAGAGGATTTAGTGAAGAATTTGTTCAGTCCTTCAAAGAAGACCTACTGCCAATCCTCTTCGAACTATAAACTATTCCACAAAATAGGAACAGAAAGAACACTAGCCATTTGGTTATATGAAGTCACAATTATGCTTATACCTAAACCCCCAATAAGACAAAAGAAACAAAAAATTTCTGATTTCCTTTATGAACATCACTGCAAAGTTACTCAATAAAATTCTCACAAACCAAATCCAAGAACACATCAAAACCTTTGTTCACCATAGTAAAGTGGGCTTCATCTCAGGGATGTAGGGATGGATATATATATATTTATATATATATATATATATATCAAAGTATACACTATCTAAACAAACTCAAATAAAAAACATGCTCATCTAATTAGATGCTTCAAAAACCTTTGACAAAATTTAACACTCCTTCATGTTAAGAGACTTGGAAAGGTCAGAAATTCTCGGCCCATACATAAACACTGTAAAAACAACAAAGAGCCAACATCAATCTAAATGAACGAAAACTTGAAGCAATCCCAATAAAATCATAGACTAGACAAGGCTGCCTACTCTCTCCCTCCATATTTTATATAGTACTCTAAGTCGTACCCTGAGCAATTAGAGAACCAAAGTAGGTCAAAGGGATGCAAATTGGATAGGAAGAATTTAAATTATCACTATTTGCAAATGATAGGATATTATACTTGTTACCCTAAAAATTTCACCATAGAAATCCTGAACTTGATATACAAATCCAGCAAAGTGTGTGGATATAAAATTAACACAAACAAATCAGAAGCCTCCTTCTACTTGAAGGACAAACAGGCTGAGAAAGAAATTAGGGAAATGACACCCTTCACAGTAGTCACAAATACAATAAAATACCTTGGTGTGATTCTAATCAAGCAAGTGAAAGAACTATATAATAAGAACTTCAAGTCTCTGAAAAGAAAGTCAGAAAAGAAAGACAGAAAAGAAAGAGAGAAACAAATAAATCAAAGTTCTCAGAAGATGAAAAGATTTCCCATGCTCATGGATTGGCAGGATTATATAGTAAAAATGACCATCTTGCAAAAAGCAATCTAGATATTCAATGGAGTCCCCATTAAAATTCCAACTCAATTCTTCATAGAGTTAGAATGAGCAATCTGGAAGTTCAATTGGAATAAAAGACAAAAACAAGTATAGTGAAAACTATTTTCAACAATAAAAGAACTTCTGGTGGAATCACCATCCCTGTCCTCAAGCTGTATTACAGAGAGAATGTGATAAAAGCTGCATGGAATTGGTACAATAACAGGCAGCTAGATCAATGGAAGAGAACTGAAAAACCAGAAATGAACCCTCACACCCTGTTGTCACTTGTTATTTGTCAAAAGAGCTAAAACCATCCAGTGGAAAAAAGACATCATTTTCTTTCTTTTTAAAGGAAAGACTTAATTATTTTATGTGAGTGAGTACATTGTAGTTGACCTCAGACACAACGGAATAGGGTATAAGATCCCAATAGAGATGGTTTTGCGTTACCATGTGGTTCCTCCTGTGAGTATTTTGTACCCCCTTCGAAGAAGCACTGAAACATCTGCACATTGTTCTTCCTTCTTAGTGAGCTTCATAATGATCTATGAATTGTATCTTGGGAATTCTGAACTTTTGAGTGAAAGTACGCTTATCAGTAAGTATATACCATGTATGTTCTTTTGTAACTGAGTTACCTCACTCAGGATGATATTTTCAAGTTCCAAACATTTGCCTGTGAATTTCATGAAGTCATTGTTTTTAATAGCTGAGCAGTATTCCATTACCAGTGAATACATATCATGCATGACTTTTGGAGTCTAAGTTATATCACTCTGGTGGTGTTTTTTAATTCCAGCCATTTGTCTGAAAAATTTATGACATACTAATTTTCGGAGCTCAATAATATTGTATTTTGTAAATGAACCACATAGTCTGCATCCATTGCCAACACAGGAAGTTTGCCCAAACCAGAGACACATGAATATTGTTCTAACCAGGGTCACAGGAGACACCCTTACACACAATCAGAGTTAGCACTGCCTGCCTCCCAAGAGGCCTGCTCAAAGCCAATTTGCTGAGCTATACCTGACTCCAAAGAACCTGTGCCTAGTCAGAGACACCCAAGAAAGTTAACAAGAGAAATAACCAGATGGCAAGAGGTAAGAACATGAACTGAAGTGACACAAGCTAATGCAATTCTGGACCATCAGAACACAACTTCCCTAAGAAAACACAAATGCCAGCCAAATCTAGAATACCCAGCAAAACCCCCAATCACCATAGTTGGGGAAACCAAGATAACTCATGTAAAAACAAGTTTAAACAATATCTTTCTACTAAAGCAGCATTACAAGTATACTGGAAGGAAAACTCCAACACAAGGAAAGACACTACATCCAAGAAACACAAGTAATTAAATATCTCACAACAATCCCAAAAGAATAGAATCACACACACATAATGTCACCTACAACAACAAAAGTAACATGAACTAACAATCATCCCTCTTTAATATCTCTCAACATAAGTCAACTCAATGCCCCAACAAAAAGACTCAAGCTCATAGACTATATATATATAAACAGGATCCAGAATTTTGCTACATTCAGGAACCACATCTGAGTGACACTACCTCTGAATAAAAGGTTGGAAAAAAGTTTTCCAAGCAAATGGTTTCAAGAAAAAAAGCTGGAGTTGCTATTCAAATATTCAATAAAATAGCTTTTCAACCAAAAGTTACCAAGAGGGATTTTGAAGGACACTTCACATGCATCAAAGGAGAAATCCAACAATAGGAAGTCTCATCTGAACATCTATGCTCTAAATGCACCCACATTCATAAAAGAATCTTTACTGAAAACACATATTGAACCTCACACATTAAGAGTAGGATACTTCAACACCCCTCTCTCAACAGTGGACAGATCATTGAAACAGAAACTAAACAGAGACACAGCGAAACTAACAGAAGTTATAAACCAAAAGATGTTAACATATCTACAGAATATTTCACATCCTACCCAAAGAAGAATATACCTTCTTTGCAGTGCATCATGGAACCTCCTCTAAAATTAGCCAGAAAATCAGAAACAAAACAGGTCTCAACAGACACAAAAAGATTGCAATAATCCCATCCATGCTATCAGATCACAAGGAATAAGTCTGGACATCAATATAAACAAAAAGAACAGAAAATAACTAATCATGGAAACTGAACAACTCTCTACTTAATGATAACTTGGTAAGGATCAAATAAAGAAAGACATTAAAGACTATAAAAAATAAAATGAAAACACAGCATACTCAAACTTTATGAGACAAAATGAAAGCAGCGCTATAAGAAAAAAATCATAGTACTGACTTCTTTCATAAAGGAATTGGAGAGATCCTATACTAGCAATTTAACAGCACACCTGAAGCATCTAGAATGAAAAGAAGCAAACACAACCAAGAGGAGTAGATGGAAGGAAATAGTCAAACTTAGGGCTGAAAGTAACCAATAATAAACAAAGAGAACAATGCAAAGAATCAGTAAATCAGGAGCTGATTCTTTAAGAAAATCAAAAAGATAGGTAACATTGGCCAAGCTAACTAAAGGGCATATAGTCAGTAGCAAAGTTAAGAAAATCAGAAAAGAAAAGAGAGACAAAACAATAACTGAGGAAATTAGAAAAAAAAAATCATCACATCAAAAGCCTATAACCTCCCAAAAAAATAAAGTTGGAAATTAAAATGAAATTGATGATTTTTCTAGACAGATATTACATGCCAAAATTAAATGAGGAATAGATAAACTATATAAACAATTCTATAACACATGAAATAGAACTAGTCATTAAAATCCTTCCAACCCCACCCCAAAAAACCCAGGGCCAAATGGATTTAGTGCAAAATTCTCCCCAAACTATTCCACAAAATAGAGAGAGAGGGATAACTACATAATTCATTCTATGAATCCACAGCTATTTCAATACCTAAACTACACAAGGACTCATCAAAGAAAGAGACTTTATGCCAAATTTCACTTATGAATATGAATGCACAAATACTCAAGAAAATTCTCACAAACTGAATCTAAGAACAGATCAAAATTACCCCTCATCATGATCAAGTACTCTTCATCCAAAAAATGCAGGGGTGGTTCAATATTTTAAAATCCATCAATATGATACACTACATAAAAACCAAAAGGAAAAACACACATAATCATCTCATTAGTTGTTGAAAAACACTTTGACAAAATACAGCACACATAGTTTTTGAGAGGTTAGGAATACATTTCACATACCTAAACATAATAACAGCAATATATATCAAACCAACAGCCAAAATCAAATCAGTTAGAGAATCTACAACCAATCATACTAAAATCAGGGAGAACACAAGGCAACCTATTCTATTATCTATTCAATATAATACTTGAAGTTGTAGCTAGACCAATTAGACAACAAACAAGAACAAGACAACACAAATTGGGAAATAAGAAGTCAAATTATCACCATTTGCAGATGATAACATACACAATTTACCTTCAAAATTCCACCAAAGAACTACAATACCTGATAAACAACTTCATCAAAGTGGTGGAATATAAAATTAACTCAAACAAATCAGTAGTCTTCATTTATACATGTGATAAAAAGGCTGTTAAAGAAATTAAAGGAATAGCACCCTTCAAAAGAGTCACAAATAATATGAAATATCTTGGTGTAACTCTAACCAAGCAAGTGAAAGTTTTGTATGAAAAGAATTTTAAATCCCCATACAAAGAAATTGAAGAAGATATCATAAGATAGACAGAATCCTCAAACTCATAGTTTGGTAGGATTAACATAACAAAAATGGTCACCTTGCCAAAAGCAATCTACACATTCAATGGAATCCCCATCAGAATTCCAACACAGTGCTTCACAGCTATGAAAAGAGAAACTCTGAACATCATATGGAAAAAAGCAGGTTAGCAAAAGCAGTTCTCAACAAAAAAGAATGTCTATGGAATTACCATCCCTGACCTCAATCAGTAATACCTAGTAGTACCACAGGATATCCATACAAAGACAGATGGGTCAATCAAGGGAATAGAAGTGAAGACCCATAAAGAAACCCACACATCTATGGATACTTGATTATTTATAAAGAAGCCAAAAACACACAGTGAAAACAAAAAACACCTTCAATAAATGATGCTGTTCTAATTGGTGGATGGTCTGCATGTAGAAGAAACAAAACAGATCTGTATTTATCAACTTTCACAAAGGTCTAGCCCAAGAATATCAAGGAACCCAATATAAAAAGGGATACACTGAATGGGATAGCAGAGAAAGTGGAAAAGAGAAACAAGCTCATTAGTACAGGTGGAAAATTCCTGAACAGAACTCCAATGGCTCAGCCACTAAGACCAACCATTAACATATGGGAACTTATGAAACTGAAAAACTTCTATAAGGCAAAGGCCACCATCAATAGAACAAATTGGCAAACTACAGAATGGGAAAAAAATTGTTCACTAAGCCTGCAAATGATAGAGGCCCAATATCCAAAGTACACAAAGAACTCAAAAGCTCAGGTGACAGCACATGTTGGCAAGGATGTGGAGAAAGAGAAACACCCTTCCATTATTGGTGGGATTGCAAACTGGTACAACCACTCTGGAAATCAATCTGGAGGTTCCTCAGAAAATTGAAAATAGGTCTATCTGAAGATCTAGCAATACCACTCTTGGGAATATACCCAAAAGATGCCCCACCATACCAGAGGGGAACATGTTCCACTATGTTCATAGAAGCCTTGTTTGTGATAGCCAGAAGCTGAAAACAACCCAGGTATCCCATGACAAAAGAATGGATATAGAAACTGTGGTTCATTTACACAATGGAATACTACTCAGCTATTAATAAGGACATCCTAAGTTTTAAAGGTAAATGGACAGAACTAGAATATATCATCCAGAGTGAGGTAACTCAGACCCAAAAGGACATGCATAGTATATACTCACTAATTAGTGGATATTAGCCAAAAAAGTATAGAATGCTCAAGATACAGTCCACAGAACTCAAAAAGGTCAAAAAGCTTAAGGGCCCAGGTGAAGATGTCTAAAGACCCTGCTATACCACTCCTGGGCATATAACCCAAAAGATGTTCCACCATACAACAAGGACATGTGTTCCACTATGTGCAGATCAGCCTTACTTGAATATTTTATTTATTTACATTTCAAGTGTTATCTCCATTTCTGGTTTCCCCTCTGCAAACCCCCTTATGCTGCCTCTATGAGGGTACTCCTCCACCCTCCCTGACATTCCTCTACACTCGGGCATCAAGCCTTCACAGGACCAAAGGCTTCCCTTTTCATTGATGCCAGATAAGTTCCCTTCAGCTCCTTCAATCCTTCCCCTATATCCTCCTTTGGGGGGTCCCTATGCTCAGTGCTGTGATTGGCTGTGAGCACCCACAACTCTATTGGCCAGGATCTGGCAGAGCCTCTCAGGAGAGAGCTATATCAGGCTCCTGTCAGCAAGTACTTCTTGGCCTTCACAATAGTGCCTGGGTTTGGTGTCTGTATGTGGAATGGATCCCCAGGTGAGGCAGTCTCTGGATGGCCTTTCCTTTATTCAGTCTGTTCTATTCTTTGTCCCTGCATTTCCTTTAGACAAGAGCATTTCCGGTTTAAAATTTTGGCAATCAGTGGGTGCCTAACCTCTGGATAAGTTCTCTTTAGGTTTTCACTTCCCTTTGTGGGGTATTTCAGCTATGGTCATCCCAGTGGAGGCCTGGAAGGCCCTTGCTTTCCTGGCATTTGGGACTTCCTGGTTGCTATGCCGTTTCCCATGCCCCATTGCTACACACGTCTGTTCAATTTCCTGACCCTCTGTACATCTCCTCCCATTCCTGTAATATCCAGTAGCTGGAAACAAGTCAGATATCTCTCGACAAAAGTATTATGAGTGTAAATTCAATCATACAGCTGAGCTGTATTCACTCATGGACTAATTGTCCAGCAAATTCATAGAATGCTGTCAAATCCTGATATTATGTCAGATGTACAGAGAACTTCCCTTGGTATAATGATATTTTACAATCCTGGATAATCTAGACTTCATTTATGTTGTCGATGGATGGAATAACTTGCATTTTGTAAAATGTTTGTCCCAATAAACAATTTATTTAATAGCAAGAAATATCTTCCATGTTGAATGAGGAAAATGTCTATATGAAAAAAAATAAGTGTTCCTGGATTATCAAATTAATCCACAAATGTAAAAACATATTTTCTTGCATCGAAGAAATGAGGAATGCACTAGGAAAGTAGGAGGCAGCAGAAGCAATATGCCAAAACTTTTGTCTTATTAATTAATGTTTTCATTGCTATGAAGAGACACCATGACAAAGACACCTCATATATAGTACAACATTTAATTGGTGCTGGCATACATATTCAGATGATCAGTCCATTTTCATCAAAAAGGTATGGCAGCCTGATCATTTACAGACAAAGGTAGAACTAGAGGATCCAAAAATTCTACATCTTGATCTAAAGGCATACAGGAGAAATCTGGCTCTGACCTGGGTAGGAGGAAAATCTAAACCCCACCCCAAACAATGACACACTTCTTCCAACAGGCCACACATACTCCACCAAGGCCACAGCTCCTAATAGTGCCACTACCTGGACCAAACATATTTAAATCACTTCAGTTGGTATTTATTACCAGTTTCAGTTGAGTTGTAATGCTGTTTACCACCTGTGATAAATATTCTTCATTGTCAACTTGCTCACACTTGATAATATTTAATAGACACATCAGCAGATGTTTTTGAACCTTTCCAGAGATGTTTATCTGAGGAGAATTAATCTACTTAGAAATTTAGAATAAGACCCCAGGGACTTCTGCCCCACAGTGAACAAAAATAAAGAATAGACAAAGTAAGAAAAATAACATTCCTTTCTATGTATGCTCCTGTGTGCAGATGTGGGCGAGCTTCTATTACCATGTTTCCCACCTGGACTTTGGTGATATTAAATTGTTGTGTTGCAATGACATTCAAGCTGGAAAATCTCATCCTTAATAAAAGTTTGCTAAAATTCCAATATTGACAGGGAAATGTTCACATGGCCTCAACTCTACAAAAAACAGTATAGCAACTGAGGAAATCAGGGAGTTGAGAAGTGGTCTTCCCCAGGAAAAAGGATACCAATTGTTCATGTAGTACCAAACGGTTAAATTCTGAAAACAATTATATAGCATTGTGTATACTGAAAATTATATGTATCAACTGAATCTGTTTAGTGTAACACATACATATACACATACACTCACATACACATATGTGTGTATGTCTGTGTGTGTGTCTGTGTGTGTATGATTTCAGAAAGCTACATTTGTTATTGGATAACCAATTAGATGGCTTATCTCTAGGGATGAATAATTCTTCCTCTTTCAGTTGTCTTTATTTGGATGCAATTTTTTGGCTAAGAAATCCAATTTTCCCATTAGTACAGTTTTTGTGGATTCTGTGGATCAAAAATCTTATTCTCGAGTTTACAAACCAAGTGCTTTATCAAGAAATATCTTCATAGTCCTCACATATTCTTTTCAACGTCTGCATTTTGAGAAATAAGAGGTTGACGTGTATGGACTATTTTGTAACAGAAATATGAATCAATATAAAATTTTACTTAGACTTCTCAAAACAATTATAATTAACTCAAGCACATAGTTCTCTAGTCTCTACCTTATAATGGTTTTATTTTTAATTTATGTCAATTTATTTTTATATAACAATTCAGTAGCCTATTCCCAATATAAACTATATAGGATTAACAAGGTGACAGTCATTGTCTTCTACACATTATCTAGCCTTTTGAATGAGACTGTTTATTCTTGATACAATATTATTGTTTGTTCATAAATATGTTTGGTCCAGTTCTAACCTCATGCTTTAATTTTGACTGTCTGTATATATCCAATATATCATCTATTTACTACACATTTTTCTATTTTGAATTACAGGCTTTTAATATTTAATTTATAAGCTGTCAAATGTCTATGTATTTAGATGTTTTCTATTTCACTTGATGGATGATCCACTTAATATTTAGAATAAAGTTGAATATATTTTATAAGTCAAGAGAAAAATTTCTGGATAATTTCAGTCTCTAAAATAAAATGCAACACTACAAATACAATATTAAGGAAGTAAAATACTACTGAGACTTTTTGAGTATAAAGCATGAAGTAAAATGTTGTCAGTTACATTATCAGTCATGTCTTCCTAAGATTAGTGTTACAAAAAATATAATGCTACATTCTCCCTGTGTTCATCACAACAATTATTCACAAAAGAGCTGATTTTCTTCTGTACCTGGTTTTTATTTTTCTTTCATTGAATATCTTTTGAATCACAATTATCATCACAAAATTCATTGAGAAGATTTACACCATATTTTCATCCCATCAATAAAGGAATGAGGCATGGAAACATAAGTAGCCTAGACTTCATAGTAGGTTCCAAGCCAGTCTGGGAAATGAAATAAAATTCTGCCCCACAAAAGTACCTTGTTCAACGCTTATTTCATTATGAATACAGAGAACATATGAGATATTTGTAGAAAAATCTGACCATTTGTATTCCTGGAGATGAACGTCAGTGATAGAGTACTATACTTACATGGACTAAATGCTATGCATAATTTCTAAAACAGAAATAAAGGAAGAAAATATGGACATATTCTACATTGATTAATCAGAAAGTTCATATGGGCTGGAAAGATTGCATTAAGGTTAAGAGTGCTTTCTCTTCTTTCTGTGGACTGGAGTTCAGTTCTAAACAACTTTGAACTGCTTAGAAATGTATGTCTAGCTCCAGAAAATATAGTAGACTCTATTAACATCTGTAGACATATCATCAGACAGGCAAAATGGCACACAGGAAAGACACACACACACACACACACACACACACACACTCACACACAAACACAGATAGACAGATAAACAACTTTATGATACAGGGAATTTTAAATAATGCTTAGATACAATACATGCATAAGAGAAACATACATTTTCATATGAAGATTGGTAATAATTAAATTAGTTAATAAGAAGATAATTGAGTCAATCATTTAGTTATAATATGTACCTACCTAGAGGTAAAAAATTCCCATATATAAAACTATCGTCTATTTCCTCCAGAATATATGGAGGGAAATATTAAAATGGATTTATACACCAAACCAGAAAAATTAGTTACAAAATCCATACCAACATAAAAATGGTTCTTAATTTTGATATTTACTGATAGCCAATGACATAAAAAATGAATGGGTCACAGTTAAACTTTATACAATAACAGTCATGGAAGCATAAGAGAAAAGATAACACCATATTTAATGTATTCACTAAATAACAAGGTTGGTATTTAAAAGAGTATTTCCATTTTCTAGACATAATTTATTTCTATGACTACAAGAGAATCTGAGCATATCTAGCATTGACAATTTCAGCAGATATTTTCCAAAGTAAAACAACCAAATTTATATCCTTATGTATCTTAAAATTCATTACATATTCCCAGGAATTCTGTGTTAGTTACTTTTGTAATGTGACTAAATATCTAATAAAAATCATTTGAAGGAGAGAGATTATTTAGGGCTCAGTGTTGTAGGATTTAGTGCAACATGATGAATATGTATGGTAATATAGGTATCCCACATCTACACATACGTAAGCAGGAAAGGTGGATGGCAGTGGTCAAAGTGTTTTCTCTTTTCTATTACTTTATCTAATCTGAGATATAAACCCATAGGATACTATCCTCTACATTTGGGGTGCATCTTCCCTACTCAGTTGAAACCCTCTGAACAAAATTGCAAAGTTTCTGTAAGGCAAAGGACACTGTCAATATGACAAAACAGCAACCAACAGGTTGGAAAAAGATTTTTACCAATCCTACATCTGATAGAGGGCTAATATCCAATATATATGAAAAACTCGAGAAGTTAGACTCCAGAGAACCAAATAACCCTATTAAAAATGGGGAACAGAGCTAAACAGAAAATTTTCATCTAAGGAACAGGAATGGCTGAGAAGCACCTAAAGAAGTCTTCAACATCCTTAGATTTCAGGAAAATGCAAATCCAAACAACCCTGAGATTCCACCTCACACCAGTCACAATGACACAATGGGGACAGCAGAATGTAGAGATAGAAAAACACTGTTCCATTTATGGTGGGACTGCAATCTGGTACAACTATTCTGGAAATCTGTCTGGTGGTTCTGCAGAAAATTGGACATAGTACTTCCTGAGGACCCAGCTATACCACTCCTGGGCATATACCTAGAAGATGTTCCAACATGGATCCACTATGATCATAGCAGCCATATTTGTTGTAGCCAGAAGCTGGAAACAGCCCAAATGTCCCTCAACAGAGGAATGGATACAGAAAATGAGGTACATTTATACAATAGCTATTAAAATGCAATGCACACAAATCGATGGAACTTGGAATCATCATCCTGAGTGAGGTAATTCATTCACAAAAAAAACCAAACACACACACACACACACACACACACACACACACACACTATATACTCACTAATAAGTAGATATTAGCCCAAAAGTTTGGAATACCCAAGATTCAATTCACTGATCACATAAAGACCAAAACGAAGGGAGACCAATTTGTGGATGCTTCATTGCTTCTTATAAGGATGAACAAAATACTCACAGAAAATATGGAGACAAAGTGTGGTACAAAGACTGATGGGAAGGCTATCCAGAGACTGCCCCACCTGGGGATGCATCCCATATACAGCCACCAATCTTATACCCTGTTGTGGATGCCAAGAAGAACTTGCTTGATGGAAACCTGATATGGCAGTCTCCTGAGAGGCTCTGCCAGAGCCTGACAAATACAGAGGCGAACTTTTGTAGCCAACCACTGGACTGAGTGTGGGGTCTCCGATGGAGGAATTGGAGAATGGACTGAATGAGATGAGGGGCTTTGCAACCCCATGGAGGAAGCAACAGTGTCAACTGGCCAGACTCCCTCCATCAGCTCCTGGTAACTGGACCACCAACCAAAGAACACACATGGAGGGACCCATGGCTCTGGCCACATATGTGGCAGAGGATGGGCTTGTTGTACATCATTGAGAGGAGAAGCTCTTGGGCCAGATGGTTTTTGATGCCCCAGTGTATGGGAATGCCAGGGAGGGAAGACAGAGTGGGTGGGTGGGTGGGTGGGTGAGGGAGCACCCTCATAGAGGCATTGGAAGGAGGGATGGGTAAGGAGTCTTTCAAAGGGGAGACTTGGAAAAGGGAAAACATTTGAATTGAAAATAAAGAAAATATCCATCAAAGCAAAACAAAACTAAACAAAACATCCTTTCTCAGTATGTCCTGATATGAATATCCACAATTTAATCGTAGTGTTTCCAAAGGTAAGCCAGTTGACAATAAAGTCTATACCTTAGTTGATAAAATGTACTACACCTTGCACATATAACACTTTTTAACGACCGAGTCTTCAGATACCAATAATACCAAATATAATAATACAATTACTTACTCTTTCTGTAACATGCTTATTGCTTTATTGTTTATTCTATACTTTTATATTATATTAAAACACATAATTTACATTTGAGACTACATTGACAATTTCATATTCTTCAGGTAGACATTTTCTCATTTATCATAAAGTAATAACCAATTCTTAAATTAAAAAGACAAATGTTGTGACATGTTTTGACTTTCTTCCAGAAACCATATTTAGGTACTGGAAAATAGAATCTAGTTTAACCATAAAAAAATTATCAGCGGGCAAGAGACAGCCTGTGCTTCTCTGATTCTGACATCCTCACCATATATAACAGTTTCATTTTCTCAGTCACCTGAAAAATAAAAGAGAATACAGTCCAAGTATGTGTTCACTATATGAAGAAAATGGAGCCTTATTTTTTGTTACATAGTATGCTTTAAGTCATTTATGGTATTAGTAGTGTATGCCAATATTAATTGCTTCAATGTGTAAGTTCTAAGGGAAAGTCAATTTTCTTCAAGGATACACCGTCTTTTGCATTGCCTATGTTCCCATAAATAGGCTGACACTCATGGATACTCCTCAAACACATAAATTGTTCAGTAGCATTTAAAAATATATACTTGATGTTGAGAGGGCTTGGAAAGGATTTCAAGAAGAATTATGGGTAGGTTTAATAGGAAGATATGGGAAATGGGTATGACATTCTCAAAAATAATTTAAAACATCAAGTATGCACAGATAGAATTCAAATAACTCCCAATCGTCCCAAAACTCTTTTGTTCATCAGATAATAAAAACTTACTAATAATAAAGTGAAAGGAGTGAAAATTCTAGCCAATAATTTTATATCAGTGACTCCTTCACATATTGCCCAATTCTAGTTCTTTCCTTAACAGGAGACCTAAGTCTAAGACAAGGATGTGAGTTTGCCATAGACAAAGCAAAGGTGTCTACACCTACATACACACATGCACACACATACACATACACATAGGTAGTATTAAAACTCCCTGTAATGGACCCTTTCCTGGGACTAGAAAAAAATCTACTTTCTGGTTTCAAACCATTTGTCAATTAAGGCTGATGAAGTGGTTCACTTCTGAAGAGTACCTGCTGTTTTCCAAAGCTTATCTTCCTAGCATTATGGTTCAGCAGCTTACAACAACTAGAGTTTCTGCAGAATAGGATCAAACTCACAATTCTGGTTACAGTAGTTATTTGAATACATGTGACATACTCATATATGCACACACATATACACATATAAATGTTACTAAAAGCAAAAGTATAGTAGGATTTATAAATTGATCAGTGGTTATGCCAGTGCCTGCTCTACTAGAGGACCTAGATTCTATCCCAACAACCTACTTGGCAGTTACCAACCATTTGCAGCTCTGGAAACAGGGTATCTGACACCCTCTTCTACCCTATATGGAAACTTGGCATATTCATGGTATTCCTACATACATACAGGCAAAACACACAAACAAAATGAATTAAGTAGAGAAACCCTGTCTCAAAAAAACCAAATAAATAAATAAATAAATAAATAAATAAATAAGAATTACCCTGAGAATAAATTTCTCAGCCAGGCAGTGGTGGTGCACTCCTTTAATCCCAGCACTTGGGAGGCAGAGGCAGGTGGATTTCTGAGTTTGAGGCCAGTCTGGTCTAAAGAGTGAGAGTGAGATCCAGGACAGCCAGAGATACACAGAGAAACTATGTCTTGGAAAAAAAAAAGAAAGAAAAAGAAAATAAGATTCTCTGTTCAGATCAGATTCAAGGAAGTACAATCAAATGAAGTCAGATGAAAAACCAAGTTATCTCAAGACAAATCCTCTAACTTTGACTTACACTAGACAGCCAAGCCAAAGGTTCATCATATATCACAGAAGAGAAGCTGTCCTACCAATTATCTTCTTCAGTGCCTTCTTCATATCCCTGTTCCTCATACTATAGATAAAAGGATTCAACATTGGAGGAACTATTGAATACATCACTGAAGCCACAGCAATCTCCTTCGGTGAATCAAAAACTTTTGCCGTAATGTATACACCAAATCCTGTCCCATAGAACAAGGAAACAACTGACAAATGAGACCCACAAGTAGAAAAGGCTTTGTACTTTCCTTCTGATGATGGCACTTTCAATACTGTAGAAACAATGTGAACATAAGAAAAAATTATTCCAAACAGAGGAACACCAGCAAAAATAGAAGCTGTAACAAATATCAGGATGTTGTTGATGAGGCTGTCAGAACAGGCCAGCCTGATGACTTGTGCAATTTCACAGAAGAAGTGAAGGATTTCCAGGTCTGTGCAAAAGGACAAGTGCAGCACCATGAGACTATGCAGCAGACCATTTGCAATACTAAAGAATAGAGAGATAAGAACCAGAATAACACAGAGGCAGGGATTCATGAGGACTGTGTATCTTAGAGGATAACAAATGGCTATGTAGCGGTCATAGGCCATTACTCCTAGGAGAAAACACTCAAAGATGGTACAAACAGCAACAAAGCACCCCTGGCTGAGGCAGCCAGCAAAACTGATCCTCTGATCCTGTGTTTGTATATTCACCAACATCTTCGGGACTGTGATGCTGATTAAATACATGTCATTAAAAGACAGATGACAGAGAAAGAAGTACATGGGGGTGTGGAGGCGAGAATCACAGTTGATGGCCAACATTATAAGAAGATTTCCAAAGATGGTGATTAAGTACATGTATAGAAAAATGCCAAATATGAAGGGCTTCAGATAGCTATCATCCGTAAGTCCATGAAGAAAAATATCCAAAACAACTGATTTGTTATTAACTTCCATGTTACATATGAATCTTAAAGAAAGGGGACAAGAAGCTATTGTAATACAGGAATGAAGAGTAGTACTATAAAATTATATTTTTTAGAAAAAAACATTCTACATGCCTTAGGGTTTCAAATTTAGCCCTCTATTTCCATTTTAGGAATGTATGTGCAGAAATTATTCTGAAAGCAACAAGATCTAGTTTGTCTTACATAATTATGGCTATCTAATAATTAATATCCATACTGAACTTACTTGTACTATTAGTACAAGAATGATTACTAATGTCTGAATAAATATTAAAAGTCATTGTATCTGAGAAACTTTTTTTTTTGCTTTGAATGAAATATCACCTACCATTGCAACAGGATGACAACTAAAGAATGATCCAGATTGAGTTTCAGTAGAATAGTTCATGCTAATGAATTCTGTACTAAACTGATAATGGGAGGACAATTAAGTGGAATTTTTTCTGATCACTTTATGCATGCTCTTCTGATTCAGCATGTTGATAATCTAATAATCCCTCCTTCATTTCTAAAAATTAGTAATGGAATCTTTCTTTCTTGTCTGTCTTCCAGAAGGATGTTAGTATCTCACCTGTATTTTGCAAATGGGAGAAACACCCCTTATAAATACAAACCGATTCCAGTGAAGAAGTGGTTCCTGGTTAAATATGAATTATGTCTGAACTATGTCCAAGAAATTTAACAATTTTTGAAATGCTGTAGAGTAGGTGACAAACTGAATGCTTTATCTTTTAATCTCAAGAGATTTGATGATCAAAGCTGCTAATTATACCAACTACATGACTATTAGTCTAAACCCATGAGTCATATCCTTAAAGACCAGTAGGAACAATAGTGGAATTTTTTTAACATTTGATTCTCTGACATTGGAGACCATTTGAACACAAGTGAGTTTCCTCTCACACTTCATAGTATTGCATACATAAAATATACCACTGCTCTCATACACTTCACACATCCTTTATAAGTTTCTCTACAAACTAAACGTTCTTTACTTTTGCCATGATAAGTTGTAGCCTGTATCTAATTCTATTTTTTATGAGTATGTTCTGCATATGTGCACAGAATTATAGTTGTTCAAGTTTCCAATTATCATAAAAATTCAAAAAAGGTTACCCTCCATGTTCACCATCTCTGTTTACTGAATCTAAATTTTTGTTCTTTCTTTGCTGTATATTTTTTGTCAATTGTTTGATCACAGCTGATAATAAAACTGTTCAAGAACTATAACCCCACATATTGAATTTGTGAGACATCTTTTTTTTTTCACAATTGTTTGCAATTACTTTTTTCATGAAATGAACCATAGTTTTTAATTTAGAGTTTTGTTTAGGATTGCATTCATAAATTTTTAGAATTTTACTTAACTGGTTTGCTTTTCCTGATATTTGAATTAAAGCTGATCATTATTCAGAGAGTAAAAAGACATGCGTTTAATATGCTTAAAGCAAAGAAATGAATCAGCCTTATAACTCTAGCAGTAAAATAAAAGAAGCAAGTCATTACCAGCCAATATGTGCTAAGGTAGTAATAACCAGTACATGATTATTCTCTTTTACAATATATATTTTAAAATCATACACATAACTTCTGCAATATATATGTACTCCTACCTCTCTGTTTTCATTGTGGAACACAACTTTTATTAAATGCATAATGACACTGAGTAAATAATTTTATATATTGATTTTTATTATAATTTTAATTTTTTATTTTAGAGACTTAGTTTTTTCATTTATTTATTTATTTACTTATTCACTTTACAATCCAATCTCAGTTCAATTTCCCTCCCAGTCTATACCCTGCACACAGCTTATACCCCTATTTTCTCTAACCTTTTTCTCTGAGAAGGGAGAGGCCTCATCTGCTACCACCCCACAACACATGAAGTTACTCAAGGACTCAGTACATCCACTGGCATTGAGGCCGATCTAGAAGGCCCAGTAAGGGGAATGGGAATCATATGCAGCCAACAGATTAGAGACAGCCTCTCCTCCAGTTGTCCTTTCTTTATTTTCTGACAATGTCATACAATAATTTTTCTCACTTAAGAAGGCTAAGAATTAAATTGGAAATTCAATTGTAAATCTATTTGGGTACTAGAGATTTATATTTTGGTCACACAAAAATCTACCTCATAAAATTGCCACCAATGTGCCTGAAGCAAGTATGCCTTAGTCTATTTTCAATACACAACCCTAGTGTTTCATTATACAAAGTAGCTATGATTATAGCTCCATACCACCAAGGCTAACTGAAGTTGTAACTTAAAAACTAAGCCATCAGAATCATATACATTACATGCTGATGTCTTACCTAATAAAATTTCCAACATCTGGGGCTGGAAATAATGCTCAGCAGTTAAGAGCACTGACTGCATTTCCAGAGGTCCTGAGTTCAATTTCAAGCAACCATATGGTGACTCACAACCATCTGTAAATCCAATAGTTTGTTTTATTTCTTTACTACTATGCTTATTTTTTTTCCATTTTTATTGGATATTTTATTTATTTGCATTTCAAATGTTATCCCCTTTCCCAGTTTCCCCTCCATAAACCCCCTATCCAATCCTCCTTCCCCCTGCTTCTATGAGGGTGCTCACCTACCCAGCCACTCACACCTGCCTCCCCTCTCTGGCATTCCCCTTGGCATTCCCCTACACTGGGACATTGAGCCTTCACAGGACCAAAGGCCATTTCTTCCATTGATGCCTGACAAGACCATCCTGTTTTACATATGGGGCTGGAGCCATGGGTCCCTCCACATGTACTCTTTGGTGATTTAGTCCCTGGGAGCTCTGAGGGGGGTATCTCATTGGTTGATATTGTTGTTCTGAAGGGATTGCAAACCCCTTCAGCTTCTTCAGTCCTGTCTCTAACTCTTCTATTGGGGATCCCATGCTCAGTCCAATGGTGGGCTACAAGCATCTGCCTCTGTATTTGTTAGACTCTGGCAGAGCCACTCAGGAGACATCTATATCAGGTTCCTGTCAGCAAACACTCCTTGCCATCTGCTATAGTGTCTGGGTTTGGTGGGGATCCCATGCCCTCTTCTATTGTGTCTGAAGACAGTGACAGTGACAGTGATAGTTGAGTCACATACGTAAAATAAAAATAAATCTTTTATTTTTATTATTCTATTTTTTTTCCTTTTTTACACTCCAGATTTTATTCCCCTCCTGGTCCACCCTCCACCTGTTCTACATCCCATACCTTCTCCCCAATCCCCTGTCTCCACACGGATGTCCCTACCCCACCCCCACCCCACCAGACCTCTAAACTCACTTGGGACTCCTGTCTAATAAATCTTTGAAAAAAATTTTTTTAAAAAAGATTTGCAACATCATTTCTTTGGTGATATAGTTTGATTAAAACTATAATTTATAATTACAACTATAAAATGCAGAACATTTTTAATAGCTTTGATTATTTGGGTGTTTCCTCATGAACACTGTGTCCAACAACTTGATTAGATGTAAGCCCTATCTGGCACTTGAGGTATGGTTTTGGTGAAAGGTAACTACTTGATGATTTGTCCTGCCTGTTGTATGGTGATTACATTTAGATTCTTTTCATAAATGTGTAGATTTTTGAGTTTCTACTCTACAAGTTTTTCGTATGACTTCTAAATGCCTCTTTGTGTTAGCTCTCCCTCCCTGTATTTCCTCACTCATCCCTTCCCTACTCATGATCACTTGATCCTCTGGATCCAGTCCAGTACCTTCCTTCCTCATGCATTCATATATTTTTCTCATTCTAATAATATTTTTCTGATACCTAATCCCTTACTTAACTTTTATGGTTAT
The DNA here is from genome assembly GCA_019843965.1 of Rhynchomys soricoides. NCBI lineage: Eukaryota > Metazoa > Chordata > Mammalia > Rodentia > Muridae > Rhynchomys > Rhynchomys soricoides. The sequence goes on from JADRCH010007850.1 coordinate 93,519, forward strand.
ACTGATTATACACTGCTAGTCAAGGACTTAATAGCTAACACTCACACACACACACACACACACAAACAAAACAAATACATATCATATTTGTCTTTTTGTCTGGGTCACCCCACTCAAGATATGTTTTCTAGCTCCATCTATTTACTTACAAAGTTCATGATTTTGTTTTGTAAGTGTTGAATAATATGTACCATATTGTTCTATATCCATTCATCCAAAGACAGACATGTTGGCTGATTCCAATTTCTGATTATTATGAATATATTAATAATAAGAACAGTTGGACAAGTAACAATATAATAAGATATAAATAGTTTGGTTGCACTCTCCAAAATGGTATAGTTGGCTCTTACAATCAGTCTATTCCTAGCTTTCTAAAGAATTACCACAATGATTACCAGAGTGAGTGCACAGGTTTGTGTTCACAGCCACAGTGAATGTGTGTTTCTCTTACTTCCCCTCCTGGCCAGCATGAGCAGTTATTTATTTTATTAGGTTGTAATATTTAGTTGACTCTAAGATGGAATCTCAAAGTAGTTTTGATTAGTCATTTCCTAATATTGAATACTGCTTTAAGTGTTACTCAGTCACTTATGTTTCATCCTTTAAAAATTCTCTGCTTAGTTTTGTATCTCACTTGTACATTAGTTTATTCATTTTCTTGAAGTTCTACTTTTTTCTTTACATATTTTAGATATCAGTACTCTATCAGATATGTAATTAAAAACTTTTTCCATTCTGTAGTGTTTGTCTGTAGTATTTGCAGTCTGTAGTATTTGTCCAATAACAATGTCCTTTGCCATACAGAATGTTGTCAGGTTCATCAGGTACCATTTATTAACTATTCATCATAGTGCCTGTACTGTTTGTCTTTACCAGGACTAATAAGTTTAACATATTTTCCCACTTTCTTGTCTATAAAATTTGTTGAGGTCCTTTATCCATTTAGAGCTAAATCTGTGCAGGGGCATAAATATGTATCCATTTTAATTCTTCATCATGCAGCCACTCAGTAGGGTCAGCACAATTTGTTTAATATGCTGTCTTTATGCAGTATATATTTTTAGATTCTGTTTTGTAATACCAGGTTTCCATATATATCTAGTCTCATATTTGGGTTTTCAGTTCTATTTGCTTGATCAAGGTATCTGTATTATGGCAATATCATATTGTTTTTATTACTGTAGCTCTGTAGTACAACCTGCAATCTGAGATAGTAATACCTCAAGTAGGAATTTTTAATAGTAAATAATTAATTAAATATTATTAATTACATAATAATAATATACTATTGTTGTTGTTTCAATCATCTTGATTTTTGCCCGTGTCTTTCCATATGAAACTGAAAATTTTCTTTTCAATTTCTGTGAAAAGTTATGTTAGAATTTTGATGGAGACTGAATTGAATTTGTAGATTGGCCAATTTTGCTATATTAATCATACTAATCCATAAGCATAGATTATTTTTCTTCCCTTTTATGTGCTTTTATATTTCTTTTTTCAATGTCTTGAAACTTTTATTATACAAGTCTTTCATTTGTTTGGTATATGTTTTGAGACAAATGAGAAAGATACAGTTTCTTTGATTTTTTTTTCCTCAGTCTGAAATATGTATGGAAAAAGTCTGATGATATAACATGATACATTTTTAACATGTTTGCTAGCTCTACACAATTCATAGTAGAATTTTTAGGGTTGTTTATTAAAAAAAATACCATTGATAAATATTGTTTATCTACTTTTTTATTAATATCCTTTTTAGATCCCTAATTTGTCTCATCATTATAGCTCTGAATTTGAGTACTCCTTTAAAGAAGTATAGGAAGAGTGCGCCTCTTGCCTTGTTCTGGATTTTAGTGGAAATGCTTTGACCTTCTCTATATTTATGCTTACATTACCTGTGCATATTTTGACAAGCACTTACTTATTCTGAGATATGTCCTCTGTCTCCTTAATTCCTTCATAATTTTTATATTGAAAGGACATATAATTTTAGGCATATTTTTGCTTTTAATGAGATAATTGTATGCTTTCTATCTTACAGTTTATTTATTTCACAGAGTATGTTCATTGATTTCTGGGAAAAAGGGACATAGATTATGACCTACAAAGTTATATGAGTGTATAAGATAGGTACATTGCTTAGTAAAATTAGTGGCATCATTTTAAAAGAGTACATATGTTTCTCTACCTAATAGAAACTGGACAAATAAGAATTGACATAAAGAAGACTTTGAGCTCTTACCACCTCCCTAAGGGGATAAATTCCACCACTGTGGGACTTGGAAGGAGTTAGTGGGGACAAGGGAGGCAATGGCACTTACAGAGAGGGAGAATGTTGGAGGGTAATGCAAGAAGGAAATGACAATGCCAACAGGAGTTTAGATGTGAGATTAGTAAATAGAGAGGCTTTGTGGGAGGAAATGAAGGTGATGGATGAGAAGGCTGATTGAGGAGTTGTTCGTCTGACTGGAGGACATGATTATGCCTGTGGTGGGGCCAGATCCTCTATGTTGAAATCAAAGGCATAGGAGGTTTGGGCCCAAGAATTATGGTTAGTTTTGTAAAAAGCTTTGGATTTTGCTGAGAAGATTTGATGTCTGTGGCAAGAGATGTAAAGGGAGGAAAGGGAAACCTTGAATGTAAGGCATTGCTGATCATTTGACAGTGCATCAGCAAAGATTGTTAGGATATGTGATAATTTAGAGATCAAAAGTGCCATTTTCTGACCATAGACACTAATAATAAACTTTGTATTGAGGCAAGAATGTGTTGCAATACAAAGTACAATGGCAAGCTTAATAGCTTCAGAGATTCCAAAAGAGAAAAGAGATTTGAGAAGACATACAAGAAGAGTGGAAGCATGTGACTTAAACAGGGAAAGCTCCATAGTTGCTGAGACAGAAAAGTTCTGAGGCTGGCTCGACAGAAAAGAAATCACATTATTATGGCAAAAACTGGATGGAAAACAATGAGAAAAAATCTTTCTCTCCAAGTTCAGTCACAGGGTGTTATGACTAGGAAACTTGATATGACTGAAACTGTATGTGAACACCAAAAGGTAGAGTTTTCAGACAATAAGGATGAAGAGGGATGTAACAATGACCTACAGTGAGCCACAGAGGCAAGTGTCATAGGACTGAAATTCTGTCAAGGAGGTATTCCAAGCAGAGATATTTCAATAGAATGCCCAAACCATAAGAGATAGGTGTTGCTAACCAGGTGTTGGTATCCAGGAGGATGTAGAAAGGTAGACTGCTCTACTAGTGTGACTTTGTGGAAAAATAGAACATATCCAAACACCTTTGTAGGAAACCTACATAGATTGCACTACCATGGCTGCTACACAGTAGATGAGGGGAGACAAGTGGATAGAGTTCATGGAGAGAAACTGATGAATAGATGGACTCTAAACTTTAGAGTCATTTATGGTGTGTGGCAGAGGTCAGCAGAGGCAAAGTATCCATACTTGGATGAAGTATCCATTCATCCAAGATGGCTGAATCAGAAGTTTTGGGTCCATTTAAAATGATCAAATGTCAAAAGGAAAACTTAAGGATCTCTGCCAGGTCTCTGAACCAAATGTAAATTGAAACAGCAAGAAACAGATCAAAACTGCATAGAAAATAAATAGCAGATTTAATTAAACAAAAACTATTGGGCCACCTCAGATAGTAGAGGACAATGTCTATGTAAAAAGGTTTGCTTGATATATAGGTGAAAACATGAGAGAGGAGAGTTCAAATACAATAATAGTCATATAGGTTACCTTGGGCACTCTGGAAATGCATCAGTTGTGAACAAAGTATTCAGGGGCCAATTGCCACAGTCAGTGTAGTTCAACTGTGACTGCTCTAATTTGGAATGTTCATTCCACCTTTAAAGGCTTTGTGAAAAGACCTTTTTGAGAACTGAAATATTGCTATCAGCACTGCCAAACAATGAGGATGCAGACCTAAGAATGAGGATGCCAGAAAGTACTGAGTTATTTCATCATTCAGATATTAAGAATAATGTGGTACAAAAGAATCATATGTCTCTGCTTGCTGAGTCCTCTATAGTACCCCAAGATGCTCTGAGCTACCTCCATTATCCTACTGACCTTCTATCCACCTTCATCAGACCATCTCATCTAGTGTCTAGAACCATACAGCCTAAGGATATCCATCAGAGGCCTAACATACCAGGAGTGTTGAGCTGAAGCCACCTCTCAACACTTATTACAACTGGAATATCCAGGGACCAAAGCTATCCAGATTGCTACAGGCCCTATAAAGAACACAATTAACAAAAGACGGGGCAATATGACACCTTTAGAGCACAGCTATCCTACTACAGCAAGCCCTGGATATTCTAACACAACCAAAAAACAAAACAAAACAAAAACCCCAAAAAACAAACAAAACAAAACAAAAAAACAAACAAACAAACAAAACAAGAAAATGACCTTAAATCCAATCATACAAAGATGATATAGGCCTTTGTTGAGGAAATTATTAAACCCACTAATGAACAATAGGAAAGTACAACCAAGCAGCTAAAGTTCTTGAAAGAAGTAACAACAAAATCCCTTAAAGAAATAATGAAAAATGTCATTAAACAGGTGAAGAAAATAATAAAACTGTTCAAAACCTGAAAATTGAAATAGAAGCAATAAAGAAAACATGAGCTGAGGGAATACTGGAGTTGGAAAACCTAATGAAGAGAATAAGAACAACAGATGCATGCATCACCAACAGAATGCAATAGATAAAAGAGAGAATCTCAATCATTGAAGACATAATAAAGGAAAGTTATATATCAATCAAAGAAAATGTTAATTATAAAAAAATTCCTGACACGAAACATCCAGGCATTTGAGAATACCATGAAAAACCTAACCTAAGAAAAATAGGAATTCAAGAAGGAGATGAGCAACAGCTCCAAAAGCTAGAAAATATTTTCAACAAAGTTGTAGAAGAAAACATTTACAACCAAAGGAAAGAGATGCCTGTAAACATACAAGAAGCTTACAGAATACCAATGAGACTTGATCAAAAGAAAAAATATCTCCCACCACATAAAACAAAAACACAAATACATAGTCTACATAACAAATAATGAATATTTTAATCAGCAAGGGAAAAAGTCCAGGTAACAATCAAAGGCAAGCCTATCCAAATTGCACCTGCCTTCTCAACAGAGACTGTAAAACTAGAAGGGCCTGGACCCTGGAACCTCTAAAATACAAAGATGACATCCTAGACTACTATAACCCGTAAAACTCTCAACTGATATCGATAAAGAAACAAGATATTTAAAGAAAAATCCATGTTTTCGAGTTTTAAAAATTTCTATCCAGAATCCAACACTACAGAAAATACTAGAAGGAAAACTGCAAGACAAGGAAGATAAGTACATCCACAGAAATACAGAAGAAAAGTAATTTCATACCAGCAAAAGCTTGGGAAGCAAACAGAAACACACTAACACCAGCCACAACAGAATAACAGAGATTAACAACTAATAGACTTTAATATCTGTCCACATCAAAGGACACAATTCCCCAGTAAAAAAAACACAGGATAACAGAAAGAATGCTGCATACAAGATGCATATTTCAGTAATAAAGAGACATTATCTCAGAATAAAGAGGTAGGAAAAACTTTTCCAGGCAAACAGATACAAGAACCAAGCTGAAGTACCCATTCCAATAAACTTTCAACCAAAATTAATCAAAAGAGACAAGGAAGAACACTTCATCATCATAAAAAGTAAAATATTGGTATAGATATTATGAACATCTATACTCCAAACACATGCTAACCTATGGTTTTAAAAGAAACATTGTTAAAGATAAAAATACACACTGAACCCTAATGGGAGACTTCAACACCCTACCCTTAACAATTGGCAAGTCATCCAAACAAAAATTAAACAAAGAAAAAAATGAAACTGGCTGATACTATGAATCAAATGGACCTAACAGACATCTACAGAATGTTTAACACAAACACAAAATAATATACATTCTTCTCAGAACCAAATGGATGCTTCCCCAAAATTAACCACATGACTGGTCAGAAAGCAACCCCGTACAAATATAAGAAAATTGAAAATAATGCCTTGTATTTTATCACATGACAGTGGATTATAGCTCAACTTTAAAATCAGAAACACCAAAAAGCCTACACACACTTGAGATTGAAAAACTCTATGATCAATGATCTCTGGGACAATAAAGAAAGGGGAACAGAGAGAAGCCTTGCTAGAATTCAAAGAAAATGAAGGTACAATGCCCAAATTTATGGGAAGCATGAAAGCAGTGCTAAAAGGAAAGTTCATACTACTAAATGCCTCCATAAAAAATTTAGAATATTTTCTTACCAGCAATTTAAAAGTGCATCTGAACTCTTTAGAAAAAAAGGAAGCAAGCACACTGAAGAAGAATAGAAGGCAGGAAATAATCAAAATCATGGTTGAAATCAATTAGTTAGAAATCAAGAAAACACTACCAAAATCGATGAAACCAAGAGCTGGTTCTTTGAGAAAATCAATGAGATATACAAATAGTCAAACTAACCAAAAGACAGGGAAATATTATTCAAGTAAACAAAATCAGAAATTTGAAGAAAGATATAAAAATAGATAATAAAGTAATTCAAAGAATAATTATACCTTATGTCAAAAGCCATTAATCCAAATAATTGTAAAACCTTAATAAAATGGATTATTTCCTATATAAATACTACCTACCAAAGTTAAATCAAGACTGCGTAATTTATTTAAACAGTCCTATAACCCCCAATTAAATAAAAACATTTGTTAAAATCTCCAAATCCAAGAAAAGCCCATGGCCAGATGGTTGTAGAGCAGAATTCTACCAAAACTTCAAATATGAGTTCATACCAGCAATCCTCAAACTATACCACACAATAGTCACAAAAGAAACACTTCCAAATTCATTATGTGAAACCACATTCACCTTGATATATAAACCATACAGAGACTCACCAACAAAAGCAAATTACAGACCAATTTCTTCTATGAACATTGATGCAAAATATGAATAAAATACTTGAAAATTTAATCCAGAAATATCAAAGACATCATACACCCAGGGATTCAGGCTTAATACCATGGAAGCAAATATGTCCGGATTAAAAAAAAAATCCATCAAGATAACCTGCCATATAAGTGAACTAAAAGAAAAAAATAACATGATCATTTCATTAGATGATGAAAAATCCTTCAACAAAATTTAACACCCATTCATTTTAAAAGTCTTAGAATGATCACGGATACAAGGTACATACCTAAAAATAATAAAATCAATATACACCAAGCCAATATCCAAGAACATACTAAACAGAGAGAAACTTAAATAATTTCCACAAAAATCAGAGAGAAGACAAGGCTGCCCACTCTCTCCCAGTTTCTTTAATATAGTACTTGAAGTTCTAGCAAGAACAATATGAAAACTAAAAGTGATCAAGGGGATACAAACTGGAAACACAGAAGTCAAAGAATCACTATTTGAGGATGATATAACAATATATATAATTGACTTCAATTATTCTACCAGAGAACTCCTATAGCTGTTAAACACCTTCAGCAAAATGACTGGATACAAAATTAACTTGAAAAAAAATCATTAGCTCTCCCTTACACAAATGATTAATGGGCTAAGAAAGAAATTAGGGAAACAACAGCCTTTTAATAGCCATGAATAAAATAAAATAGCTTGGTGTAACTCTAACCAAGTAAGTGAAAGACCTATATGAAAAGAACTTCAAGTCACTAAAGAAAGAAATTGAGGAAGATAGCAGAAGATGATCTTTAATTCTCACTGGTAAGTGAGAATAACAGAGTGAAAATTGCCATCCTACCAAGAGCAAAGTACATATTCAGTGCAAAAATTACAACATGATTCTTTATAGATTTTGGCACAGAAATTCTGAACATCATATGAAATAACAAAAAACACAGGACAGCTAAAACAATCCTGAACAACAATGAAACTTCTGGAAGTATCACGATCCCTGACCTTAAGCTGTACAGAGGGAGAGTAATAAAAAGTGCATGATACTAATGTAGGAACAGACAGGTAGATAAATGAAATCAAATCTCAGAGCTTAAAATAAAGCCCACACTTATGGACACTTGATTTTGGGGGAAAAAACCCCACAAAACCTTACAATGTATGAAAGGAAACATCTACAAATGGTGCTGGCCTAATTGTATATCTATACATAGAAGATTGCAATAGATATATATATGTGTGTGGGTGGGTATATAATCATTCTGCCCCAAACTCAAGTCCTCATGGATCAAAAACCTCAATATAAAACCAGAAACACTGGATCTAATAGAACTGAAAGAAGGGAATGGCCTTGAATTCATTGGTACAGGAGACAGCTTTCTGAACAGAACACCAGCTGTTAAGGTTCTAAGATCAACAACTGATAAATGTGTTCCTTGAAACTAAAGATCTTCTGTAAGACAATGACACTGTTAAAAGGGAAAAATGACATTCTGCATATTAGGGAAAGATCTTCACTGATGTTATATCTGACACAGGGCTAATATACAAATGTATACAGAACTAAAGAAGTTGGAAACCAACCAACCCAAATAAGCCAATTTTAAAACTAGATTACAGAGATAAACAGAATTCTCAGCAGAGGAATCTAAAATGGCCAAGAACATCTTAAAGAAGTGTTCAATGTCCTTAGTCATCAGGGAAATGCACATCAAAACAACTCTGAGATTCCATCTTACACTTGATAGAATAGCTAAGATCAAAGAGTCAAGTAATAGCACATGGTGACGGGGATGTGGAGCAAGGGGAAGACTCCTTCATTGCTGATGGGAGTAAAAACTTGTAAAAATCACTATGGTCTCCAAGGAGTACTGACTTGCAGGAGGGAAAAGCCACAGTCAGAGAGAGCAAGACCAGCTAACATTAGAGATAACCAACTTGAGGGTTCCTCAGAAAATTTGGAATATTTCTACCTCAAGACCCAGCTATATCACTCCTGGAAATATGTACAAAATATGTCCTGCTATACCACAAGAACACTTGTTCAACTTATGTTCATAGAAGCTTTATTTGTAATAGCCAGAAATGTGAAACAACCTAAATGCCCTTTGACTGAAGAATGGCTAATGAAATTCCTGTACATTTACACAGTGGAGTACTACTAAGCTATTAAAAATGAAGATAGCAGTCTGCACCCCAGAGCTGATCCTGTGCCACAGCTCTCCATACCCAAATTCCTCCTGGAGAGAACTGGTCTCCCAGGATTACTACACACAGGCTTGCAGGAGGAAAAAGCCATAGTCAGAGACAGCAAGACCAGCTAACACAAGAGTGGTGAGAGGCAAGGACAAGAACATAAGCAACAGAAACCAAGGCTACTTGGCATTATCAGATCCCAGTTTTCCCATGGCAGTGAGCACTGAATATCCCAACACAACAGAAAAGCAGGACTCTGATATAAAATCACATCTCATGATGATGAAAGAGGACTTTTAAAAGGACATAAATAACACCATTAAAGAAATACAGGCTTTATGCCTGTGGTCTGTTCCAGGTGGTTCCATACCCAAATAGCACAGGGAAAAAGCTACCATCCTAAGAGTGTGGACAAGCCTATGATCAGAGGTAAATCCAGCACCTCTGCTCAGAGAGACCTGCCCAGAGCACGCAGGACACAGGGACTGAGGAGTGACCTTCTGGTTTCCTTCTGAGGCCAGAGAGCTGGTTCCCACACAGGGCTCCATACTCAGTGACAGGAGAAAGCTGGTCTCCCAGGAGTGCTGACACAACTTTGAGCACAAGAAGACCACCACTTCTGTTTGAATTCCTCAATCAAGAGGGATTCTTGCAGAGCCATCAGGACACAGGAAATAACAAGGAACAAGCTGGGGACAGGATCCTTCTGGTTTCTGTCTGCACCCAGAGCTGGTCTCCAAGGAGTACTGACAAAAAGGCTTGCAGGAGGGAAAAAACCACAGTCAGAGAGAGCAAGACCAGATAACATTAGAGATAACCAGATGTCAAAAGGCAAGGGCAAGAATAAAAGGAACAGAAACTAAGGCAATGTGGCATCATCAGAACCCAGTTCTCCCACTACAGCAAGCCTTGGATAACAAAACACACCAGAAAAGGAAGTCTTAGATTTAAAATCACTTTTCATGATTATGATAGAAGAATTTAAGAAGGAAATTAATAACTCCCTTAAAGAAATACAAGAAAACACAGATAAACAGCTAGAAGACCTTAAAGAAGAAGTACAGGAAAACACAATCAAACAAGAAAAAGAAATGAACAAAATGATCCAGGATCTAAAAACGGAAATAGAAACAATAAATAAATGACAAAGGGAAACAAAACTGGAGATAGAAACCCTAGGAAAGAGATCAGGAGTCATAGATGCAAGCACCCCAACAGAATACAAGAGATATATGAGAGAATCTCAGGTGCAGAAGATACCATAGAAAACATTGACACAACAGTCAAAGAAAATGCAAAATGCAAAAAACTCCTAACCCAAAACATCCAGGAAATCTAGGACACAATGAGAAGACCAAATCTAAAGATAATAGGTATAGAAGAGAGCAAAGATTCTCAACTTAAAGGGCCAGTAAATATCTTCAACAAAATTATAAAAGCAAACTTTCCTAACCTAAAGAAAGAAAACAAGAAAGAGAAAGAGAAAGATGAACATAAACATTCAAGAAGCCAACAGAACTTCAAATAGATTGGACCAGAAAAAAAATTTCTCCTGTCACATAACAGTCAAAACACCAAATGCACAAAACAAGATAAAAATATTAAAAGCAGTAAGGGAAAAAGATCAAGTAACATATAAAGGCAGACCTATCAGACTTCTCACCAGAGACAATGAAAGCTAGAAGGTCATAGGCAGATCTCATACAGACCCTAAGAGAACACAAATGCCAGCCCAGGCTGCTATACCCAGCAAATATCTTGGTGAAACCAAGATATTCTGTGACAAGACCAAATTTACACAATATCTTTCCACAAACCCAGCTCTACAAATGGTAATTGATGGAAAATGCCAATACAAGGGGGGAAACTACACCCTAGAAAAAGAAAGAAAATAATATTTCAAGAAACCACAAAAAAGATAGCCACACAAAAATAAAAATAACATCGAAAATAACAGGAAGCAATAATCACTATTCCTTAATATCTCTTAACATCAATGGACTCAATTCCACAATAAAAAGACATAGACTAACAGACTGGAAACATAAACAGGTCCCAACATTTTGCTGCACACAGGAAACACACTTCTGTGTTAAACACAAACACTACCTCAGAGTAAAAGTCTGGAAAACAATTTTCCAGGCAAATGGTCCCAAGAAACATGCAGGCGTAGCCATTCTAATATTGGATAAAATTAACATTCAACTGAAAGTCATCAAAAAAGATAAGGAAGGACACTTCATACACATCAAAGTAAAAATCCACCAAGAACTCTCATTTCTGAACATCTATGCTCCAAATCCAAGTGCGCCCACATTCATAAAAGAAACTTTAAATAAATCTCAAAGCACACATTGCACCTCACACAATAATAGTGGGAGACTTCAACAACCCACTTTCATCAATGGAAAGATCTTGGAAACACAAACTAAACAGTGACTCAGTGAAACTAACAGAAATTATGGACCAAATGGATTGAACAGATATCTATAGAACATTTCATCCTAAATCAAAAGAATGTACCTTCTTCTCAGCACCTCATGATACCTTCTCCAAAATTCACCATATAATTAGTCACATAACAATCTCAACAGCTATAAGAAGATTGTAATAATCCCATGCCTCCTATTGGATCACTACAGATTAAGGTTGGTCTTCAATGGCAACAACAACAACAACAGAAAGCCTACATAGAAATGGAAGCTGAACAACACTCTACTCACTGATAACTTGGTCAAGGAAGAAATAAAGAAATAAATTAAAGACTTCCTAGAATTTAATGAAAATGAAAGTACAACACACCGAAACTTATAGGACACAATGAAAGCAGTGTTAAGAGGAAAACTCATAGCATTGATGGCCTACAAAAAGAAACTGGAGAGATCATACACTAGCGGCTTAACAGCACACCTGAAAGCTCTAGAATAAAAAGAAGCCAATACACCTAAGAGGAGAAGAAGGCAAAAAATAATCAAACACAGTGTTGAAATCAACCAAGTTGAAACAAAAAGAACTATACAATGAATCAACAAATCCAGGAATTGGTTCATTGAGAAAATCATCAAGATAGATAAACCCTTAGCCAGACTACAATAGGGCACAGAGACAGTGTCCAAATTAACAAAATCAGAAATGAAAAGGGAGATATAAGAACAGAATCTGAGAAAATTCAAAAAATCATAAGATCCTACTACAAAAGCCTATACTCAACAAAATTGGAAAATCTAGATGAAATGGTCAATTTTCTAGATAGATACCAAATACTAAAGTTATGTCAGGATAAAATAAATCATCTAAACATTCCCATAACCCCTAAAGAAGTAGAAGCAGTAATTAAAAGTCTCCCAACCACTAAAAGCCCAGGACCAAATGGGTTCAGTGCAGAATTCTATCAGATCGTCAAAGAAGACCTAATACAAATATTCTTTGATCTATTCCACAAAATAGAAACAGAAGGAACACCACCTAATTCATTCTATGAGGCCATAGTTACACTGATACCAAAACTTCACAAAGACCCATCAAAGAACAAAAACTTCAGACCTAATTCCCTTATAAATATCTATGCAAAACTACTCAATAAAATTCCTGCAAAAAGAATCCAAGAACACATCAAAATGATCATTCACCACAATCAAGTAGACTTCATCCAAGGGATTCAGGAATGGTTCAATACAAGGAAATCCATCAATGTAACCCACTACATGAGCAAACTCAAAGTAAAAAACCACATGGTCATTTCATTAGATGCTTAAAAAGCATTTCACATAATTCAACATCCTTTCATGATAAAAGTCTTGGAAAAATCAGGAATTCAAGGACCATACCTAAACATAGTAAAAGTAATATACAGCAAATCAGTAGCAAACATCAAACTAAATGAGAAACTTGAAGCAATCCCACTAAAATCAGGTACTAGACAAGACTGCCCTCCCTCTCCCTATCTAGTCAATATAGTACTTGAATTTCTAGCTAGAGCAATTGGACAGCAAAAGGAGATCAAATGGATACAAATTGGAAAAGAAGAAATAAAAATATCACTATTTGCAAATGATATGATTGAATACTTAAGTGACCGGGAAAACTCAACAAAAAAATTCCTACAGCTGATAAACAACTTCAGCAAAGTGGCGGGATATTAAATAAACTCAAACAAATCAGTAGCCTTCTTATACTCAAAGGATAAAAAGGCTCAGAAAGAAATTAGAGGAATGACACCCTTCACATTAATCTCAAACAATATAAAGTATATTGTTGTGACTCTAACCACATAACTAAAATATCTGTCTGACAAAAACTTTCAGGTCTCTGAAGAAAGAAATCAAAGAATACCTCAGAAAGTGCAAAGATCTCCCATGCTCATTGATTGGCAGGATTAATATAGTAAAAATGACCATCTTGCCGGAAGCAATCTACAGATTCAATGTAATCCGCATCAAAATTTCAACACAATTCTTCATAGACTTAGAGCAATTCTCAAGTTCATTAGGAATGACAAAAATAAATAAATAAATAAATAAATAAATAAATAAATAAATAAAAATAAAAGAACTTCTTGGGAATCAGCATCCCTGACCTCAAGTTGTACTACAGAGCAGTAGTGAAAAAGATTGCATGGTATTGGTACAGTGACAGACAAGTCACTGTATAGAATAGAATAGAATAGAATACCCAGAAATGAACCCACACACTTGATCTTTGACAAAGGAGCTAAAACCATCCATTTGAACTAAAAGACAGCATTTTCAACAAATTCTGCTGGCTCAACTGGCAGTCAACATGTAGAAGAATGCAAATTGTTCCATTCCTATCTCCCTGTACAAAGCTCAAGTCCAAGTGAGTCAAGTTCTTCCACAAAAAAAACACATAAAGTGAATATAATAGAAGTGAAACTGTGGAAAAATCTCGAAAATGTGGGAACAGAGGAATAGTTCCTGAACAGAACACCAAAGGCTTATGTTCTAAGATCAAGAATTGACAAATGGGTCCTCTCAAAATTGCAAAGCTTCCATAAGGCAAAAGACACTGTCAATAGGACAAAACAGCAACCAACAGATTTAGAAAAGATCTTTACCAATCCTAGGTCTGATAGAGGGCTAATATACAATATATAGGAAGAACTCAAGAAGTTAGACTCCAGAGAACCAAATACCCCTATCAAAAATGGAGAACAGAGCTAAACAGAGAATTCTCAACTGAGGAAACTTGAAAGGCTTAGAAGCACCTAAAGAAATTTTCAACATCCTTACTCATCAGGGAAATGCAAATCAAAATGACCTGGAGATTCCACCTCACACCAGTCAGAATGGCTAAGATCAAAAACTCAGGTGACAGCAGATGCTGGCGAGGATATGGAGAAAGAGGAAAACTCTTCCATTGATGGTGGGATTACAAGCTGGTACAACCACTCTGGAAATCAGTTTGGCAGACCCTCAGAAAACTGTACATTATATTTTCTGAGGACCTAGCTATACCCCTTCTGGGCATATACTCAGAAGGTGCTCCAACATGTAATAAAGACACATGCTCCACTATGTTCACAGCAGTCATATTTATCATTGCCAGAAGCTGAAAACAACTCAGATGTCCCTCAACAGAGGTATGGATACAGAAAATGTACATTTACACAATGGAATACTACTCAGCTATTAAAAACAATGACTTCATTGAATTTGCAGGCAAAGCGGTGGTACTTGAAAATATCATCCTGAGTGAGGTAACTCAGTCACAAAAGAACAAACATGGTATGTACTCACTAATAAGTGGATATTAGCCCCAAAGTTCAGAACACCCATGATTCAATTCGCCACTACTGTTGGACTGAGTATGTGGTCCCAGTTGGAGGAGTTGGATAAGGGACTGATGGAACTGAGGGAGCATGCAGCCTCATGGGGAGGAAGTAACAGTGTCAGGCCCCCCAGTGCTTCCAGAGACTAGACCACCAACCAAAGAATGTATATGGAGAGGCCTATGGTGCTGGCCACATATGTGGCTAAGGAGGGCCTTGTTGACCATCAGTGGGTAGAGAGACCTTTGTGTCTGAGAGTTTTAGATGCCCCAGTATAGGTGAATGCAGGGGAAGGAAGAAGAAAGGGTGTGGGGAAATACCCTCATAGGGGAAGGAGGAGGGGGATGGGATAGGGAAACTCCCTGGAAAGGGGAAAACATTAGAAATGTAAATAAAGTATTAAATAAAAATATACAGAAATACAGTAAAAGACAGGTAAACAGATAGAAGCCCTTAAAAAGGAAAAACAAAAAATTCCTTAAAGAATTACTGGAAAACACAACCCAACAGGTGAAGGTATTGAATAAAACTATCCAGGATCTAAAAACGAAAATAGAAACAATAACAAATTAACAAAAGGAGACAATCTTGGAGATAGAAAACTTAGGAAAGAGAGCAAGAGTTATAGAAGCAAGCATGAAGGCACACCATAACCATTATGGGTCACAATGAAAGCAGTGCTAAAAGGAATACTCATAGCTCTGATTGCCTCTAAAAAGAAAGTGGAGAAGGCATACACTAGCTTTTTAACAGCACACCTGAAATCTCTAGAATAAAAAGAAGCAAATATATCCAGGAGGAGTAAATGACAGGAAATAATCAAAATCAAATTCAGAGCTGAAATCAACCAAGTAGAAACAAAAAGAACTATATAAAGAATCAAGAAAACCCGGAGCTGGTTCTTTGAGAAAATCAATTAGATAGACAAACCCTTAGCCAGATTAACCAGAGGGCACAGAGACATCATAAAATTTAACAAAATCAGAAATGAAAGGGGAGACATTATGAGAGAAACTGAGGAAATTCCAAAAATTTTCTGATCCTACTAAAAAAGCCTATACTCAACAAAAGTGGAAAATCTGGATGAAACGAACAATTTTATAGACAGGTACCAAAGTTAAATCAGGATCAGATAAACCATATAAACAGTTCCATAAACACTAAAGTAATAGAAGCAGTCATTAAAATCTCCCAACCAAAAAAATCCCAGGACCAGATGGGTTTATCTCTGAATACCTAAGATTCAATTCATGGACCACATGAAGCTCAAGAAGAAGGACGACCAAAGTGTGGGTGCTTATGTCCTTCTTAGAAAGGGGAACAAAATACCCCTAGGAGCAAATATGAAGACAAATTGTAGAGCAGACTCTGAAGGAAAGGCCATCCAGAAAGTTTCCCACCTGGGTATCCATCCCAAACATAGTCACCAAATCCAGACACTATTGTGCATTTTAAGATATGCTTGCTGACATGAGCCTGATATAGCTATCTCCTAAAGGTCTCTGCCAGAGCTTTACAAATACAGAGGAGGATGCTTGTATCCAACCATTGGACTGAGTGCAGAGTCCTGATGGAGGAGTTCAGAAAGGACTTAAGGAACTGAGAGTGTTTGCAGTTCAATAGGGGTAGGAACAGTGTCAACTGGCCAGACCTCCCATAGCTCCTGGGTACTGGACCACCGACTAAAGAGTACACATGGAGGAACCCATGGTTCCAGCTGCATATGTGGCAGAGCATGGCCTTGTTTGACATCAGTGGGAGGAATGGCCCTAGGTCCCGAGGGTGTTCGATGCCCCAGTGTAGGGGAATGCCAGGGCAGGAAGTCAGAAGTAGATGGCTGGGAGCACCCTCTTAGAGTTAGCAGGAGAGGGGATGGGATAGGGGGTTCCAAAGGGAAGACCTGGGATGGGGCAAACATTTGAAATGTAAATAAAGAAAATATCCAATTAAACAAATATATATATATATATATATATATATATATATATATATATATATATATATATCATTATATATATTCACTTATAAGTGGATATTAGCCAAAAAATACAGTATACCCATGCTATGTTCCACAGACCAAAGAAACTAGAAAAGGAGGGAAGCATTAGTGAGAATACGTGAATTTCACTTTAAGGAGGGAATAAAAGAGTCATAGGGAACAGACTGAGGAAGGGAAGTGGGTGGGAAATGGGATGAAGGAGAATGGAAAGGTTCAGGATCGGGTGTGTGGAGGTCAGAGGAAATGGCCAGACGGCCAGAGAATGAATGGTAATCTGCACCTAGCAGAGGTAGGTGGTTGGGCATCTCAAGGACTGTCCATACATCTGGGATAGAGGAGTTCCCAACAAATCTATGAGAGTGTCCTTAGGTATGACTCATGATATAGAGGATATGGAACCTGAAGTGGCCACCTCCTGTATCCAAGCATGAACTCAATGGAAAGATAAGGAGACCAACCCACATACAAATCTTCTTTTTACCCAAAATTTACCCTGTCTACAAGAAATGTAGGGATGGGGAATGAAGCAGAGACTCAGGGAATTGCCAAGCAATAACAGACCCAACTTGAGACCAGTCCTATGAGCAAATAACAAGCTCTGACACTATTACACTATTAACGATGCAGTGCTATGCTGCATACAGGAGTCTACCATGGTGCCCTCTGAGATTCTTGACAGAGCAACTGGCTCAGATGGAGCAGAGACTCACAACTAAACAATGAATGAAGCCTGGGAACTCATTTGGAAATGTTGAGGGGAAGATTGGGAATCCCAAAGTTGGTAGGAACTTCACAAGAAGATCAACAAAGTCAACTAACTTGGACACCCTTGGGTTGTCAGAGACTAAACCAGAAAACATAATGCATACACAGCTAGATCTAAGCTCCCCACACATATATAACAGATATGCAGCTCAGTCTTCTTATGGGTCATGGACAACTGGAGCAGGGGCTATCTTAAAAGCCTCTGCCTTTAGGTAGGATAAGTTATTTGAGCTGGGTTGCCTTGTCTGGCCTCATTGGGAGAGAATGTGCCTAGACCTGTAAGAAGGTGACAAGGAACAGGGCATTGACTGGGATGTAAAGAGAAGGAATCCATTAAAAAACAAGCAAAAATTCTGGTGTTCTAGATAAGAAGGGCTTGTTTCCTTGCCTTACTCTAGAAACTCTAGTTGATGGACCTGATGTATCATAACGGAAACAATATCTTACTAATGGGCTTATTCAAGGCTTTGCTCATGCCTCTGTTCATCAGACTAGAGATAAAAGTAATAATCATTGTCAGGGATTATAAGTTAGGTAATAGCCTAAATCATGCAATCTTTCAATTCACAGGACTCAATAATCAAAGCTGCTCATTAGAGCAGTGATTTTTCCTGCCATTCTTCCAGGAGTGTAAGTCCTTAAAGACTGTCTGTGTAGAAGAGAAGAGTCTCTCATAGCAGGTCTCATGATAGTTTAGGCCTAGATTACACGTGTTAGTTTATCTCTACTGATTTTTATCTCCATTATTTTATCTCACTCATATCAAGGTCCTTGAACTAGAAAATATACCACAAACTCATATGGAGGCACACTCCTGTAAACACAACAATAAGGAGACTGAGGTATGGGGAATCATAAAAACAAATTTTGTAGAACAAACATCAAAACACAACCTCTCCAATAACTTCAAATTTTTGTTGTGAAAGAAAAAGAGAACTTATGACAGAGAGTGTGTTGTAAATTTCAAGCATGAAATATATCTTATATAAGGATATAACTAAAATATTAAGAAAATTTATAAAATATAAATATATATTGCATATATAACTATATAACTATATTTTTTTACTCTGATTATTATACCCATTACTGTCTCCATTTCATTTCTATACACCTTTTCTCCAAATTCATGTTATTTCATAGTTTTATTGAATTGTTTGTTTTGGAGGCCAACTGAGTTCATTCAAGATCACTCTATGACCATGGGTTCAGAACTACCTTCTAGAGCCTGTTAGAAGGCTTTAGTTGTGTACATTCACCATGTACACAACTAAAGATAATCATTGACACTCACAGAATCTATATATAAATAGTGTTTTATAAAGGACATTTAAAACCACATAAGTTTATCTCTGATCAACAATTGATTGCTGGTAGGTATAGTCTTATGCAGATAACCACAGCTTCACTGAAGTCATAATTGCATCAGCTGTGCAAGTATATAAGACACAATTTCACAGCCTTTCTCTCCATTCTTTGGCTCTTATATTCTTTGTGGGCTCTTCTTTGAGATGTTTACCCAGCAATATATGGTGTAGTATAAATACTCATTTTAGAGCTGAACACAAAGCTACCACTTATCCTAAATAATTTGAGAATGTATATGTTTCTGCATTCAGTGTTATTGATTTCAAAGACAGGGTTCCTTGGTTAAAGCTGAGAATAGCATATGATTAAAGATAAAAATATGAATAGCAGAATACATCTTTTCACCATGACAGTTTAGCTAAGTACTTGCTTAACTGTAGATCTGTAATCAACTGGCCATGTCTGCTAAAATTCCAGTAGGCTACCTGTAGATATTCTGTTCTCCCTCTTTAACCACATATAAAATCTTTAATCTGTAGCTATGTATTTTTGGCTGCCTTCCCTCAACCCCATTCCTATCTCCTATGGATCCCACAGATCATCCCCTTTCTGCCACTCACTGTTTGGACTATCCCCCAAACCCACCCAGAATCCACTTCTATACCAAAGGCTGCTCCTGCCAGGCCATTGAATCTACTGAATCAATGAAATTCTTAACAAATTCCAACATATTTACAGATATTGACATAACAATTCTCAAATTCACCTAGACCAACAAAAAGCACAGGATATTGAAAACTATTCTCAACAATAAGAGAACTTCTGGAGAAATTACCATCCCTGACTTCAAGCTCTATAACAGAGCAATAGTGATTTTTAAAAAGCATGGTATTGATACAGGCACAGGCAATGGAGTAGAACTGAAGACCCAGAAATAAATCTACACCCCTTTGATCACTTGATCTTTGACAAAGAAGCTAAAACAATCCAGTGGGGGGGGCATTTTCAAGAAACTATTCTGGCTTAAGTGGAGGTCTACATGAAGAAGAATGAGAATTGAATCATGCTTATCTGCTTGTACAAAGATCATGTCCAAGTGTATCAAGGACTTCCACATAAAACAAGATACACTGAATAATAAGAGAAAGTTGTGATCAGCCTCAAATTCATGCGCCCAGGGGAATTTTTCCTGAACAGAACACCAATGGCTCACTGATAAGTGAATATTAAGAAAATGTTTGCAATACCCATGATGCAACTTACAGATGATATGGACGTCAAGGAAAGGGAAGACCAAATTGTGGATGCCTCAGTCCTACTTAGAATGAGAAACAAAATAATAACAGGAGGTAGAGTATGGGAAAGACATGAGAGGAAGATAGGAGTGGGAGAAAAAAAAAGGAGGGATTAGATCAGGTGTGAGAGGAGACTGGAGATGTACAGAGGGTCATGAAATTGAACAGAGATGTGTAGCAATGGGAGGTGAGGAACTGGGGCGAGTCAACGGAATGTCTCAGATGCCAAGAAAGCAAGAAGCTCCCAGGACTGAACAAGAATGACATTAGGTAAAATACCCAACAAAGGGAGAGGGAACCTGTAGAGTCCATATCCAGAGGTTAGGCATAGCCCCCAGTTAAGGTATGGGACACCTACCCTTCTCAGAATTTTAACCCAGAATTGCTCTTGTCTAAAGGAAATATGAGGACAATGAGTGGAGTAGAGACTGAAGTAAAGACCATCCAGAGGTTGGCTTGGGGACCAATATCATATGCAGCCACCAAACCCAGACACTATTGTTGATGCCAAGTAGTGCTTGCTGACAGGAGCTTGATATGGATGTTTCCTGAGAGGCTTGGCCAGAGCCTTCACAATATGAATGCAGGTGCTTACAGCAAATCATCAGACTAAGCAAGGGGACCCCAATGGAAGAGTCAGGGGAAAGACTGAAGGAGCTGAAGTGGTTTGCAGCCTCATAGGAAGAAAATCAATATCAACCAACCAGAGCTCCCAAGGACTAAACCCCCAACCAAAGTATACACATAGGGAGACCCATGACTCCAGCTGTAAATGTAACATAGGATGATCTTATCTGGCATCAAAGGGAGGAGAGGCCCTTGGTCCTGTGAAGGCTTGATGCCCCAGCATAGGGTAATGTTAGGGCAGTGGGGTAGAAGTGGGCATGTGAGTAAGGGAGCAGCATTATAAAGGCAGGAGGAGTGGGATGGGATGTGGGATTCTTGGAGAGGAAACCAGGAAGAGGGATAAAATTTGAAATGTAAATAAACAAAATACTCAATGACAATTTTAAAAAAAGAAAAGAAAGAAAAACAAATAGTCTGGTAAAGTAATATAGAAAGGACTACTGCAATGAATAGAATTACATAGAATTAGCCCAGTAATTTGCATAGCTGTGATGGATGTGCTCTGCAGAGGTATGGACCCTAGGGATGTCATCCAGTATTGCTTGTTTACTGCCACTTATATATCCCTCATATATTTTGACATGTCCTAAAGTTTTCTGGGTTTTTACCCACTCTGTTAGGAAGATTTTTTTCCAGAATCAATATGAAGATGTACTTTCAAGTAATAATGCTGAATGTAATAATAATAATGAATTAAGGATTTTATAGAATTCTTGGTTTTGTTTAAATAATTTTAGAAAGTTAGAATAATTGTGAGAAAGGCTAAAGAGATAGTTTTAGTTATTTCAATAGAAAGATATAACAAAATTAGAATCAAGAGTCAATTGTGTCCCCTCCTGTAGGATAGTAAGTAAAGGCTGAATGAAAAGGAGTAAAATGTACTTTTATATATTATTAGCATGTAAACTGAAGAAGGAAGAGAAATAGGTGGGACAGATTTTTGATGAAGGAAAATCCTCCATTCTATGTCAGGTCCATGGATGACGCCACAAATATATAAAACTGTTAATTGGAACTTGCAATGATCTTGTGGAACAGATAAAACTATTGCTCTTAACTTGTAATGAACTTGTGGACCTAAAAAAATAGGTAAGAAATATAGAGTTAGGTATGGATCTTAATGGAAAGACATGTAAACCATTCTCTTTTAACTCCTTCAACTTTATAGACCTATGAGGTTAATGATTGCTTTAAACTTACTACAAACTTATAGAATGTAAAAACATTTTTAAAGCCATGTAATGAATTATCTTGCTGTAGCTCCTTCTTGAGCAATACTTTTATCTGTGCGGTAATTTTTTTACATAGACAATTTTTGTTTGACAAGGTATAAAAACCTAGGTTCAAAAATAAAGGAGAATTGTAACCAGGGCCTTGAAATTTCTATCCATCCAACTGTATGTATAAGTTATATATGTTTTATGTCTATGTGTGTGAACATATGTACCTATGAATATATGTAGGTAAGTTTGTATGCATATATGTTTATGTGTACAATGTGATATTGATGGATCTTTCTGGTTGGAGCACCTTTCTGTTTCATCCACTGAATATTTGTGTTTTTGCATGATTTTCTTCCTAACTTTGTCTTTCTCACAGGCTCATGAAGAGTTAATGAGGTTTCCCTGGCCCATTAAAGAGTGAGTTTCACCAGTCCAAATAACTAAGTTTCTTTTGCTCATCTACTGGTGCTATCTACAGGAGTTAAATTCGAGAAGCCATCATCTCTGGCTCCAGAAGAGAAAGGTTTTAGGATTTCTTTTGACTTACAAGCAGTTTGACCTTCAAGTCTTGGAGCCAACAGCTCTGACTCCCTTCCCAGCTTTTCCATCTAATTACCTGTCAGGATCAATGGAGGCTCCAAACCATCCAGGAAATACCATCTTTTGACTCAAGCCAACTTTATGTCTACCTCAGTTTAACCCTGGTATAAAAGCTTGTCTGTGACAATGATTCTTTTAGAAAATCAATGAGATAGACAAACCCATATGGATATTATCTAAAAGACTGAGAAAGAATGGCCAATGTAAAAATATCAGAAATGGGACCTTGTTATCCATCAGGGGGAGGAGAGACCCTTGGGCCTGAGGGTGTTAGATGCCCCAGTATAAGGGAATGCCAATGAGGGAAGATGGGACTGGGTGGGTAAGGGAATACCCTCATAGGAGTAGGGAGAGGGGGAGGGAATGGGGGCTTCCAAGGGAGAGACCTTGAAAGGGGTAAACATTTGAAATATAAATAAAGTATCAAAAAAATGAGAAATGAAAAGGGAAAAATAACATACATCAAGGAAATCCAGAGAATCCTAAGGATATATTCTAACAGCCTATTCTCAACCAAATTGGAAAATCCAAGAAATCAAATAAACAAAAGGATAATTTTCTCTACAGGTATTGAGCTAGTCTGATCCCCCAACACATATATAGAAGAGGATATGCCTGGTCTAGCCTCAGTCAGAGAAGCTGCACGAGTTCCCAAGAAACTTGAGACCGCAGGGAAAGGGGAAGACTGGTGTGTGGGTGAGTATCTTCTTGGGTACATGGAGGAGAAAGATGGGGTGAGGAATTGTGGGATGGGAACTGGGAGAGGGTAATAGCTGGATTGTTAATAAATAAAAAATAATTAATTAAAAAATTAGGTAGCATTGACCCAAGTTAAGTCAAGACAAACAATTTATAAAGACATAGATCCCCTTGTAAAACAGAAGCCAATTTTAAATGTCTTCCAGAAAAATACAAAGCCCATGCCATATATGTTTAGCACAGAATTATAGGATACGTTCAAAAAAATGTTAACACAAATATTCCTAAAATTATTTCACCAAATATAAACAAAAGAAACATTGCCTTCTAAAGTGCCACAGTTAATCCTGATACTCAAATTATGTAAAGACTCAATTAAAAAATAAAACTTACAGAACAACTTTGCCTTTAAACATAAATGCCAAACTCATAAAATGTTCATAAACAGAATGCAAGAACATATCAAAAAGATCATTCATGAAGATCAAATAGGGCTCGTCCCAAATATGCAGGTGTGGTTGGTTATATTAAAATAAAAAATTTAACCTAACAGGTCAACAAGCAGATAGAGGAAAAAAATACATGACCCTCTCATTAGATGCAGAAAAAGGCCTTTACAAAATCAAACATTTTATTATAATAAATGTACTGGAGAGACTACATATACAAGAGATATGCCTAAACATAATAAAAGCTGCTTACAGTAAGCATTTAGCAACATATACTTAAATGAAGAGAAACTCAAAGCAGTTCCACTAAAATCAGGAAAAGACAAGATCATCTACTCTCTCCATATCTAGTCAGTATAGTATTTCAATGCTTAGAGCAATAAAACAAATGATAGAGATAAAAGGATATAAATTATAAAGAAAGAAATCAATGTATCATTATTAGCAAATGAAGCATAGGTAACCCTGAAAATTCCACTGAGCAATTTGAACAACTAATAAACAACTTCCACAAAGTAGTTGGATATAAAAATGGTACAACCTTGTCAGTGAGGTCTTTCATTCCTCCTACATTCTAATCAAAAGCAATCTATAGATTCAGTGCCTTTGTCACCAATTACAACACAATTCTTCACAGTACCTTTAAAAGCTTATTTTCAACTTTATATAGTATGTTGAATAAGTTTATGTTAAGTTGACAAAGCTAAAGTCATCTGAGAGAAGAGAGCTTGAATTAGGAAAATGACTCGCTAAGGCTGTATGCAGGCTTCTAAGACTTTTTCTAAATTAATGATTGATGGGGTGGGTCTGTGCCATTTCACCTGCAGCAAGGAGGCTTATGAGGATCCCAGTAACTTGAGCTTGTGAGTTTGGAAGGATGTTTGATAGCTTTCCATTTCTTCTGTCTCTGTTGGTCCAGTTTGTGCGCAACTGCAAATGGATCTGCAATTCGAGCATGAGTATGGTGAATTCATGCTGTAATTCTGTCGACATTCAGGTCAGTAGGCAGGGTCATGACATAGGGACCCTTCCATCTAGGCTCTAGTGACCATTGGCAGTGTCTCTTGACTAAACCAATCTCTGGGCTGGAATGGAGGGTGGGGGATCTGGAGGTGGAACTACTACATAAAGAACACAAAGTTTAGGGCAAATATGCTTGTGTACCCGTTGGATACCTTTGAGGTCATCCACTAACTGGCAATTGTCTTCTTTGGCAATAAGCTCTGCCTGTAGGTTGGAGCTAATGGGAGGAGGTGAAAAAAACATAATTTCAAAAGTCGTGAATCCAATCTGTTATGGAGAGTTCTGTACTCTATAAAGGACAAAGGGGAGAAGATTCACCCAGCCACCATCAGTCTCCAATGTCAATTTAATTAGGGTCTCGTTTAGGGTTTTATTCATTCTATCTACTTGTCCTGAAATCTGGGATTTGTAAGCACAATTAAGTTTCCAATAAATCCCATGAATATTAGCTAATCCCTGTTTTACCTGGTACACAAAAGTAGTTCTGACCCTATAAGCTTTGGAAAACCATACCTTGGAAGAATTTCTTCTAGTAGTTTCTTTGTGACTGTGTGACTAGTCTCATGCTTAGTTTAGAAAGCTTCAGTCCATCCTGAAAATTTATCTATGAACACCATTAAATAATTGTATCTGAATTTTCCTGGTTTTACTTCTGTGAAATCCATTTCTCAATAGACTCCTAGCTTAGTGTCGCAGTATTGATTACTGGGGTTCTTCACACTGGCAACCACATCCATCAATTGACAGACCTTATAGTTTTTAACAATTTCATTTATTTTCAAATTGGCCTGTTTAATTCTGATGTGGGACTGGTAGATTAAGTACTGCATTCTTTGGGCATCAATGTATGAAGAGCTATGAATCTTTTTTCAATATGTGTAGATCCATTTTCTCTGGTACAATTAGTTTGCATTCTGCCTTTTTCCACCATCCCTTATGACAATGAGTTATGGGCAGGTTTATGGCTCAAATCACATATTCCATATGCAGGTCATGGATCATGGAATCTCTGGGGTCTAGGACAAACAGGGACATTAGAAGCCCACTCTCTAGGACCACCCAACAGGCTGCTTCACCTGCATTGTTTTTGCCTTCTGAGAAAGGCTCCCTTCCTTTCTGATGTCCCAAGCAGTGAATGATGACCAACATTTTAGGTACCCAGAGGAGGGAGAGGTTTTTCTCTTTTTGATAGCGTTTCCTTCTGCCATCACAGGTCTCTTTCCCAATTAATGACCCCATGGAAATGATCAGTAGCAAAGTCAAACAGGCTATCTGTGTCTCTTATGTTTTCTCAGCTCTAAAGTCTTGGTCAGAACTACCAGTTTTGCTTTTCTGGGATGACATTACTCCACAGAATGGCTCTGTCCACATGATCTTAGAGTTTGAGACAACTGCTGCCACAGAATAAATCTGCCCATTATGAATGAGGCTGTTGTCATTGGTGAACAATGTTATGTCTGTATCCATCAAGAGGGTATCCTGAAGATCTGGCCTGGTCCCATGGAAGTGTGCTAAAATGTCTGAGCAGAGACCCACTGAAGTCCAGATCAGGCATCAGGGTAGTTGAGTTTAGGACAGCTGGTGCTTGAAAAGTTGTCCTGGGGGTACTTAAGAGGAAAGACTGGTAATGAGACATTCTGGCATATTCCTTAGCCAGGAGGCCTTTGCTGTGATGATGTGTAAACAGAGGAGCCAGCTTCTGGCAACTGGATTTAATTTCTTTGACAGGTAGGCCATTGTCTGGTTCCAGAGCCCAGAGTTTGAGTATGCACTCTCCAGATTTAGGGAGGTCACCTGTGGTGGCCAGAGAAGGGTCATCTTAGCAGAGGCTTGATAATCCAAAATTTTCAGGGCCTCCAAGATATCCTGGGTCTCTTTTATACATTTTGTTTTCTTTCTGCTGCCACCAGGAGTCCATTTATAAACTGTTAAAGATATTATCATCTGTTTTTAGCAAGACAGACTTTTGAGTTCTATTAATTACTTACAAGGAACCTTGGGGAATTCTCCTCCACTTTTAAGGTTACCATGGAATTGGGGAGGGGATTGAAACCCTGCCCTCCTATTCTTTATCTTCTAAGCCAGGGATTAGATAGGCTTCTTCTTGGGACATTCCCTGGTGCACTGGTCCTCCTCCTTACTATAAGCACATTGGTTCTTTCCTTTTATTTATTTATTTTTAGCTATACATTTATTTATTTTGGATATTTACTTTATTTACATTTGAAATGTTTTTCCCCTTGCCAGGGCTCTCCTTCAGAAACTCCCTATCCCATCCCCTCTCTCCTGCATCTGTGAGGGTGCTCCCCGACCCTCCCACCCACTCACTCTTGTCTTCCCTCCCTTACACTGGGCCATCTAATATCCTCAGACCCAAAGGTCTCCCCTCCCACTGATGTCCAACAAGGCCACCCTCTGCCACATATGTGGCCAGCACCATGGGTCCCTCCATGTGTATTCTTTGGTTGGTGGGTTCTTTCTTAAGTAGGGATATTCTTGTTTTTTAGCTGACCCCTTCCTTATTTCATTATTCAGAAGCTATCAGGTTTAGTTATCTCCTACAGTTTTCTGATTTGTCCATGGCTGCTAACTGGATCTTTGCCACGTCTCAAGTCTGTTGCCTCTCTCCTCCCATCTGCTTCTTTTCTTCTATTATTGCTACCACTATGTCCCTCAGACTCTCTTATTCTAACTTCTCTCCATGCCTAATGTCATAACAGATTGATGGGCTGGTTTTCAGCTGGTTTGAGATCTGCCATCAGACTCTGATGTTAAACCAAGAGTCTCCTCTTACTTTTGATGGAGTTAAAGTCACAATCTGGGAGCGTGAGGGGAAAGCAAGCATCAACAGCTGCTTGATTATAGTGGGGCTCCCTTCTTGGGCATGGAAAGAGCTTCCTGATCTCTGTCTGGATATTCTCCCTCTCTTCTGTGGTGAAGGAAAACTGCAAAAGTTGTTGAAAATAAAGGTCACTAGTGGCAAAGGGACAGAAGTGGTAAGGTTGGTTCCTTTGGTTAACTACCAGCCCAGCTCCACACAAGGGCAGGACAATAAACTCCAGATCAGCAGGCAGTCCCCATCAGCTTTGAATCCCTGCAGAATATCCCCCCTCTTTTGTATAAGATGAGGCAGCCTGTGGAAAAGCTGCCTGCTACAGCTTTTGTCCTGCACGAGGGGTTGGATATGGTATGTATAGAAAGATATGAACCTCCTCTGTTCCTCCTTGGAGGACTGGGTAGAGGGATGGTGCAGAAGAAGATGGATGGTCCAGTGTCTCTTCCTTTGTACCCTTATTGGTTTTGGTAGCCTAGGCAAGAACTTCTGCCTGTTGTCTGGGGAGAAAAGGTTTAAGTCAAGAGGGTGGGTCCTCTAGGACTTCTCACCAAACCACCCCAAAAGGTATTTGGTCTGTGTGGCCAAATTTGGATTTTAAAAATTACTTTCTTGATCCCTTGCACCAATTTCAGGTCAAAGCATCTGTTTAGGAGCCATGGATAAGAATGCCAATTGATTCATGCTGATCACCCTGCACAAAATTCAAGTCCAGATATCCAAATAGCACAGGGAAAGAGCTAGCCTCCCAGGAGTGAGGACAGGCCTGTGAGCAGGGCAAGGCCAGCACCTCTGCTCAGAAGGACCTGCCCAGAACCCCCAGGATCCAGGGACTGAGGAGTTGCCAGGGACCAGAACCTTCCAGTTACCATCTGTGGCTGGGGACCTCAGCCTGTGTCACAGGGCTACATAGCCATATAACAAGAGAAAAAAGATAGCCTCCCAGGAGTGTGGACAATCCTGTGAGTGGAGGTAAGGCTAGCACCACTGCTCAGTGGGACCTGCCTGGAACCCTCAGGACACAGGGACTGAGAAGTGATCTTTCGGTTTCCTTCTGCAGCCTGGGAGCTGATCCTGTGCCATAGGGCTCCATACTCAAATAGTGCCAGGAGAGAGCTGGTCTCCCAGGAGTGCTGACACACCTTCAAGCATAAGCAAGATCACCACTTCTGTTCAAATTCCTGGATCAAGATGGAACCTTGCAGAGCCATCAATACAAAGGAACCAAGGAACAGCTGGGGACCGAATCCTTCTGGTTTCTGTCTGCACCCCAAAGGTGACCCTGTGTCACAGCTCACCAAACCCAAATTCCTCTCAGAGAGATCTCGTCTCCAATGAGTACTGAAACAGAGACTTGCAGTAGGGACAAGTCATGGTCAGAGAGAGCAAGACCAATTAACACCAGAGATAACCAGATGATGAACGGCAAGGTCAAGAACATAAGGAACAAAAACCAAGGAAACTTGGCAATATCAGAACCCAGTTCTTCCACCACAATGAGTCCTGGGTACCACAATACACCCCAAAAACAAAACTCAGATTAAAAATCACATCTCATGATTATGATAGAAGATTTTAAGAAGGAAATAAATAACTCCCTTTAAAGATATACAAGAGAATACAGGTAAACAACTAGAAGCCCTTAAAGAGGAAACACAAAAATTTCTTAAAGAATTACAGGAAATCACAATCAAACAGGCAGAATTACAGGAAAACACAAACAGGCCAATGAAATGAATAAAACCATCAAGGATTTAAAAATGGAAATAGAAACAATAAAGAAATCAGAAAGGGAGAAAACCTTGGATATAGAAAACATAGCAATGAGATCAGGAGTCATAGATGCAAGCATCACCAACAGAATACAAGAGATAGAAGAGAGAATCTCAGGAGCAGAAGATACCATAGAAAACATTGCCACAACAGTCAAAGAAAACTCAAAATACAAAAAGCTCTTAACCCAAAACATCCAGGCAATCAAAGACACAATAAAAATACCCAGCATAAGGATAATAGGTATAGAAGAGGGTGAAGATTCACAACTTATAGGGCTAGTAAATATCTTCAACAAAATTGTAGAAAACTTCCGTAACCTAAAGAAAGAGATGAGAAGCCTACAGAACTCCCAATAGATTGGAGCAGAAAATAAATTTCTCCTGTCACATTATAGTCAAAACACAAAATACACAAAATAAGGAAACAATAATAAAAGCAGTAAGGGAAAAAGGTCAAGTAACTTATAAAGACAGACCTATCAGAGTTACACTAGACTTCTCACCAGAGAATATAAAAGCCAGAAGATTCTGAGCAGATCTCATACAGACCCTAAGAGAACACAACTTCCAGCCTAGGTTGCTATAACCAGCAAAATTCTCAATTACCATAGATGGTGAAACTAAGTAAGATATTCTATGACAACACCAAATTTACACAATATGTTTCCACAAACCAAGCCTTATAAAGAATAATAGATGGAAAATGCCAACACAAGGAGATAAACTACATCCTACAAAAAGCAGGAAAGTAAAAATAATAGGTAAAAACAATCCTTAATATCTCAGCATCAATGGATTCAATTCCCCAAGAAAAAGACATAGACTAACAGACTGGATATATAAACAGGATCCAGCATTTTGCTGCATACAGGAAACATACCTCAGGATTAAACACAAACACTTCCTCAGAGTAAAGGGCTGGAAAACAATTTTCCAGGAAAATGATCCCAAGAAACAAGCTGCAGTGGCTATGCTAATATCAGATAAAATCAACTTTGAACCAAAAGTCATCAAAAAAGTTAAGGACGGACACTTCATAATAATCAAAGGAAAAATCTACCAAGAACTCTGAGTTCTGAACATCTATGCTCCTAATGCAAGGACAGTCACATTCACAAGAGAAACTTCACTAAATCTCAAAGTACATTTTGTAGCTCAGACAATAATGGGAGAGTTCAGTACCTCACTCTCATCAATGGACAGATGCTGGAAACACAAACTAAACAGAGACACAGTGAAACTAATAGAACTTATGGACCAAATGGATTTAACAGATATCTATAGAATCTTTCATCCTAAATCAAGAGAATATAGCTTCTCAGCAGCTCATGGTACCATCTCCAAAATTGATCATATAATTGGTCACAAAACAAACGTCAACAGATACAAGAATACTGAAATAATTGCATGCCTCCTATCAGATCACTACAGATTAAGGCTGGTCTTCAATGGCAACAACAACAATAACAACAACAACAACAGAAAGCCCACATACACATTGAAGCTGAACAATGCTCTGTTCAATAAAAATTTGGTCAAGGGAGAAAGAAAGAAAGAAATTAAAGACTTACTAGAATTTAATGGAAATGAAAGTACCCTCATAGAGGCAGGGGAAAGGGAGAGGATAGGGGGTTCTAAAAGGGAGACCAGGAAAGACAGAAACATTTGAAATGTAAATAAAGTATAAAAAAAATACAAAAAACAAAAAAGAGGAAAACTCTTAGCTCAGAGTGCCTCCAAAAAACAAATTGGAGATAGCATATACTAGCAGCTTAACAGCACACCTGAAAGCTCTAGAACTAAAAAAGCTAATTCACCCAAGAGGAGTAGACAGCAGGAAATAATCAAACTCAGGGCTGAAATCAACCAAGTAGAAACAAAAATAATTATACAAAAAAATCAACAAAACCAGGAATTGGTTGTTTGAGAAAATCAATTAAGTAGCTAAACACTTAGCCAGACTAACCAGAGGGCACAGAGAGAGTTTCCAAATTAACAAAATCAGAAATGAAATGGGAGATATAACAAAGGAATCTGACAAAATTAAAAAAAAAATCATCAGAACCCACTACAAAAGCCTATACTCAAAAAAATTGGAAGATCTGAATGAAATGGTAAATTTTCTAGACAGATATCAAATACCAAAATTAAGTCAGGATCAGAGAAACCATCTAAACAGTCCCATAGCCCCTAAAAAATAGAATTAGTCATTAAAAGTCTCCCAACCTAAAAAGCCCAGAACCAGATGTGTTTAGCTCAGAATTCTATCAGACCTTGAAAGAAGACATAATACCAATACTCTTCAAACTATTCCACAAAATAGAAACAGAAGGAACACTGCCCAAATCATTCTACGAGGCCAAAGTTACACTGATACCAAAACCTCACAAAGGTCCAACAAAGAAAGATAACTTCAGAACAATTTCCCTTATGATTATTGATGTAAAATTTCTCAATGAAATTCTTGCAAACCGAATCCAAGAACACATCAAAGCCATCATTCACCACAATCAAGTAGGCTTTATCCCAGGGATGCAGGGAAGGTTCAATATCTGGAAATCCATCAAAGTAACCACTACATAAGCAAACTCAAAGGGAAAAACAAAAAACAAAAAAAACACATGATCATTTTCTTAGATGCTGAAAAGGCATTTGACAAAATTCAACATCCCTTCATGATAAATGTCTTGGAAAGATCAGGAATTCAAGGCCTATACCTAAACATACTAAAAGCAAAACATAACAATCCAGTAGCCAACATCAAATTAAAGGGAGAGAAACTTGAAGCAATCCCACTAAAATCAGGGACTAGACAAGGCTGCCCTCTCTCAATCTATTCAAATATAGTACTTGAAGGTCTAGCTAGAGCAATTAGAAAACAAAAGGAAGTCAAAGGGATACAAATTGGAAAGGAAAAAATCAAAATATCACTATTTGCAGATGATATGATCGAATACTTAAGTGACCCAAAAAACTCCACAAGAGAACTCCTACAGCTGATAAACAACTTTAGCAAAGTGGCTGGATATAAAATTAACTCAAACAAATCAGTGGCCTTCCTATACTCAAAGGATAAACAGGTTGAGAAAGAAATTAGGGAAATGACACTCTTCACAATAGTCACAAACAATATAATGTATCTTGTGATTCTAACCAAACAAGTGAAAGATCTATCTAAAAAGAATTTCAAGTCTCTGAAGAAAGAAGACCTCTGAAAATGGAAAAATTTCCCATGCTCATGGATTGGCAGGATTAATATAGTAAAAATGGCCATCCTGCCTAAAGCAATCTACAGATTCAATGAAATCCCCATCAAAATTCCAAGTCAATTCTTCATAGACTTAGAAAGAGCAATTCTCAAATTCATTGGTATAACAAAACCCCAGGATAGCAAAAACTATTCTCACCAATAAAAGAACTTCTGAGGGAATCAGCATACCTGACCTCACTCTATACTACAGAGCAGTAGTGATAAAAACTGCATGGCATTTGTACAGTGACAGGTAGGTAGATCAAAGGAATAGAATTGAAGACCCAGAAATGAACCCACACACTTACGTTCACTTGATCTTTGTCAAAGGAGCTAAAACAGTCCAACAGAAAAAGGACAACATTTTCTCCAAATGGTACAGTTTCAACTGGTGGTCAACATGTAGAAGAATGCATATTGATTCATTCCTATCTCCCTGTACAAAGCTTAAATCCAAGTTGATCAAGTACCTCCACATAAAACCATATACACTGAATCCAATAGAAGAGAAAATGGGGAAAATTCTCGAACACATGGGCTAAGGAGAAAATTTCCTGAACAGTATAGCAATGGCGTATGTTCTAAAATCAAGAATCAACAAATGGGACCTCATGAAATTGCAAAGCATTTGTAAGGCTGTTTTTTTTTTTTAACACTTTTTTTATAACATTGTCAATAGGACAAAACAGCCACCAACAGATTGCAAAAAGATCTTTACCAATCCTATGTCCAATATTGGGCTTATATACAATATATAGAAAGAACTTAAGAAGTTAGACTCCAGAGAACCAAATAACCATATCAAAAAGTTAGGGAACTAAACAGAAAATTCTCAACTGAGGAATCTCGAAGGGCTGAGAAGCACCTAAAGAAATGTTCAACATCCTTAGTCATCAAGGAAATGCAAATAAAAACAACTCTGAAATTCCATTTCACACCAGTTAGAATGGGTAAGATCAAAACCTCAGGTGACAGCAGATGCTGGCGAGGATATGGAGAAAGAGGAAAACTCTTCCATTGCTGGTGGGATTACAAGCTGGTACAACCACTCTGGAAATCAGTTTGGAAGACCCTCAGAAAAATGGACATAATACTCCCTGAGGACCCAGCTATACCACTCCTGGGCACATACTCAGAAGATGCTCTAGCATGTAAATAAGATACCTTCTCTACTATGTTCATAGCAGCCATAGTTATAATATCCAGAATTTGGAAACAACCCAGAAGTCCCTCAACAGCAGAATGGATACAGAAAATGTGGTACATTTACACAATGGAATTCTACTCAACTATTAAAAACAATGACTTCATGAAATTAGCAGGCAAATGGATGGAACTTGAAAACATCATCCTGAG
The DNA here is from genome assembly GCA_019843965.1 of Rhynchomys soricoides. NCBI lineage: Eukaryota > Metazoa > Chordata > Mammalia > Rodentia > Muridae > Rhynchomys > Rhynchomys soricoides. The sequence continues at coordinate 127,726 of JADRCH010007850.1, forward strand.
TGAGGAAAAGCAGTCAAAAAAGAATGACCACTGTATGTATTCACTAATAAGTGGATATTAGCCCAAAAGTTCTGAATACCCAAGATTCAATTCACAGCAACTGTCAGACTGAGCATGGTGTTCCACATGGAGGTGTTGGAGAGGGTACTGAAAGAGAAATGAGAGAGTTTGCGGCCCCATGGAGGGAGCAACAGTGTCAACTGACCTGACTCCCCAGTGTTTCTAGAGACTAGACCACCAACTAAACAATACACATGGAGGGACCCATGGTGCTGGCCACATTTTTGGTAGAGTATGGCCTTGTTGGCCATCAATGGTAGGAGTGGCCCTTGAGCCTGGGGGTGGGAATACTATATTCCTAGTATAGGGGAATGACAGGGAGGGAAGATGGAAGTAGGTAGGTGGTTGGGAGAATACCCTCATAGGGGCAGGGGAGGGGGAATGAGATAGGGGGTTTCCAAACAGGAGACCTGGAAAAGGGAAAACATTGGAAATGTAAATAAAGTATCAAAAAATAAATAAAAAAGAAAAAATATCTATAAAAAGACATTGAAGATATCAATTTTGCTTTACAATGTATTAGTAAAGAGAAGAAGCCCAGATTTACTTAGTGATATTTGTGGTGTTACCAAATTTGTTAAAGCTAAAGTTCAGGACACCTTCCTAAAAGGAAATGTCTTTTGGATTTTATGGATTTATGCTCTGAATGCCCATTAATCCTCACTAAAGAACATCTCAGCTTAATATGTCTAAGGAAACACAGAAAGTTGAGTCACTTAAAAGAGAATAAATAATAATTATTTTTCATATTTTAAAGATGCATTTACTTTATGTATGAGGGTTCTATGTGCATGTACACTTACATGTCAGAAGAGGACACCAGATATCATTATACATAGTTGTGAGCCTCCATGTGGTTGCTGGGAATTGAACTCAGGATCTCTGGAAGAGCAGCCATTGCTCTAACAACTGAACACCAGTCCCTATACTTTGTATTTTAACAGAGATTTTTTTTCCTTAAAATATTTCTGTTCTCAAATCCATTGTCCTGTTTTCCATGTCACCATATTCCTACATGCATTATGCATGACCACATACTTGCAGTGATGTTATAGATCATGTTTCTAATGTATATTCTCAATTGTCATTAAATTTTACAGATTTTCTATCTTGCATTTTCATGTCTTAAAATATATTTTATGTTTACAGATCGATTTATGTCCACCTATGCTTTTATGCTTTTGCATTCAGAGTATATTGGGCATGGTTTTGTAATATATTCTTGAGAAATCCCAGAATGAGGGGCTTGTATGTGTGTGTGTGTGTGTGTGTGTGTGTGTGTGTGTGAGAGAGAGAGAGAGAGAGAGAGAGAGAGAGAGAGAGAGAGAGAGACCCAATTAGTTTTACCTTAAGTGACTTTCTGATACATAACTGGATAGTGGTGCACAACTTTAATCTCATCACTCTGGAGGTAAAGGCAGGTAGATCTCTGTGGGTTCAAGGCCAGTCTGGTCTACAGAGCCAAAGCTACACAGAAGAAGAAGAAAAAGGTATATAATATTTCACTTCTATCTGGTATATTATATATCATATATATCATATGTGTATGTATTACTTGAAAAAATAAATTCTTTCAGAGATAAAAATATTATCACTTATTGAGAGTGTTGAACTTCTTTTATGTAGTCTACATTCAATATTATTGTTATTGTTTGAATACATAAAAACTAAAAAACCCTAGCTTTACTGAACTAATAGATAAGATTACAGTAGGTGTGAAAATAAATAAGCAACATAAGAACTCACAGAGGCTGAGCATCATACTCAGGGCCTACATGAGTCTGCATCAAGTCTTCTTCATCTATAGTATGACTTACATCTTAGTGTTTTTATGAGATTCCTAAGCATGTGAGTGAGTGGGTCTTTGATTCTTGTGCCTTCTTTTGGGTTCTTTTTCTTCTTCTGTTTGGTTGTTTTGTCTAATGCTGATGTGTTATCTTTCTGCTGTATCTCATGTTATTATCTTTTATTATTTAAAAATAAAAGAAATGAACAAAAAAACCCTCAAGTCTAAGTGAATCAAAGATCTCAGCATAAAAATAGATACACTAAGTCTCTACTATGTGTCTTAAATGATTTCTGACGATACTCTTAGCATTTAGATTGGTATAATCAATTAGCTTTATAAAAGTATATTTAAATATTTTGCTTGATTGGACTTGGGCCAACACAGAGATGTTGTACGATACATATAGATGAGCAAGTAAATACTAGTGCATGATATTTTGACCACAGTTCAAAATGTTTTGAGTGACCGATTTTGGGTTCAGACTCAATCTTAGGAAACTGGACCTAAGTTTAAACTAAAGTAAACTACCAGGCCAGTACCTATTACCAGTCTCCAGATCACCCTCCAAGACCTAAGTCAAGTACCCGATTCCAGGTTACCCACCAATAAAACCTGTGTCTTGCACCAGTTTCCAGAATATTTCCCAACAACTCTGCACCCTCAGGTTACAAGCCGTCCTGACACTTCATTTTATAACAACCAGCAATCAGGAGGAAGTAAAAGTCAAGTTTATGGTTTGGCTCCCAGTACCAGCCAATTATGCTAAATGTCATATCAACCCCCTAGTAAGATGTTTTTCTGGCATCTCTAAGTGCTTGCCTAAATCTAGGCTAATAGCTCCATCTTCCTGCTATGTTAGGATTGGTGAGGACCCAATGCTTGAGTTTGAATAAAGAGACCCTAATTGGATTGGATCTGAATTTGCTCCCTGGTGGTCTTTTGGGGATCATAAATGCTTCCTACCACAACAGTTTCTTTTAGGGTCTGTTGTATATTCTATTTAGGGAAGTGGTAAATAGTCTTTCTTTACATATTTGGGCTTTAGAAAGACATAAAATATATACTAAAGCATTAAACCATACTGTAGTAAATCGTTAGAGTTCACATTTATAGTAACCACATTAAGTGGTCAAACCAATTTTTCTCTTTTAAAAATTATTAATGTTACAGGTATGCATACATAAAATCACATTATTATAGCCTGATGAGGCAACTTACTCTTGCTTACATGTTATATTTTTATGAGTGGCTATGATTCAAAAAGGATAAGAAACTATATGCCATGTAATATGTGTTACATGGCCATTAGAGAAAAAATATGCACTTTTCCACTTGTTTACCTGACCCTTAATTGGACATTTAGAAGCCATGTTTTTTTTCTTGCTGTATACATATGTATTCATATATAAATAAAATATGTTAAATCTATTTATTCTTTATTGTGTGAATATGCTTTCAGAGATGACCACTAGGTATTGTATATAATTAAAACTTTCAACCATTTGGATGAGTAACATCAAAATGTTTCCTCAATGCGAGAAACTCTTTAAATAGTTCTTGATATTTTTAAAATATTCATTTATTTTATAGCACAGAAGGTTTAAGATACCATTTATGTTGTTCCTCCCCCCCCCAGGCCAAGATCAGTGGTGTGATACCAGACCACATGTTATAGCATGTATGCCTCTCAGGAGGTCCTTAGTAGGAACAGAAACATGTGAGAATCTAACACAAATACCCATACTAGCTGGGATACCCACAGAGTCCGGATGCATGGTACCTACCCTCCCTGCTGAGCTCCATCTTACTTCTGGTCCACTTTGCCACCTGGGTCAGATTACCAGGACTGATACCCTCCCACACCCTACAGGCTTTCTGTAGTAACCAGAGACACAGCCTGACTGTCTCCAAGGAGGTCTGCAGTAACAAGGGGCACAGGAGACCTACCCTAAACAGAGATACAGGAGGCTCACCCTAACCAGAGACAGTGCTGCCTGCCTCCAAGGAGACATGCTCTAACCTAGGTCACAGAGCTCTACTTGCCTCCAAGGTCACCTGCTCCAGTCAGACACACCCAGTCCAGTTAACACCAGAGATAACCAAATGACCAGATGGAAGTACAAAATCATAAGCTACAGAACCCAAAGCAATTCAACACCATCAGAATCCATTTATCTCATCACAATGAGTCCTGAATGTCCTAATAGGTCTGAAAAGCAAGATAATGACCTAAGATCCCATCTCATGAAGATGATAGAGACCTTTAAGGAAGATATAAATAACTCCCTTAAAGAAATACAGGAAAACAAGTAGAAGCCCAAAAAGAAAAATAAATCCCTTAAAGAATCACAGGAAAATACAATCAAGCAGATGAAGGAATTAAACAAAAAGTCTAAGAAGTGAAAATGGAAATAGAAGTAATGAAGAAAACACAAAGAGAAGCAATCCTGGAGATGGACAATTTAGGAAACAGATCAGGAGATACTGAGGCAAGATTACTTACAGAATACAAGAGATAGAAGAAAGAATCTCAGGTGTAGAAAATACCATAGAAAATATTGACACATCAGTCAAAGAAAATAGAAAGTACAAATAGTTCCTAACCCAAAACAGCCAGGAAATGCAGGACCCAATGAAAAGGTAAAAGCTAAGCATAATAGGAAGAGAAGGGGTTGAAGAATGCCAGCTCAAAAGACCAGAAAACATCTTCAGCAAAATTATAGAAGAAAATGTCCCTCATCTAAAGAAAGAGATGTCCATAAATGTACAAAAAGATCTGGAACAGAAATCATCCAGACTCTATGATATACTACACTGAACAAAATATTCAATCACCATAAATGGAGAAACCGAGATACTTGATGACAAAACCAACTTTGTACCATATATATCTTTTAATCCATCCCCACAGAGCATAGTGGAAGGAAATCTTCAACACAAGAAGGGAATCTACACCCAAGAAACACAAGAAATTAAACATTTTAAAACAAACCTAAAAGAGGAGAATCATACACATATAACACCATCTCCAGCAACCAAAAAAACAAGAACTAACAATCATTTGTATATAATGTCTTTCAACAACAATGTATTCAGTTCCTCAATTTAAAAAATGGAAATAATACTATGCATTCTACCAGATCACCACAGATTAAGGCTGAACATCAATAAAGACATAAACAACAGAAAGCCTGCATACTCATGGAAACTGAACAACTCTCTGCTCCAGTGATACCTTGGTATGGAAAAAGAAAGAAAGAGAAAGAAAGAAAGGAAGGAAGGAAGGAAGGAAGGAAGGAAGGAAGGAAAGAAGACTTTATGTGACTCAATGAAAATGAATATTCAGCATACCCAAACTTAGCTTAACTAAATAATAGGAACAGAGTCAGTATCAAAATTAACACTATCATAAAAGAAATTGGAATCATGACAAAAGAAACTGAGAAACTTCAAAAATTTTTCAGAACTTACTACAAAAGCTTATACTCAACAAAACTGGAAAAACTAGATAAAGTGAATAATTTTCTAGACAGATACCAGGATAAGCCTTCAACAAAATATAACACCCATTCATGGTAAAAGTCTTAGAAAAATCAGGAATTCAAGGTACATACCTAAATATATCAAAACTAACAACCAACATCAAATTAAATGGACAGAAACTTGAAGCAATTCCATTTCAAAGAGGCTGTCCACTCTCTCACTATCTAGTCAATATAGTATTTGAAATACTAACTAACACAAATGGAAAATAAAGGAGATCAAGGGGATACAAATTGGAAAGGAAGAAGTCAAAGTATCACCATTTGTTGATTAAATGATAGTATATACAAGTGATACCCAAATTCCACCAGAAAACTCCAACAGCTGATAAACAATTTCAGCAAAGTGGCAGGATATAACATTAACCGAAAGAAATCAGTAGTCTTCCTCTATAGAAATGGCACATAGGATGAGAAATAAATTAGGGGAAAGTACCTTTTGCAATACCCAAAAGTAATATAAAACATTAGCTCTAACCAAGCAAGTAAAAATCTTCATGGCAATAACTTCAAATCCCTGATGAAAGAAATTGAAGAGAACCTAAAAAGTGGACAGATCTCCCAAACTCATAAACAGGTAGGATTAACATAGTGAAAATGGCCATCTTAAAAAAAGCAATCTACATATGCAATGCAATCTCCATCAAAATTCCAACACAGTTCTTCAAAGACATAGAAAAAGCAATTCTCAACTTCAAAACCAAAAATATCTAAAACAAGTCTCAACAATAAAAAAAATTCTAGGGGAATCACTGTCCCTGACCTTAAGCTGTACTGCAAAGCAATAGTGATAAAAACTGTGTGGTATTGGTAGAGAGACAGACACATCAATCAGTGAAATAGAGTTGAAGACCTAGTAAACCCACACAGTTATGAATACTTGATCTTTGACAAAAAAGCCAAACAAGTGGAATAAAGAAAGCATCTTCAGGAAATGATGCTGGTCTAACTACTGGTCTTTAATTGATACTTATCAACTTGTACAAAGTTCAAGTCCAAGTGGATCAATGGCATCAAAATAAAACCAGATACACTGAATCTAACAGAAGAGAAAGTGGGAAAGAGACTTGAGCTCATTGGCACAGTGGAAATTTCCTAAACAGAATACCACTGGCTTAGGCGCTAAGATCAACAATTGAAAATGGAAACCTCATGAAACTGAAAAGCTTCTGAAGGGCAAAGGACACCTTCAGTAGGAATCCACAGCAGAAGAAACTTGAATGGCCATGAAGCATATAAGAAATGTTCAAAGTCCATAGTCATCAGAGAAGCAAAAATCCAACAAACTTAGTATTCCACTTCACACCAATCAGAATGGGCAAGATCAAAAATACATGTGGCAGCAAATGCTGGCAAGGATGTGGAGAAAGAAGAAAGGTCCTTCATTGCTGGTGGGATTGCATACTGGAACAACCACTCTGGAAATCAATCTGGAGGTTCCTCAGAAAACTGGAAATAGTTCTACCTGAAGACCCAGCTATACCACTCTTGAGCATATCCTGAAACGATGTCCCACTATACTATGTGATCACATGCTCCACTATGCTTGTTTCAGCCTTATTTCTAATAGCTACAAGCTGGGAACAAACCAGATGTCCCTCAACGGAGGAATGAATATAGGAAATGTGGTTCATTTATGCAATGGATTATTATTCAGCTATTTACAACTAGGATATTCTATGAGCCTGTGAGCTTGTGAGTCTGGTATGTCAACACTCCTGGGGTACAAGTTTTCTCTGGGCGGTATTGGGGTCCAGAGGGCTTCTGCACAGGGTCAGTTTCCTGGGCGCAGATGTAAAGCAAAAGGATCCTGTCCCTGGCTATGCTGCATTTCCTATGTGTAGTGGGGCTGGGATAAGGCGTTTGCAGGGGGAAAACCAGGAAGGGGGTAACATTTGAAATGTAAACAAATAAAATAAGCAATAAAAAGGGTTGTAATGAAATATCATTCTTTATTTCAATAAACAACATTCTTGAAAAAAAAAAAAACCTAGGATATCATGAAATTTTCAGGCAAATGAATGGAACTAGAAATTATCCTGAGAGTGAGGTAACTCAGAAACAAAAGGAGATGCATGGTATCTACTAAATGATAATTGGATGGTAGCCAAAATATTCAGAATACCTAGGACACAACCCACAGACCATATGAAGTGTTACAAGCAAAAAGGCTCAAATGAGGATGCTTCAATCCCACATAGATGGGGAAGAAAATAATCCCTGGAGGCAGACAGAAGGAGGGACCTGGGTGGGAGAGGGAAGTGGGAGGGGAAAAGGGGAACAGAATCAGGGACAGGGAGGGTAGGAGATGAGTGCAGAGGACCAGGAGAATGAATGAAAATATGCAGCTTTGTAGGTGGGTGGTTGGGGACCCTCTAGAAAGTATCAGAGACCTGGGTGGTGAGAGACTCACAGGTTCAAACGGATTGACCTTATCTAAAATGCCCGACAACGGAGAGAGGGAAACCAATGAGTTCACCTCCATTAGATAGACAGGGCCTCAGTGGTGTAGGGGGACGAGGTTACTAACCCACAGTCAAAATTTCTGACCCAGAATAGCTACTGTCTAAAAGAGTTGCAGGGACGAAAATATAGAAGAGACCAAAGAAAATGTGGTCCAATAACTGGATCAATTTGGGATTCATCTCATCAGGCTGCACCATGGCCTGACACTATTAATGATTCTATGATGTGCTTATAGACAGGAGCCTGGTGTGGCTGTCCTCTGTTAGGTCCTAACAACAGCTGACTGAGACAGATGCAGATACTTACCCCTGCCATTAAACTGAAGTCAGGGACCACTATGGTCGAATTAGAAGGACTGACAAAGCTGCAGGGGAGAGCGACCCCATAGGAAGACCAACAGTTTCTACTAATGCAGACCTCAGGGAGCTCCCAGAGACTGAACCACCAACCAGGAGCATACACAAGTCTGTTCAAGGCCACTGGCACATATATAGCAGAAGTCTGTTGGTCTGGCCTTAGTGTTAAAAGATGGGCTTAATCCTCAAGAGACCTGAGGACCCAGGGAAGAAAGAGAACTGGTGGGGAGGATCACCCTCTCAGAAGCAAGGGGACAAAGAATGAAAGGAGGAACTGTGTGAGGGAAATGGGGGGCAATGATTGGAATGTAAATAAATGAAATAATTAAAATTTTAATAAAGATACCATTTACTTAAATTATTTCTGATAAATTATAATATTACATATTGGTGCAATTATTTTCTTCCATGAAATATATATGTATGGAATTTATATTCATGTTCAATTGTTTTTTCTTAGTTCAGAGGATGTTATTAACAAATTACTAAAAATGGACTCTATGCAATGGTATATATATGACATCATTTAAATTCTAATTCCATTGTGTTTTTACGGTAGAATACTCGGGAGTAAGTTTGTCCATCACTGCTGTCATTCTCCACTTCTGTCAGACTACAGGCGTTTTTGTCTGCCTTCACTTAGAAACTGAAAATTTGTAAATCTTCAAGTAGACCAATCTTCCAACACCAGATTAGAAATGCTGAGGCATCACAATCCCTGGGATTTCTGAATCTTCACTATGCAGAACACAATTGTTGAAATATCATTTACTATGATGTAAGTGACTAGTAACTTTTCATCTTTTATAGTACATTTTATATACTTTTACAATGTATACATAGTTCATTGTTTATGTCCTGGTAAAGAACATGCAGAATATATGAAATAATTCTAATTAAGATTATGTTTTCAAATAAAAATGCCATCATGTTTGAAAAATAGACATTGAATTAGATAAGAATCCATTGAAAGTAATACTTTTAATACTTTGAAGATGGATATATGGTACATGGCTATTATCCTACACTTGAAAAGTAGAAATGAAAGAGGAGGGATTAAATTTTCTCTTTGGCTACGTAAGAATCAAAAAGCTGGCTTACAGAAGATTTGTCACAAATATTCAAATAACATACAAAAGTAAAAATTATAATACAAATAACTGAACAATGAAAATTTCAAAGGATTTTCAGAGAAAATATTTTTCTCTGATATAGTTCACTGATGACAAACATCTATTGTTCGTAATTATATCTCTGATACGCACATACCTAGGCCAGGTTTTATTGGTAAAATAGAAATAAACTATTCTGATATCTTTAAATGTGTAGTGACATTTTGGTAACAATTAAGACATATTTTAATGGACTAGTGAGATAATAAGTGTCAGGCATGTGAGGTATTTGAAATAGTTATTGGTTGATATAATACAAAAAGTGATGCAATACCATGAAATATCTAGGAGCTGAGAGTCAGGGTTTTTTAATTTATTGTATTCATGGTTCCTAAGGACATGTGCTTCTGGGATCAGAAACAAAGTGGTATAATGGATCTAATGAGGACATTTGGAAATTTGGTCCTTGGAGATGCAGAGACTACAGAATTCAGCCTGTGGAAGCCTCCTGCAACACACCAGACACAATCAGAAACAGATACCTATGAGTCCTCCTAAACAGGATCCTACCTGACAAAGGAGAAAGGACTCAGTCTCTCTAACTTTTATTATGACAAATCTTTCAATTTCCATATCCAAGTAAGTCAAAAAGTATAGTTGTTTTTTGACATCAACAGGTCATCTAAAGACCATTAGTTAGTTTATGTAGTGAGATTAGGTGTGATCTATCATCAGTTATTTACTTATGTTTAAATTCATGTTAATTTCTAAAGGTTAATTGTATACTTAGACCATAATTCTTAAAGATATTTTGTGCTAGTGAACATGACTCTGTTTACAATGATCAACATAGCAATGTTCAATTTCTGTCTACTGTCCTCATATCTCCAAATACATTATTTATTTCTGATGACTTTATAGTGACTCATGATCCTGGTAAGAAAAAAACAAAAACAAAAAAAACCAAAACAAACAAAACAAAAAACAACAACAACAAAAAAAACTGTACAAAATGGCAGTGTAAGAATAATAAACACCTAGAATTAAGATATGTCATTCTTTTTTATTCAGTCCTTGTTATGATATATTCTCTCTATTTCTGTTTCAGATTAATTTAAATATAGTTGATTAAAATTTTGTATTTTCAACTTACGAAGTATGAACCAATTATAAGCTTGAATTCCCTACTGTACAGGTAGGTTTCTCCTATCAATGATTTTCCTCATTCACAAAGAATGTGCTTGACTATGGAGTACATTGAGAGTTTATTAGTCAGATGCTATATGACATAGTATAGTTTGTAATCTCTTTGTCTCCCCATAAAGCTAGCATCCACATTGTATGGTGGACACTGTGTATTAGCACAGTGGTTGTCATATAAATAGAATTGATTGTGTGAGTAATATAATATTTAGCTATTATCTAGATAATGTATATTTCCTAAAGACTATAGAATTTCAATATTTTAATCTCCTATTTAAAGATCTATAATATACTCTTTGTTGCATCCTTTATCATGTATTTTCTTATGGGAAGATTTCCACGTAGCTTAACAGATATGATAGGAACAGTCATAATTTCTCCTAAAATTAATGTCTAAAAGTGATGGGTTGCATTTCCATGGGTCAGTGTAATGACATATATATATATCTAATTGTCTAATCTTGGTTCAGATCAAACTGGAAGAAATAATTCAATTATCAAACTTAATTTGATGACTGAAAATAGACTGTCTTATAAAGGAAAAGGCTATAGTTTTGCCAGTAAAATCTTTAAAGTTACAAATATATTTGCAATTCTTAGTTATAATCCAAGAATATTGATTATGTGTGATAATGGTTACAAAGCCAACTGTGAAATAATATAATAAAAGTTATGACTCCATCTCTTTCCTAACACTATTTCTTTTCAAACACTATTTCTGTTATATGAATAAGAAAACCATAGCTTTTATAAATGAATCACTGGGTAAATGGGCTAAATACATGAAAGAATAATTAGTCTTAACAGCATCATTTCTGAGAAGCATTCTAATATTTGATAAATTTTTTAAAATTAAGATTTCATAACATTTTACTTTTCCTTCTTAATATTATAAGTTACTGGATATTTCTCATTTACAATTCATATTATTTTATGATGTTTAAGTCTAGTTCAGAAAACAATTCACAAAATGAAGTTAATTATGAAAATTAATTAATCATGTAAAAACAAGAGTGAAGGTTTTAGAGGGAGTAACTAGAAAATAAAATCATAAAAATCCATGACCCTTTAAAACTAAGGAGAAAAATATTTTTTCATGAATGAATATTTCCTCAAAATTCATTATATATCAAAACTATCTCTAATATGTTTTAAAGCATAGAATAAACACCATAATATTAATACTTTATAAGGAATTTAATAATGAATGGACTTATATTTCTAACATTATCATATGTGCTGCTCTTTGCCACTACATTTGATTTCTCTCCATATTTCTATCAGATTCACCCATAAAATGGAATCTAAAAACCAAACAGATATTTCAGAGTTCTTTCTTATGGGAATAACAGATGATCTAGCACTGAAGCCACTCGTCTTTAGCATATTAACCTCCATGTACTTGATCACCCTATTGGGAAATCTGCTCATCATCTTAACTGTCATCTCTGACTCGCATCTCCAAACACCTATGTACATATTTCTCTCTAATTTATCTTTTAATGACATCTGCTTAAGTACAACAATCATTCCAAAGACTTTGGTGAACATTCATGCAGAGGATCAGAGCATCACATATACTGGCTGTCTTACACAAATCTGCTTTACCTTGCTTTTTGGTAGTTTGGAAAGTTGTCTTCTTTCAGTAATGGCATATGACCGCTATGTTGCCATATGTCATCCCCTGAACTATTCAATGGCCATGAATCCTCAAACCTGTGGTCTGTTAATTCTATTATCTCTACTTATTAGTCTTGTGATCAGTGGATTGCTTGGTCTGATGGTGTTGCGGTTGTCCTTCTGCACAAACGTAGAAATCCCCCTGTTTTTCTGTGAACTTGCTCAAGTCATCAAGCTAGCCTGTTCTGACACACAAATCAATTATATTCTCATATATCTTGCAGCAATCATGCTTAATGGCATTCCAATCTCTGGAATAATTTTCTCTTATACTCAAATTGCCTCTTCAGTTTTGAGAATGTCCTCAGTGAAGGGAAAGCATAAAGCAATTTCCACATGTGGGTCTCACCTCTTAGTGGTTTCCTTATTCTATGGCACAGCATTGGGTGTTTACATCAGCTCTACATTCACTATCTCAGTCACAAATACTGCGTTTGCTTATGTGATGTGGACATTGGTCCCTCAAATGTTGAATCCCTTTATATATAGCTTGAGGAACAGTGACATGGTGGTAGCCTTGAGGAAACAAATCAGTAGGGCTGTATGTTTTTTTCTGATGTGACATTTACTGTGGACTTGGTTTTCTGGACTAAACCATGGTGGGGGAGGATTCTTAATGAGAGCAAACACTTGTCTTTCTATTATTACAAAGTTCTAAAATTTACAGATGACATAAATTCTAAGACTATATTCTCGGGTTTCTTTCATTTTTAGAGCTCTTTAAATAATTTTAATAATTTGAATAATTGCTTTGGCTCTCTAAAAACAAATTTGTTTGGCTATGTAATAGAATAAAACATGCACTTAAAAGACATAGCCTTAACAAGGTGTATCATAGACATACACAGAAATATAAATATATTGATAGATAACAATGAAACATACTAAAAGAGTTAATTTGATCTTTAATTTTTTCATAAAATATATTATAATTTGTGGTAAAATTAATATTTCAATATTTAACACATATAACTTGTTTTTATTCAAAAAAAGTCAGGTACATATTTTAAAAATAACCATTAATTTTTACCAGCTGCCATAATCCTACCATTTTATAGGACAATGTGCATTAACTCTTGTATGAATTGCACACAAAATTAATGTAAATTTTTCTTCATGTGATTTAAAGTATTTGCCATACTAATATCTCTATTTTAAGACATTTTTAAAATATAGTACATGTTTTTATTCAGAAATTGTAACGTACTTTTGATTTTTTTCTTGTTGCAATTCTCACTGTATTCTGTGCAGGTAGTTGTTCTAGTTTGTTTGATTGTATTATAAATGTTGTTATTTGTTATTCTAATCTATACAAACTAACAGTAAGGCAATTATAGTTCCATTATTCCCCATGGATTGGAAAAAATGCTCCACAGTGTCACTTATGCATACAGTTCTTCTCTATATCATTCAGTAGCTGGCATTATTCCCCAGAGAAGCTCTTAGATATATCTTGGATTGATGCTGCAAGGAAGATAAAAATGAGAAACTTGCCTTTTCAAACTTTTCCAACACCAATTATGGAAACTTGAGTTAAACATAATCTGTTTACAGGAATTTCTATGACGGATTTGTCTGGGTATGTCGCCCTGATTAGGTAAAGCCTGAAAGGCCAAGACAGATATCTTTTACATTGAACATGCAGTAGTAGGAGATGATCTGAGCAAACTCTTTTTTGACACCGTATATTGTATTTTTTCTTTTTTTAAAATTATTTATTTATTTACACTACAGATTTTGTTCATACTTTATTTACATTTCAAATGTTTCCCCCTTTCCAGATCTCCCTTTGATCTGCCCATCCACCCTCTGACTGTTTCACATCCCATACCTCCTCCAGACCCCCTATATCCACGAGGATGTCCCCACCCTCCACCCCCACCCAATCTGTATTAAATTCATGGACCATGTGTGTGCACAGTAACATGGGTAGAATTCTGACCATTCGGGGAGACTATGAAAAAAACAGTGGTGGATAGGGTAAAAAGGAGTTTGAGGAATCATGTGTACATTCTGTAGTTAACACATAGGCATGTACAAAAGTTACACACTTATATGTAAGTCCTTCATAGATAACACTGATGAAAGTTAAATGAATGTCTATTTGCCCTTGTTAAAAAAAAAAAGAAGAAGAAAGCATAGAAATCTAAAAGGTATGAAAATAAGGGCAAATCTTGACTGCTCACTTGATATAATAATTTAGATTTTCATAGGATACAACCCTTTCATTGTACCTATAAGGTTGTTTCCAGAGAGACGTGAATATAAATGGGAAGGTCTGTATTAACTTTTCCTGGGAAGGAGCAAAGAAACACCTCTTCAGCCTAGATAGAGAACTAAATAAAGACCAAATACCAATTACACCAAGGATCAATATAGTGAGCCAATGAGTTCATGGGGATAATTTACAAAAGCATGGAAAACATCAAGCAATCACTCCAAGTACGTAATTTGAAGGATGAAGCTTTTCTCTTGATGCTGCCTCTCCACTGGCTACAATCTTATTATACCCCTTCAGTGTTATTCACATTTCTAAACTACCCACTCCAATTGACAACACCATGAGTTCCCATGGAGTCCCTCTAAATGGAATCTACCCTGATGCAATGCTGGCTTTTCTGCTGGCTACCACCAGATTTCATTTCTTTTGTAGCATTCACCCTTCCTCCCTACATGATTCAATTTTCAAGTCTAAGAATGAAAAATTTAAGGAGTTGCAAGACCGCCTGATCCCATCCCTGAAATGGCTTCCAACGACATCTACCTTGTTGCAGTGCTTAATAATTGTAGCTGACTGGTCAGGTCTGACAGATTCTAGTGCCCATATACCATGACAGACCTGTTGCAATTCATACAGAATCAAATGTCAGGCCCTACCCATATTGAAGATGTCAGCTATACTATCACATTACTTACTTGCTAGAACAAGAGAAAGGGCCCAACAGTGCTCTGGCGAAAAAATAAATAAAAGATTTTTTTTCTCACTGATGCACTTAAAGAAGAAGGCACAAACCAACTGAGATACAGTAGTATTTACAGATAAAAGCTAAAACCTGCAAGAGGGGGAATAATCCATTACAAGAAAGGATATAAAACAACAATATATGATGAAGAGGTACTGCTTGCCTCCAAGTCCAAAGAAATTAAAACCAGAGACTAAATGCATCAATTCCTAGAAGATGCCTGTGTTCCCAAACTATGCCATTCATAGGCACTGACAGGATCATACAAAGAGGCAACTTGATTGAATTCAAAATACCAATTGGCAGAAGAGGCACTCAAAAATGCTACCCTCTGTGAAGACATAACCCCATAATCTTCAGGCATTACCTCCCATGAATATGTTTTATCTTCCCAGTATTGCCAGAGTTCCCTCATATAATCCAGAAGAATGAAAAAGAACAACTGATGAAGAGGCTAATGAAAATCAGGAGGGCTTACTGTGTACCATAGATAGACAATAATTCAACAGATAACAGCTCCCATCCTAGAACCACAAGTAAGGAAGCAATTCATCTGGAAAAAAACCTGCCCAACAATAATTGCTACAAAAATACGTGCTGATATTAAGGTTACCTACATTGAATCAACAAGGTAGGAATCCAGTTTGCAGTGTGCTTAGAACAATTGCAAGTAGGAACAAGAGTTCCATACTGGCACACAAATATGGGTTCTATCAATCTATAAGTAGACAGTCTACCTGGCATGATATCCTGATACTTTATGATTATGGTATGTACATTTCAGAGTGGGTAGAGGCTTTCCCTTAAATATGCAAAATTGACCTGAATCTTGCAAACAGTGTATCATCTCAATATTCAGGGCCGGTGGAGAAAATAAATACTTTTAAAAGGGCACTGATGAAACATTGCCCTGAAATAGAACTCCCTGGCCAGAAATATCTCCTGCTTCTACTGTCTTGAGTGTGATTTACACCCTGTAATTATGGTTACTCTTTTTTTCAGATCGTATTTAGCCACCTATTTCTACTTCTTTCAAAAGAATAAGTTTACATCTGAGACTCTATCATCTAGACTATAGATGCACTTGTGTCCAGTCAATCTTGAAAAAGCTGGCTGACACTGGACAGAAATTTGACAAATATTCACCAGTCCCTCAGCATTTATATTTTTGGGTCTCAAGATATGAATACAATATATTCACACTATGACTGGTATGGATATAAGCCAGGAATAGACCTAGAGAATCTGTCCACACCTGACTCTGGAAATTGATATTCTCAAAATAAACTAAAAATTAGGAAAAAAACCTCAGCCTCTACCTGGCCTCCTGATGTCCTTCCCAATTCTGCTGATATACATCTAAGCTATTCCCCACTTAGCCTCCCTTATTCTGTTAAATAAATTTTCTTGGAGGGCAAAGTTGTCTATGGACAACTCCAATTCATAGACACCTAGAAAAATAACAAACTGCCCCCATTGAGTATTTCTATCTTATTTCTGTCAAGGGTACTACTTAGTAATAAGGCAGACAGGTAACCATCCTTCAGACCTCATCAACCTGAGTTGGAGCTGCCCACACCAACACAGCAGAAAGTGATTCTTTGGTGATGGCCCCAGCTAGTGACGACCTGTAAACCAGTTGCAAGAAGATAAAAGAATAATTGTTGGAGAACCTATTGGCTTTGTGTTAAACACAGCTCATGGGTAGACTTCACCAAAAAAAGGATCATGGAAAAAAACTTCCACAGAGGTAGAATGAGTTCAAGTTTTAATAGGCCATATAATTAAAAACATGGGAGAAATCATTTCAGTAATTTGGCTCTGATGTTCCACTTCTCAATATGTTGCCTTTAAAAAATGCCTGTCATAAGATACTTAATATAACAGACATGCCTCCTGGTCTTGATGCTGGATATGCCTGTGTGCAGATCAAGATATGTGCATTGGATTGTGAATGACTAACCAAAGTCTAAAGGCACAAAAGGGATTTGTTTAATTAGGTCACTTGTAAAAGTCTTGGGAGAAGCCCAATATGTGAAAAAACAAAATGGTTATAGAAGGCTAGGTAAAATATCATTGCCTCCTAATGGTACACACTATATCTGCCACATGGGTATTTGCACCATTTACCCATGAGCCAGTGTCAAAGTAGTATAGGAGTTCCTGTACTTCTATGAATCCTGCTAAGAATAATGTTCATATTCTTCTCACTACTCATGTATACAGACCAGGAACACAAAATCCCTTGATTAAAACTTCAAAATGAACAAATGTGGTTTTGTATACTTTTAGTTTTAAGGGAGAGCCTGGATAAAGTGTGTGTTGGCAGGATTACAATAAGATTGACAAAAGTTTTTCCAGAACCCTGTAAAGAATAAGACATTTGTATAGGTTTTACAATAAGTAATGTTTTAAAAATGGATTTGAATTTATTGTCTAAAACATATAACAAAAATCACCGGAAACATTAATGATATTAGTAAGAGACAACTACAAATGCTTGTATCTTACAACTAAGTTGTATTTATACTTATATATATTCATAGGTATAACCTGTATTGATTATCATATAAAACATATTAGGTATTCTAAACAAATGAAAAATAAGGATATTTGTTTATATTTTTATGGAAATGTCATTTATTAGAAAAGTGTAATGAATATTAAACGGAGGTAATAAAACTAAGGAAAGGATTGGAATTTTTTTTTTCCATTATGATGTACCAGTATCTGAGTCAGGCAATGGCACTGTGAATATCTCTTTTGCATTTATGATCTTGAAAGATATAGTTTCTTGAAATAATCATGGTAGTAAAAGAGTGCATTCAACAGGGAGCTCTCAAGAATATGAAACCTGTAGAAGGTAGGCTTGTGAGATTCTTACAACAAAACTGGGTAGTATGCTGAGGCAGCACTGCAGCCTCTTTATGGAAACAAGTGTTTCTCTTTTACATACCATAAAAATAAATCTTTAATAAACAACAAGAGAAGATGTTAAACAGAATTACCTTTGAAAGCATCCAGGTAATTCTAGTTCTTTTTAATATACTAAGGTGAGTTCATGTATGTTATTAATTTAGCAAAAAGTTCTTTTACTAACTGCATGCAATCACATATACCAACTAAATGAATACTAGGATCAATGATATTTCTTCATTTTTCTTCACCAAGTTTCTCCATACTAATTCGAACACATTTTGTATATATATATATATACCCATTTGTTCTTTTTTCCGTAACTACAGCAGATTATTCCACTGTTTTAAGGGATGAAAATTTTCAAATGCGATTTAATTACTGTAAAAGAAAAACACAATAGGAATTATGGGTATCATTGTCATTAATTCAGGTCACATACCTATTTGAAATGATTTGTTCTATTATATTTTTCTTTATGGTGACTCTTCTAGATTTATGCAGAGTTATTGAATCAAAAATGAAAAGTTTTTACACATACCTAATAATTAGACTATGGTGCTTAACTTTTTATAACATTTCAAAAATAATCTGTTCAGGCAGGAGAATTCATTTATCCACCAAGCATTTCACACTATATAAATGTTGTCCAGATTTTAATACAATGAAATTCCCATACATCAATCTAGCTACATCTGAAGGATCTCATTACAAGAGCATGAAACTAATGGTACAGGAAAACAAATATTGATTGCCATAACAACTCCCTTTCATTTTGAGGAAATATGCATGTGGAGGAAAATGGAAAGAGAAATGGAGAGGATACAAGGGAAAACTGAAAACAGAAGAAACAGGGAGGGATAATGGAAGAGACTTTATGAGAAATTGAAGATTGGGGTGTCAGAATATGGCATAAAATCCTCTGGAAATGGAGTGGCAGATGCCTGAACTTTTCAGTGTGGTAATGGGAACTGGGCTCTGATTCTCAAGAGAAGCAGCTAATTTTTGCTGCTGAGTTATTTGTCAATTCCCAATCAGTAAGAATTAATTCCACTCATCACAGTAGGGGTGGTATGGTCAGAGGGAGAAAGAAGATGGGATATATTTGAGTATTAATTTAACCTTAGAAGGTTGGAGTTAGAATGTTTTCATATACTATCTCTCAATAATCAATAAAATTGGAAAATAATTTTGAGAGCTTAAAACCACTTCCATTTTGGTCTTTATTCTAAGAATGCATCAATACAATTCTTAAGTAGACATCAACGTTTTGAATTTTTAATACCTTCCCAGAGTGCTACTGTTTATATTTTTGTTTACATATTGCTGTCAATCATATTTATCTGCAGCAGAGTTCATAAATAAAATAAATGTTTTAGAATTCATTCTTTTGTGACTAACAGTTTATCTAGGTATGCAACCAGACATCTTTAGACTGTTTTGGTCCTTATACTTGGGCACCATGTTGGGGACCTGCTTATCACCATTATGGTCAACTCAGACCCTCATTTCCATTTCCATGTGTTCATGTATTTCTCAGTTTCTAAATTATTCTTAACTGACATTGGTTTGAGCAGCAGCACAGCTCTCAAAACGTTGGTGAACTTTCCAGAGAAAGTCCAAAACCATGAGTTATATAGGCTGTCTTATTCAGGTCTTTTTACCTGTTATTTACTGGATCAAAAAGTACTCAGCTAGTAAAAATGGTTTAGGATCATCTTGTGGTCAACTGTGATCCACTTTGCTATACAATATCCTGTATCCACTCCACTCTGCTGTGTTATATGAGTCTAATTTTTATTCATATTCTAGATTACTATGAATACTCAGATCATCCTGAGGCTGTCCTTCTGCACATATCTGGAAATCTTCCATTCTTTTCTGTGAAGATATTCAGATTATCCAGATTATATATTCTGAAAACTTCGTAAATAGCATGGGGCTATGTCTCACAGCTTATATATTTGGTGGTGTATCTAAATCTGGAATTATATTATGTTATATTCACATTGTATCTTTTTTTTCTTAAAATTAATATAATCAGGCAGAAAATATAAAAGCTTTCACATGTGAGCCACACTTGTCAGTTGTTTTCTTATTATAAGAGACAAGTTTGGGATGTATATCAACTCTGCTGCTTAGTGATTCAAACAGAAAGCTTATGGTAGATATAGGAATATACACTATAACTCCAGAGATACTGAACATGCTTACATATTTTCTGAGAAAATGGAAGGTACCATGAGGAATTTCATCAGGAGATCAATTTACCTTTCATGATGTGTTATCTATATTTAACTATACTCTGAAGGGCAAGCCAAGGATTTTACATCCCTGCATAGGTTTAATGTTTGAATTTTCTCAATCTGTTTTTAAAAAGATCACCAGATATTCTAATGTCCAATAAATTTAAATTCAGCTAGAATTTTTCAGGGGGATCAGTTTTCATATGATTAGAGGGAATAATTTCTCTAAAGATAATTTCAAGCAGTCGAGTGACTCATTGGGTAAATGTGCTTTCCTTGTAAGCCATATGACCTAAGCTTCATTTTTTGACATCCTCACAAAGAAATAAGGAAAATACAACTACTGAAAGTTGTTCTGCCATCTTTATATGCATATCAGGATGTATACATAACATATACATATATCCTGGATGGTTTTGTTCACTTCCTTTACCTGTTTGATTGAGTTTTCCTGTAATTCTTTCAGGGATTTTTGTGTTTCCTCTTTAAGGGCTTCTAGATGTTTACCTGTGTTCTCCTGTATTTCTTTGAGGGAGTTATTTATGTCCTTTTAAAAGCCCTCTATCTTCATCATGAGAAGTGATTTTAGATCCGAATCTTGCTTTTCCAGTGTGATGGTGTATCCAGGACTTGTTATGGTGGGAGAATTGGGTTCTGATGATGCAAGGTAACCTTTCTTTTTGTTGCTTCTGTTCTTACATTTGCCTCCTCCAATCTGAATATCTCTAGTGCTACCTGACCTCACTATATCTGACTAGAGCCTGTCTGTCCTGTGATCCTGGTTGTGTCAGAACTCCTCAGAGACCAGCTGTCTCTGGGATACTATGATTCTGGGATCTTGTGTTCCTCAGATCCTGGGTGTGACAGAGTTCCTGGGATCCTGGGATCTGGGTGTATTAGAGTGCCTGAGAGTGGAGCTTCCCCTGGGTGTTATGGGAATGGCTGAAGAGTTTACTCCCAAGTTCTGCTCAAAACACCAGCCCAGACCAGAAGGAGCCCATGCCATTGGTCCCTGGACCCCACTGGTCCCAGTTATTCCTGATGTTAGACAGATGTGTACTCCTCACTTCTGAGCACCTGGGAATGGAGCATCCTCTGAGTATTTTGGGACTGACTAAGCAGATCATGCACAAGATCTATGCAGAGCACTGGACCAACATACAAATAAAGAACCCACCAATTACATGTCAGTAGTAGATAGAATGGTAGAGTTTAAAAGTGAATAGACATTATTTGGACTAAGGTTAGCTCAGAGAGTACTAAGAATTAATATAACTCAAATGATATTCTTATATTTTTATTTAAATGCATTACTTTAATGTGAAAAACTGTTCAACTTCTTCTTACAGTTTGACATTGTACTTTAATACCTGTAATGCATTTTTCTGATGTATACATAAAGATCACTTCTCCATTGCTTTATATTGTGGATAAAGATATTAAAATAATTGAAAATATAATACTTATCTGGTATGCTTTTTACTGCTAATATTCCAACATTCTATTCTATGTACTTTAAAAGAAATATATATATATATATATATATATATATATATATATATTTCTCACTATAAATAAGTACATTCTTAAAAACTAGAATTTCTGAAGTTTTTACCTAAAACATTGAGCCAACGTATTTTTCCTCTTTATATATAAGGAGAATACTGTTTTCTGCAAAAAAAAAAAATCTTATTTACTCTGGCAATTTAAAGTCTCTTAATCCATCTTTAAAAAGCTCATTTTTGGCATGTTATCCCCTGACTTCTATTCTCTGGTGCGGGGCTTGACACACCATCCTATGGAGCCTTGTAGGATCACAAAAGCATGTAGCTTCCCCATGAAGACCTTACAGCCTTCAAGAAGAACCAGCTTGGGATTCTGTCCTACCAATTTCTTGCCCATCAGGTCTTCTTGAGGCAAAGCCAGAAAATGTGAGTAACACCAGTTCTCATGACACATATTGTCCGGTTCTGGGGCTTGCTCTGACATCCCCTGGAGCCTTGCAGTACCACAATACCATCCTGCTTCCCCATGGATGTCTGCAGGGGGACTCAAGAACAAACAGCTTGGAACACTAACATAGAAATCCCTTGACAGTTAGTGCCACATAAGGCATATCCAGATAGGTAAGCTGGACACTGCCCAAGAAAAAACAGATTGCTAATGGACAGCATAAGTCCACAATGACTAAGAGCCAAGGCAATAGGGCAGGACTAGAGCCCAGCTATCCTGCTACAGTAAGCCAAAGATATACTAATACAGTGAAAGTCCAAGAAGATTAGCTTAAATCCAATATTATGAAGATGTTGGAGCTGGTTAATGAGGAAATGAAAAACAAAACAAAACAAAATATTTCAAGAAATGTAGGAAAATACAACCAAACAAGTGAAGGAAATGAATACAATTGTTAAAGACCTGAAAATTGAAATAGAAGGAATGAATAAAACACAAATAGAGGCAAGACTGGAGCTGGAAAACCTAGGACAGCACACAGGAAAAGCAGACTCATGCACCATCAAAAGAATATAAATGACAGATGAGAGAATCCCAGGCATAGAAAATATGGCATAAGAAATTGATACATCAGTGAATAAAAATGCAAAATTCAAGAAGTATTTAAAACAAAACATCCAGGAAGTGTGGGAAATTATGAAAACACCAAGCCTAATAATAAAAGTGAAAATTCTCATATTAAAGGTCCAGAAAATACCTTCATCAAAACCATAGAAGAAAATTTCCCTACCAAAAAGAAAAAGTGGCTATAGACCTGCAAAAATGAAACAGAAGAGGAAATAGATTGGATCTGAAAATAAAATCTTCCTACTATATAATAATCAAAACACTAAGTTTACAGAAAAATAAAGAATATTAAAAGACCCAAGGAAAGAAGACAAAGTAACATAGGCAGATATATGAAAGTTACATTTGCCTTCTCAACAGGGTCTCAAAAATCCAGAAGGGCCTGGACAGATGTCTTGCAGGCCCTAAGAGACCACAGATGTCAATCAGAATTCTATATCCAGCAAAACTTTCAATCATCACAAATGAGAAAAAAAAAAAACAAGATGTTTCATGACAAAACAAATTTAAACAAAATACTTCTACTATACCCATTCTACAGAGGATAGTAGAAAGAAAACTCCAACACAAGGAAGATGAATACACCCAAGATAACATGTGAAATTTGTACTTTCACAACAAAACTAAAAGAAGAGAAATACACACACACACACACACACACACACACACACACCACAAACACACCAACATCAAAACAACAGGAGCTAATAATCATTGGTAATTTATATTGTGCAACACAATGGACTCAATTCACCTACAAAAAGACGCAGGTAAGCAAGGTAGATACATAAACAAGATCTATCACTCTGCTCCATACAAGAAACATACAGCAACAGAGATAAACTACCTCAGAGAATACGGCTGGAAAGGATTTCTTAAGCCAAAAGACCTAAGAAACAAGCTGGAGTAGTCATTCTAATATCTCACAAAATAAACTTTTAAGTGAAAGTAGTCAAAACAGGTACAGAGGATACTTCATATGCATCAAGGAAAAAATCCACAAAGATGACATCTCAATTCTGAACATCTATGCTCCAAATTCAATTGTACCCACCTTTATAAGAGAAAAAATAATAAAGCTTAAATCATGTGCTAAATCACACACATTAAAAGGTGGAGACTTCAATACTCAACTCTCACCAATGGACAAGTCAACAAAATATAAACTAAACAGAAAAATAAATGGAACTAACAGATATCTACAGAATATTTCACACACACACACATATACACACACATACACACACACACACACACACACACACAATTTTCTTATTAGTACCCCATGGAACCTTCTATAAATTGACTATGCATTTGGTCACAAAACGAGCCTCAACAGATACAAGAAGATTGATATAATCCCCCTTGCACCTTATCAGATTACCATGGTTTAAAACTGGAGTCAACAACAGAAACAACAGAAAGCCATAAATCTCATGGAAAATGAACAATGCTCTTCTCAGTGACCATTTGATCAAAGAAGAAATAAATAAAGAAATCAAAATATTTCTAGAATTCAATGAAAATGAGGTCACAACATACTCAAAGTTATGGTGTATAGTCAAAGCAGTGCTAAGAGGAAAGTCCATAGCACTACGTGCCTTCATAAAGAAATTGGAGTCTTCCTATGCTAATGAATTAAAAGTGCACCTGAAAGATTTAGAGAAATAAAAAACTACTTCCAAGAAGAGTAGACAGTATAAAATAATAGAACTTAAACCTGAAATCAATCAATTAGGAATGAAGAGAACAATAAAATGAATCCAAAAACCAAGAGCTGGTTCTTTGGGAAAATCAACAAGGTAGACAAACTATTAAACTAACTAAAAGGCAGAAAGAAAGTGACCAAATTAACAAAAAGAGAAATGAAAAGGGAAACAAAACAGATGTAGCTGCTTAGATCGTAAATGCTAGTTACATCCACACAAAAACTGATTATAAGAGTGCCTACATGTAGCTTCCAGGAAACTGCCCCCAGTTGGTTCTGATTGGCAAATAAAGATGCTAGCAGTCATTAGCAGAGCAACACATAGAGAGGCAGGACTTGAGGATTCCAAGCTTGAGATTGGGAAGAGAGAAGAAGGGATCCTCCATGGTTGGAGTTTGTGGAGGGGAGGAGATATAGCATGCCTGAGAAAAGTGCAGGACACAGAGAAATGGACACCAAATGAAAGAGCCAGGATAGCATGTCTCAGAGTGTGGCCCATTTGGGCAGCCCTCTGAGTCCAGAGCAGCCAAGACAGAATATATAGAATTTAGTAAGCAATGCCTGTAAATTATTGGTGGGAGGTAATTAACCACACGAGGGTTATTCAAAGGCCCAACTCTTGTGTTGATTAAGGCATATCAAAACATAAAGGTTGTATATATTTCTTTCATTTGAGAACATAAACCCTTGAGGTGTGTAGTGAAACTGCCTGCCATCAGGATTTATAAATTAATTATTAAACTCAACAAGCAGAAACTGAAGAAATAAAAATAAAACAAAACAAAACAAAACAAAAATAACATTAGATTTTAGTTCAAAAGAACCTGTTAGCTAGAGGAAATGCAAATGTAGGAGTATGATATTCATGTGCAGCTTGACCATCATATAGGTCATGAACAACTGGAACTGGGACTATCCCAAAAGTGTTGTCTTTATGTAGGATATGTTCTACTACCTGGGCTTCATTGTCTGACCTCAGTGTGAAAGGAGACACCTAGTCTCACTGGGGGATTGGGGGGATAGCCATGGTGGCTCCCACCTGCTCAGTGGAGATGGAGAGTCAGGATGGGGAAAAGATGTGTCAGGGGGTGTCCAGGAAGGGGGCAGTGATCAGGATGTAAAGTGAATAAGTAGAAAAATAAAAATTAAAATTAAAAATTACAGGAAGCACATACATATATACAGGCACAATAACAACAGCATAACAGAAATCAACAATCATTGGATCCTTATATCTCTCAATATCAATGGTCACAATCCCCCAATTTAAAAATACTAAAAAACAAACAAACAAAAAAGCAGGCTAACAAAAAGACAGGATCCATTCTTCTGCTGCATCATCTCAACATCAAGGATACACATTACCTCAAGGTATAGGGTTAGAATCAAACTTCTGTAGATAGGTAATATCTAACAAAATAGGCTTCATACCAATACTAATAAGAGTACATAGCAATGGATACTACGTACTGCTAAAAAAAACTTACCAATACTATATTCCAATTTTTAACATCTGTGCCCCAAACACAGGAGCACACAAGCTTGCAAAATACATACTACTATAATTTAGATAACATATTCTTAATAATGATAATGGGAGACTTTAATTTTACGATTTTAATAATGGATATAGATTACTCAGACAAAGTCTAAACAGAGAAATAAGTGATTTAAAAGATATTTATTTTAAACCAAACAAACGTTGCAGAACAGTTCACCCAAACACATAAGAATGTTCCTTATTCTCATCTTCTTGGAACTTTCTCCAAAATTGACTACATACTTAGATACAAAGCAAATCTCAAAACACTCAGGAAAATCAAAGTAACGTTTTGATGCTATCAGATCCATCATGATTACAAGTGTATATCAGCAAGAACAAAAGTAACAAAACATACAAACTTGTCAGGGGCCAACCCAACTGTTCTTTCTTTCTTTCTTTGGTTCCTTTTGAGGTGGTGGGGGAGGGGGGAAGGTCAGCGAAGGTAAAACTTGCGAGGGTAAAACTTGGTGTTACTAGATACTTAGGGTTGCTGTATAATAATAAAATAACTTAAGTCTATCTCACTTTGCTACTGTAGCTAACCTACCTGAGTTCTCATGAGGCCAGAAACTACTGTCTCTGGCATTTAGCAACTCATCATAAATCAGCAGGGATAAAGTAAAAGATTTACTGCTAAAGCCTTTTCCCTCTTGTTCAGATACCTCTTGATTGGCAAGATAGGGGGAAGGTTGAACCTGGAGAAGAAAGTCACACTTGCAGAAGGAAACTTTTTACACAGGCAAATATGTATTAAACTCACATAAATTCATACACATATTCATGCATACACATTCACACATTTCCTTTCAAACCAGGTAGGCCCAACATATATACTATCTCATGAAATCGTATACTTATACACACAAATCCATTCTTACATATGTATATAGAGGAAAACACCTAGAACTAGTGTAGAAAGAACTCACTCATTCTGTATGAAAAATGAGTTCCAATCATTATTGCATGAGGAAAGAAAAAGCTTCTATGCTTTTCTTGATAAATGAATTAAAACCAAGTCTCTAACGTCTTGTTATCTTTAGCAAAACTAAGCTTGCCTTTCTATTAAGACCTGTTGTGTTGTATCCCTTGGTAAGGAGATGCCTGCTTGCTCCTTCGGCACTCTGTGGCCTTTTCTTTCTTCCTCTTTTCCTCTGCATTCTTCTCATTGCTCTCTTAACTTTTTTATCTTGTCTTATTTTTCTGAGTTATTCCACTCAACATTCTCCTTTAAATTAGCTCTCTTCTCCTGCTCTGGTATAACAATGCCTGTGCTCTGAATGCATTACTCCCAATTCCTTTACACCAAATGCTATCTTCCCAAATGCTATCTCCCCAATGTTATGCCCTCCAATGTAATGTTTCCTGGTCTTTTGTACCTTTTTCTAGAACATTAGATCACAGTTTTCCAAGCTTCCTTCTTTTTACAAAACTTTCCTAGAAATTCAAACATACCATGATCTAGTAGACTTTATCCCAGAGATTTCAGTCTTGGTTCAATATATGAAAATCAATAAATACACTCAACAACATGTTTTTTAAAAAACTTAAGAAAAAACAGAAAGTATCATTTCAGAAGATGCAGAAAATTTATTTGACAAAATTCAAAAACCCTAAATCATAAAACTCTTCGATGTGTTGGGTATAAAAGGGATATACCTACATATGATAAAGCACTTTACAGCAAGCCC
Source organism: Rhynchomys soricoides (assembly GCA_019843965.1). Lineage (NCBI taxonomy): Eukaryota > Metazoa > Chordata > Mammalia > Rodentia > Muridae > Rhynchomys > Rhynchomys soricoides. The sequence continues at coordinate 155,578 of JADRCH010007850.1, forward strand.
ATTGCCAGCATCAAACTAAATAGAAACACAAAACAATTCCATTAAAATCAGGAACAAGACAATGTTTTTTACTCTCTCCATACCTAGCTAATCAAAAAATTGAAATCTTAGTGAAAGCTATAAGACAATTGAAGGACATCAAGGGAAAACAAATTGGAAAGCAAAAAATCAAAGAATTTTATTTGTAGAAGACTAGAAAGAATACATATGTAACCATAAGAATTCCACTGAAAAACTCCTAAACTTATAAACATTTTTAGCAACATACCTAAAAAATAAACATAATTCTTGTGGATATATTCTCAAGAGTGGTATAACTGGGTCTTCAGGTAGATATATTTCCACTTTTCTGAGGAACCACAGATTGATTTCCAGAGTTATTGTAGCAGGTTGCAATTCCATCAACAGTGGAGAAGTGTTTCTCTTTCTCTACATGCTTGCCAGCATCTGCTGTCACCTGAGTCTTTGATCTTAAGCGTTCTGACTAGTGTGAGGTGGAATCTCAGGTTTGACTTAAATTTGCATTTCCCTGATGGTTAAAATTGTTGAAAATTTCTTTAGGTGCTTCTCAGCCATTTGGTGTTCCTCAGTTGAGAATTCTTGTTTAAGTTCTGTACCCCATGTTTAATATGGTTATTTGGTTCTCTGGAGTCTAACTTCTTGAGTTCTTTCTATATATTGGATATTAGCCCTCTATTGGACATAGGATTGGTAACGATCTTTTCCCAATCTGTTAGTTGCCATTTTGCCCTATTGACAGTATCCTTTGCCTTACAGAAGCTTTGCAATTTTATGAGGTCCCATTTGTCTACTGTTGATCTTATAGCATAAGCCATTAGACTTTGTTCAGAAAATTTTCCCTTCTACCCTTGTGTTTGAGGTTTTTTCCAACTCGCCCTTCTTTTAGTTTCAGTGTATATGGTTTTATGTGGAGGTCCTTGATCCACTTGGACTTGAGCTCTATACCAGGAAATAAGAATAGATTGATTTTCATTCTTCTACATGCTGACCTCCACTTGAATCAGCACCATTTGTTGAAAATGCTGTCTTTTTTCCACTGGATGATTTTAGCTCCGTGGTCAAAGATCAAGTGACCCATAGGTGTATGGGTTCATTTCTGGATCCATTGATTTTTGTTCCATTGATCTGCCTGCCTGTCTCTGTACCAATAGCATGGTAAAATAGCACTTTTTATCATTATTGCTCAGTAATGCTGTTTGAGGTCAGGAATACTGATTTCTGTAGAAGTTCTTTTATTGTTGAGAATAGATTTCACTATCCTGGATGTTTTGTTATCCTTAATTACTTTGCAAATTGCTCTTTCTAAGTCTATGAAGAAATGAGTTGGAACTTTGATGGGGATTGCATTGAATCTGTAGATTGCATGTGGAATGATGGCTATTTTTACAGTATTATTCATTCCAATCCACGAGCATGGGAAATCTTTCTATCTTCTGAGATCTTCAATTTCTTTCTTCAGAGACTTGAAGTTCTTGTCATACAGATCTTTCACTTGCTTGCTTCGAGTCACAGCATGGTATTTTATTTTATTTTTTAATATTATGAAAGGTGTCATTTCCCTAATTTCTTTCTCAGCCTGTTTTTATTTTAAGTACTGTAAGGGTACCAATTTGATTCAATTGATTTTATATTCAGCCACTTTGCTGAAGTTGGTTTTCAGGTTTAGGGGTTGTCCAGTAGAATTTTGGGGTCACTTAAGTATACTATCATATTATCTACAAATTGTGACAATTTTACATGATCCTTTCCAATTTGTACCTCTTTGTTCTGCTTTTGTTGTCCGATTGCTCTAGTTAGAAGTATATTGATTAGATATTGAAATAGTGGGCAGGATTGTCTTTTCACTGATTTGAGTTGGATTGCTTCAAGTCTAGCAACTTTTAATTTAATAATAGCTGTTTGTTTGCTGCATATTGCTTTTATTATATATAATTATGTGCCTTGAATTTCTAATTTCTCCAAGAAGTGAAAGTATGTTGTAATTGGTCTGAGATTTTTTAACATGAAATGAGATGATCATGCGGTTTTATTGAGTTTCTTTATATGGTGAATTACATTGATGGATTTCCTTATAGTGAACCATCCCTGCATCCCTTGGATTCACTTAATGTGGTGAATGGTCATTTTGATATGTTCTTGTAATCTGTGAGAATTTACTGAATATCTTTACATCAATATTCATGAATGAAATTCGGTTGGAAGTTCTCTTTCTCTGTTGTGTCTTTGTGTGGTTTAGGTACCATAGTAACTCTGGGTTCATAGAATGAATTAGGTGTGTTCCTTCTGTTTCAATTTGTAGAATACTTTGAAGAACATTGGTGTCAAATCTTCTTTGGAGTTCTAATAAAAATTCTCCACTAAACCCATTTGTCCCTGTGCTGTGTTTTGGTTTGAACTTTATTTCATCTTTAATCTTTTTTAACAGTCCAGTCCTTATCCCTCTCCCATTCTGCCCTCCAACAGTGCCTCATCCCATTTCTCTTTTCATACATCCAAGAGGATGGCCCAGTGCCACCATACTCCCAACATCCTATCAGGCCTCCCCATTCCCTGGGCCCTCAAGTCTCTCAAGGGTAAGGTGCATCTTCTCCCATAGAGGCCAGAACTAGCAGTCCTCTGCTGAATATGTTTTGGGGGCCTTGGACCAATTAGTGTATACTGTGTGGTTTCTGGATCAAGGTCTGATAAGATATTGGGGGTCCATGTTTTTGAGTCTTCTGGTGGTCTTCCTATGGAGTCACCCTCCTCCTCTACTTCTTCCATCTATTCCTTAATTAAACCACAGAGTTCCCCAACTTCACACCATTGGTTGGGTTTAAGTATCTGCTTCTGTCTCAGTAGTCTGCTTGTGAGGCCTCTCAAAGGAGAGCCATGCTAGACTGCTATATGTAAATATATCATAGCATCACTAATAATTTGAGACCTTGGAGCCTCCCATTGAGTTGAGTCACAAATTGGACCTGTCACTGGAACTCCTTTCCCTCAGTCTCTTCTCCATTTTTGTCCCTGAAGTTCTTTTAGACAGGAATTATTATGGGTCAGAGTTTTTCACTGTGGAATGTCAATCCCATCCCTCCACTTAATGCCCTGAGTATGATTATTTCCTCCAGTCTATTCCTCTTGGGTGTATTTGTTTCTTGTTGTTCTATAGCTTTCAGATGTGCTGTTAACCGGCTAGTGTTTGCTGTCTCCAATTTCTTTATAGAGGCACTCAGAGCTATGTCTTTTCCTCTTAACACTGATTTAATTGTGTCTCATAAGTTGTGGTATGTTGTGCCTTCATTTTCACTAAACTTTAGAAAGCCTTTTTCTTTCCTTTATTTATTTCTTCCTTGACCATGTTATTATTGAGAAGAGAGTTGGTCAGTTTCTATGAGTATGTATAATTTTGTTGGTTTTGTTGTGATTGAAAACTACATTTGAAATGTAAATAAAATATCAAAAAATGCATGGGATTAGTTCCATCTTGTAGCATCTGCTGAAGCTTGTTCTGTATACAGTAATATTGTCAGTTTTGGAGAAGGTATTGTGGGTTCCTGAGAAGAATGTCTTTTGTTTAAGGGTGAAATGTTCTGTAGATTTCTGCTAAAACCAATTTGTTCATAGCTTCTGTTAATGTCTCTGTTTAATTTGTTTCAGTGACTTTTCCATTTGCGAAATATTTCACTATTATTGTGTGAATATCAACGTGTGTTTTGTGCTTTAATATTGTCTCTTTTAAGAATGTGGGTGCCCGTGCATTTGTCGCATAGATTTTCAGAATTGAGACTTTATCCTGGTGGATTTTTCCTTTAATAAATGTGAAGTGTCCTTCCCCATCTCATTTGATAACTTTTGGTTCAAAGTTTATTTTATTGGACATTAGAAAGGTTCTTGGGACCATTTGCTTGTAAACATTTTCCATCCTTCTACTCTGAGGTAGAGTTTGCCTTTTTCACTGAGGTATGTTCCTTGTAATCAGCAAAATGCTGGCTCTTGCTTGCATATCCAGTCTGGTAGCCTATGGCTTTTTACTAAAGAATTGAATCCATTGATGTTGAGGGATATTAAAGACCAATGATTTTTGTTTCCTATTATTTTTGTTCTTAGAGGTGGTTTTAGGTTTGTATGATTCTCTTTGTTTGAGGTTGTTTTAAAATTATTTATTTCTTGTGTTTTCTTGGGTGTAGTTCCCCTTCTTGTATTAGAGCTTTCTTTGTAGTATCCTATGTAAGGCAAATTAGTAGAAAGATATTATTTAAATTTGATTTTGCCATGAAATATATAGTGAGATGGAGATTTTCTCTGGTTACAGTAGCCTAGGCTGGCATTTATGTTTTAATAGGGTCTGCATGATGTCTGTTGAGGATCTTCTGGCTCTTAGATACTCTGTTGAGAAGTCAGGTGTAGTTGTGATAGGTCTGCCTTTATATGTTACTTGACATTTTTCTCTTACTGCTTTTAATTTTCTTTCTTTGTTTTGTGCATTTAGTGTTTTGATAATAATGTGAGAGAAGGGTTTTTCTATTCAGGTCCCATCTATTTGTTCTGTTTGCTTCTTGCACATGTGTGGCCATTTCTTTCTTTAGGTTAGGGAAGGTTCTGTCATTTTGTTGAAGATGTTTTCTGGCCCTCTGAGATGGGAATCTTTACTCTCTTTTATCATTATTCTTTGGTTTTGTCTTTTCATTGTTTCCTGAGTTTCATGGATATTTTGGACTTAAACTTTTTGCATTCTCTATATTTTTTGACTGTTGTGTCAATATCTTCTATGGTATCTCATATGCCTGAAAGTCTCTCTTCTATCTCTTGTATTCTATTGATGATGCTTGCAATTGTTACTCCTGATTGCTTTACTAAGGTTTTCATTTCCTGGGTTGCCTCTATTTGTGATTTCTTTATTGTTTCTATTTCCATTTTTAAGTCTTGGGTGGTTATGTTCAATTTCTTCACATGTTTGATTATGGTGTCTTGTATTTCTTTAAGGGATCTATTTGTTTCCTTTCTAAAGGCATCTACCTTTTTGCCTGTGTTCTCCCATATTTATTTAAAGGTGTTAGTTATGTCCTCCTTAAAGGACTCTACCATCATCATGAAATGGTATTTTATATCAGAATCTTGCTTTCAGATGTATTAGGGTATCCAGGGCTTGGTGTGATGGGATAACTGGGTTTTGATGGAACAAAGTTACATGGCTTATGCAAAGTTCTGTTGCTTATGTTCTTGTGCTTGTTTCCAACACCTGGTTTTCACTGGTGTTAACTGGCCTGAGAGTCTATGACTGGGGCCTGTCCCTCCTTCATGAAAAAATGAACTCTGTGACATGGGTTAGAGCAGTCCCCATGGGAGGCAGACAGTGCTGTCTATGGTTAGGTGTAACTCCTTTGTACCTGGTTACAGCAGACCTCCTGGAAGACAGTCAGGCTATGAGGTGTGAGAGAGGGGCAGAAGCACCAAATCTGCTCCAGACAGAGTTATAGATAGAAAGCAAGATGTGTCTGGCAGGGCAGACAGGTCCTGTGTCACCTGGCTTCTGTTGGGGTCTCAGTTGGATCACATATTGTGGTGAAGATCTCCCTGTGTCCCTAGTTAAGGTAGACATCCTGGAAGAGAGTCTGTACCTGGGATAAAGAAGAGAGGCAGGAACACCCCATCTGCCCAGGTGGAGTTTCAAACCAAAAGTGACATTTTTTCTTAACGTTTCCGAAGATTTTAAAACATACTAATTAGATAGAGTGCTCCTAGGAAAGGGGATGCTGGGAATGGAGGGCGTATGCATGATTGGGGTGTGGGAGGACCCTCTCAAAGCAAACAGAGTTGTATAAGGAAGAGCATTCACTGATTCTCTATGTACTTCAATGTTTACACCCTATGTCTTAGTGTGCGATCGTGCATCTGGCCAGTTTTACTTCTAAACAGAGTGTTTGGCTATATATACTGACAAAAAAGCTACTCACTGTAAAGATATTCCTTCTTCGCCTCATACTTTTCCTTAAAAACAATATTACTGAGTGCTTCATGACAAGGCTCCTAAAATTTTCATTGCCATATAAGGTCCTTAAATTTTGGTTGTTTTCCATAGTCTTATATCACCATGTATAAGGTAGTTGGTACCTTCTGTTCATTTGATATACTCAGCATAATATCATTAATATAGTGGACCAGTGTGAAATTCTGTTGAAGAGAGAGATGAACAAAATTTGTTATAACAAATTTATGACACAGGCTAAGGAGGTATTATACCATTTTGGAAATATATATATATGATGGATTTCAAATATTAAACAAATTTGTTCTGGTGGTCTTTAAAGTCAGATACCAAGAAAAGGGTGTTTGTTAAATCAACAGTTGCATGCTGTGTATTATACTTTAAATGAGAATACCCAGTATAAGCAAAAATTTAAATGTTTAATTCATAGTTGGTAAACCATTAGAAAGGCTTAGGATTTGTGGCCTATTTTGAGATTATATATTCCTGAGAGAAGGCTGCTGCCTTAAGATAAAAATATAAAGATAGCAGCTCTTGGGGATTGGTTTTAATGCTTTGAATTAATTTGGCTCCCAAAATCGCGAATCTACATGTCCAAAAGTTGAAGTTCCTTGTTGTCAGTTGGTTTTTGACCAACCAATAATGTGCCAAGGGAGGCTCAGCAAGGAGAAACAGGTGGAACTTTTAAATTGTGTGGGTTAGGAAGCAAAAGAGAGGAAGAAAGAACTACCATGATTTGCAGGAGACAGATCAGATTTATAGCTCCAGAAGGAAAGTAACCCAAAATATTGGTGGAAAAGCAAAGTGGCACTATAGGAGGGTCTGTCCAGAAGGTAACAGGGTAGCAAAGATAAAAGTAGATTTAGAAGGTATTGAGCCAGGAGTGCCTGAGGGAAATATATGCTAACCAGGCAGAGAATTGGAACTTCCCAGCCTTTGAGCTAGTCAAGCTATATCAAAATTAAGCTAATGTGAGTGTGTCTTCCTTGGGAGAATCAGAAGAACTCTTTCTTGGGCAGGTGCAATGTGTGCACCACCCTCTGGGAGCTAAAGCAGTTAGCAAATTCACAACAACAAACAGGCACTGCTCTGGCATCATACCTTTCTGCTTCCTGCCATTATGAGAGTAAACTCACACGGACAATCCAAGCAAGCTCCCAATTCAATGATTCCTTTTATTAGATTTTCTTTGATCTTGGTTTCTCTTATTCTTAGTAGAATACAATTAAGACAACAAATAATCAGAGTTGTATTGTTCTTCTTGAGTAGCATACCACATCTGCATATGGAGTCAGTATTTCTTTGTTTTGTATATTCAGTTGTAATCCTCCACAGATCAGTCTGACTTCTCACTAGTCAAATAGGAGAGTTCAACAGAAATGTGTGGTAACCATCATCCCCACATTTTAAAATTCTTCTATCATGGCACTAATTTTTCCAATTCCACTGAGGATTCAATATCATATTTCATCACTATTTTCCATTGTAGAGACAACTCCAATGGCTTCAAAGTGGCCTTTTAATCATAATAGCCCTCACTCAACAGTTCATGGAAGCCATGTGGGAATTCTGTCAGCTTTGAGGTATAACTATATCAATTAGAGATTTGAGACTGGAGAGAAAAATGTAGGGTGTATTTCAGACTTCAACACAAACTCCATTAATCACTTCATCTCCATAAACCCCTCCTTTTACTGGAGCACCTCAAGACTTCTTGAAGTCTACTAGCATCAGTGTCAGTTCTGATCTCACATCCAATGGATCTGAGATACATATCCTTTTCCTTTTGCCAAGTGTACAGTTACCCTTATAATAAGGTCACGGTGTTCAATAGACCCAGGGAAGACTGAGTGGCTACTTTCCCCCATTGTGCAGTTACTCTTTTACTTAGTTAGGGTTTTTGTTGCAGCAATGAGACAGTATGATTAAAAAGCAACTTAGGAGAAGAAAGTATTTACTTAGCTAAAATTTCCAAATTGAAGTCAATCATAGAATGAAGCCTTTACAAGAATGCAAACGTGTGTGGAACCTAGAAACATTAGCTGATACATAAATTCATTCTGATTATTGGCTTGCTTTCATGACTTTGTTCATCCTGTTCAACCTAGAAACACCAGCACAGAGATAGCACCAACCAAGATGGCCTAGGCCCTACACCATTTATTACTACTTAAGACAATATCTAGAGCTGGATCATATGAAGGCCCTTTTTCAATTGATTTTCCTCTCTTTCAGATGACTCTAGACGGTGTCAAGTTGAACTAAAATGATGTAGTATACCTTGGAGACATCTATAGGGGAGTATGAAAGAAAATTTAACAATAAAACACTTAAATATTTTAGTCAACTTCTGACTAAAAACCTGACCTTCCCTATATTCAGGGGGTTATGAGTCTTCAAACTGGCTCCAATATGGAAACTTGTTCAGAGGCCAACATTTGCATTTTCCATGATCCAAAGTAACTTTTATTTGTTTAAGAATTCTTTTCCTTAGAAAGATCAAACAAAAATGCAGTAGCCTTATCTCTTTCTTGCTTAGTCAAACATCATGATTGACTAGCCAGGACTAAAGTCCATATAAGTCTTTTCATCATAAAATGCACTATGCCTGTGAATACTATTACTGAACAGGACATTACAGACATTGCTTTGTCTGTGCTGCCACTGATAACTATAATAAGAATGATTATATTGCCTGCAGTGATTCATTGCTGCTGTGTGGTTTCTGCTATTTTAGGCCTATAATAAACGCAACTGAGGAGCAACAATTTTTATCCTAAATTCTGGCACAATGAATATAGCAACAATATTGCTCTTCAGGTATGGTGGTGCCCTTATCACCATTTTGCAACTTATACAATTAATGAAAAGCCTATCTTCTGTAGCTCTGCACTATAGGAAACTAAGTTTTATACAGCACATCCAGCATAGCACTACAATGCCTTCAAACCTCAAAAATCCATTTATCAGCACTTTGCTGAGGAATACTAGGCATCTCTTTTTAATGGGCCATCTTCTGACAAATACTTTAGCCAAATACTCAAACAAACTTTTGGCAACCTTTTTTACCTGGGTAATCTTCCATATTAAACCTAGAATCTCCATGCAGTAGACCTATATTATTAAACTTAGCATAAGCCAGTTTTATGTTCTTCCCCCACTATCTCACACCCTTAAATTTATTCCCACACATGTTTCCCAGGCTTCTGCCTGAAAAAAAATTGGTAGACACATTAAGTTCTTTATTGGTAATAGTACAACTCTTCCCCACCAGGATCCTATTTAGCCTTAAATTTAATTTCCCAAAGCAACTATTGTATGCTCTGAGGTACATTAGTATTTTATACCTGGCTACTCCTTCAGAGAAAGTCACTGTTGTTCTAATGTATAATGAAGTATTAATTTCTTCTGGCAAAAGCAGATAAGACAATACTCTACACAATAGGAATTTGGTCATGGTTTTTATTAAGGTTACAGATAATTCTTCCTTGGTTGAAATAAACTTTTGAGTACCTAATGGTTCTAAGTTCTCAGGATCAATAATGTCCTAATACACATCACCATGACAAGGTAAAAATTATTGATTATATTGTTTATTTATATTTCAAATGTTATCCCCCTTCTGAGTTTCCCCTCCAAAAAGCCCCCCTCCTACTCCTACCTCCTGACTCCCTGAGGGTGCTACTCACCAACACACCAACTCGTGCCCCACCAACTTAGCATTCCCCTAGGATGGGGCATCAAGCCTTCATAGGATCAAGGGCCTTTACTGCCATTAATGCCAGACAAGGCCATCCTCTGCTCTTTATGCAGCTGGAGCCATGGGTCCCTCCATATGCATTCTTTGGTTGGTGGTTTAATTCTTGGGAGTTCTGGGTTGTCTGGTTCATTGATATTGTTGTTCTTCTTATGGGGCTGCTAACCCTTTCAGCTCCTTCAGTCTTTCCCCTAACTCCTCCATTGGTGTCCCCTTGCTTAGTCCGATGGTTTGCTGCAAGCATCTGCATCTGTATGGGAAGGCTCTGGCCAAGCCTCTCAAGAGACATCCATATCAGGCTTCTGTCAGCAAGTACTTTTCAGCATCAGTAGTTTTTGGGTTTAGTGGCTGCATATGGCATGGATCCCCAGGTGGATCAGTCTCTGGATGGCCTTTCCTTCAGTCTCTGCTCTACTCTTTGTCCCTATACTTCCTTTAGACATGAGTAATTCTGGGTTAAATTTTTGAGAAGGGTGGGTGGCCCCATCCCTTAACTGGAGCCTGTGACTAATGTCTGTATATGGTTTCTACAGGTTCTTTCTCCCCATTTGTTGAGTATTTCAGCTAATGTCATCCCTGTTGCATCCTGGGAACCTTTTAATTTCTTAGAGTCTGAGACTTTCTGTTGGCTACACTCAGTTCCCCATCTGCCATTGCTACATAACTCTATTCAGTTTTGTGAATCTCTGTGAATCTCCCCCATCTCCTCACACATCTGATCCCCCCCACTTTTGAAAATGTCATTCAACTCATGGGATAGATTTTATTTCATTGACTCAGTCATAGTAATATTGTCCTCAAATATAGAAGAACACTCTGAAATACATGTCTTGGTTATATGATATATGTTTCAACTGCATGGAGGTGCTCAGGACCTCTATACTTAGGAAGATCTTAAATGGAGGAATTAGTAAACCTCTGACCAATGTCCTCATATCTTACTGAAGTCATAAGAAAGACATGGTTGTTTTTAGAAATATATTATACATTGGGTTCCTTAAACTATTGGATCAAAGTTTTTCCTTACTTACTGATTTGAAGTATTTTCCTATAAACTCAAGCCACTGAGAGTATCTCACAATCCCATTTTAAGAAAGCTGACATTGTGTAAAGTTGAGCAGTTATATGGCTTCAGAGGCAAATTATTTACTGTTGACTCCAAACTAAACTTAGTCTAAAAGCTTAGTTCATATGTTGTACTGTATGGATTCCATAAGGTACACTTTCAATGCTCATAATCAGATGAATAGAAAAAAGTTCCTTATTAAGACAATAACCTCTATCTTTTTATCTCCTATACACAATAAAATTTTACTTGTCTTTTTGGATACAGATTTTTCTCTGTAAGCCATGCCCTGACAATCCTGGAACCAACTCTGAAGAAGAGGTTGGCTTAAAGCTCAGCGATATACTTGCTTTGCATGGTGGCAAATACCTTTAAATCCAGTACTCAGGAGCCAAAGCAAGTATATCTCTTTCAATATTTAGACTAATGTAACTAAAAGAATTCAGTAGACTATTCAAAATATATTAAAAACTCAGTAACAAAATTTAAAATAGCATTAAGCAAGTAGCTAAGCAGCATTTTTCAAAATCTACTGTATAAATGAAGAGAGGGAGGTAAAAATGAAGTTAGACAGAAAAGTTTAACCAATGTATAGCACAGAAGGAGAGGGAAAATTCTTGGTGGTTGGGAAACAGGAAGGAGTAGAGGGGTAGGTTGCAAGAAATATATGGGAGAAAAATACATGGAAAGAAATAAAAGAACAACAGGCAGTTAGATAATAATGATAAAATAAGTTAAAACAAAACTTAGAAACTGAAATTAGACAGAAAATAAACAAATAGAATAAAATGAGCCAAAGAAAAACCACAGTACATATCAAGACAACTTGCCTTAAAAATTGGCAAATCAGATAATGCCAATGCTGGCAGAATAGTTCAGATTCCCACCATCAATTAGTATGTAAGTATCATATTCCACATTAACTTTAATTCATAATTATTTTGTATTTTGAATTCAGATGTTAACATTGTATCTACCTCATACACTGTTATCTGTATTTTAATTGCTTCATAGTTTCATCTTTTTATATACTGAATTGTAAACATTCTATCACTTCTATTTCTAACTCCCATTCTCTCTTCCTCTCTCTCTGAAATCTTTCCACTCAAGAAGTTCTCATCCTGCTCTCATGTCTTCTTTTCCTGTGACTTTTCCATTTTAAGGTTTTTTTTTTCATGTTTGAAAATCCAGGACATAATGAGAAGACCAAACCTGAGGATAATACGTATTTAGGAGAGTGAAGATTTCCAAATTAAAGGGCCAATAAATATCTTCAACAAAATTATAGAAGAAAACATCCCTAACCTAAAGAGAGAGATGCCCATGAACATACAAGAAGCCTACAGAACTCCAAATAGACTGGACTAGAAATGAAACTCCTTCTGACACATAATAATCAAAACACCAAATGCACAAAACAAAGAAAGAATATTAAAAACAATAAAGGAAATAGGTCAAGAAACAAATAAAGGCAGACCTATCCAAATTATATCAGACTTCTCAACTTAGAGTATAAAAGCCAGAAAATCCTGGGCAGATGCTGTACACACACTGACAAAATACAAATACCAGCCCAGGCTACTAAACCAAACAAAACTCTCAATTACCATAGATGGAGAAACCATGATATCCCATGACCAAACAAAATTTACACAATATCTTTCCACAAATTCAGCCCTACAAATGATAATAGACTGAAAACTCCAACATACAGAGAAAAACAACACCCTCGTAAAAGCAAGAAAGTAATCTTCTTTCAACAAACCCAAAAGAAGATAGCCACACAATCATAATTCCACATCTAACAACAAAGAAACAGGAAGTAACAACCACTTTTCTTTAATAACTGTTAACATCAATGGACTCAATTCCCCAATAAAAAGACATAGACTAACAGACTGACATATAAACAGTCTCAAGCATTTTGCTGCATACAGGAAATGCACCTTGGTGACAAAGACAGACACTACCTCAGAGTAAAAAGCTGGAAAAATATTTTCCAAGCAAATGGTCCCAAAAGACAAGCTGGAATAGACATTCTAATGTGGAATAGTATCAAGTTACAAACAAAAGTTATCAAAAAAGATAAGAAAGGACAATTCATAGTCATCAATGGAAAAATCTATCATAGTGAACTCTCAATTCTGAACACGTAGGCCCCAAATGCAATGGCACACACATTAATAAAAGAAACATTACAAAAGCTCAAAGCATACATTGCACTTCACGCAATAATAGTGGGAGACTTCAACACCCCACCCTCAGCAATGGACAAATCATGGAAGCAGACACTGTACAGAGATGCAGTGAAACTAATAGATGTTAATAACCAAAAGGATATAACAGATATCTATAGACCATTTTATCCTAAAATAAAAATATATCCTGCTTCTCAGCACCTATGGTCCTTCTCAAAAATTTAGCAAATAGTTCATCACAAAACAGGCCACAACAGATACAAGAAAACTGAAATAATCCAATGCATCCTATCAGATCACCATAGATTAAGGATGGTCTTCAATAACAGCAAAAACAACAGAAAGCCCACATGCAAATGGGAGGTGAGGAACGCTCTACTCAATAATAACTTGGTCAAGGATGAAATAAAGAAAGAAATTAAAGACTTTTTAAAATTGAATGAAATTGAAGGCACAGCATACCAGAACATACGGCATTCAATGAAAGCACTGCTAAGAGGAACATTCATAGCTCTGAGGGCTTCCAAAAAAGAAACTGGAGAGAGCATGCAGTAGCAGCTTCACAACATATCAGGAAGCTCTAGAACAAAAAGAAACAAATGCACACAAGAGGAGTAGCCAGCAGGAAATAATCAAATTTGGGGCTGAAATCAACCAAGTAGAAACACAAAAACTATACAAAGAATCAACAAAGCCATTAGCTGGCTCTTTGAGAAAATCAACAAGATAGATAAACTCTTAGCTAGAATAAACAGAGAGCACAGAGATAGTACCGGTATTAAAAAAGAAAAAAACAAACAAATAAACAAAAAAACAAAAGACCAAACAAACAAAAACAGAAATGAAAAGGGAGACAACAACAGAAACCAAGGAAATTCAACACAAGCCTATACTCAACAAAACTGGAAAATTTGGATCAAATGTACAATTTTCTAGACAGATACCAGGCAGCAAAGTTAACCAACCAACAAATTAGGATAAGATCTTTATCAATCCTTCATCCAATTGAGGGCTAATATCCAATATACACAAAGAACTCAAGAAGTTAGACTCCAGAGATCTAAATAACCCTATCAAAAAGTAGGGAACAGAGCTAAACAGAGAATTCTCAACTGAGGAAAATCAAAGGGATGAGAAGCACCTAAAGAAATGTTCAACACCCTTAGTCATCAGGGAAATGCAAATCAAAACAACCTTGAGATTCCACCTCACACCAGTCAGAATGGCTACGATCAAAAAATCAGGTGACAGCAGATGCTCGAGAGGATATAGAGAAAGAGGAACACTTCTCCATTGCTGGTGAGCTTGCAAGCTGATACAACCTCTCTGGAAATCAGTTTGGTGGACCTTCAGAAAATAGGATATGATACTACCTGAGGACCCAGCTTTACCACTCCTGGGCATATACCCAGAAGATGCTCCAACATGTAATAAGGACACATGATTCACTGTGTTCATAGCAATCATATTTATAATATCTAGAAGCTAGAAACAACCCAGATGTCCCTCAACAGAGAATGGATAGAGAAAATGTGGCACATTTATAAAATGGAGTATTACCCAGTTATTAAAAACAATGACTTCATGAAATTTGCAGATAAATGGATGGAACGTGAAAATATCATCTTGAGTGAGGTAACTCAGTCACAAAAGAACAAACACGGTATGTACTCACTGGTAAGAGGATATTAGCCCAAAAGTTTGGAATAACCAAGATTCAATCCACAGCAACTGTTGGACTGAGTGTGTGGTCCCAAATGGAGGAGTTGGAGAAGGGATGACAGAGTGGAGGGAGTTTGCAGCCTCATGGAGGGTGCAACAGTGTCAACTGGCCAGGCCCCCCAGAGCTCCCAAAGACTGGACCACCAACCAAAGAATACATGTGGAGGGACCCATGGTGCTGGCCACATATGTGGCAGAGGAGGGCCTTGTTGGCCTTCAGTGAGAGGAGAGGCCCTTGGGTTTGAGAGTGTTTTATGCCCCTGTATAGGGGAATGACAGTGAGGGAAGACAGGAGTGCATGGGTCGGTGGGGGAATACCCTCATAGAGGTAGGGGGAGTGAGGATGAGATAGGGGGTTTCCAAAGGGTAGACCTGGAAAGGGGAAAATATTTGAAAGGTAAATAAAGTATCAAAAATTAAAAAAAAAAAATTAAAGGAAATTCTTACAGATGGACATGAGATGCCAATATGGCTCAGAAACTTAACGCACTTGCTAACAAGCCTAAGGAGGTGAATTCAGTCTCTGAAACCTGCAAAGGGGAAAAAGAGAATGGACTCCCTTATGGCATCTCTGACCTCATCAGGTGCCCTGTAGGATATGTGCACACCCTCACAATAAATAAATACAATAAAATATATTTAAAAGACAAATCTTATGAGCCGGAGAGATGCTTAAGTGGTTAAGAGCATAGGCTGCTCTTCCAGAGGTCCTGAATTCAATACCCAACAATGACATGATGGCTCACAACCATCTGTAATGGGATCAGATACCCTCTTCTGGTCTGTCTGAAGACAGCTACAGTGTACTCATATAAAATAAGTAAATAAATTCTTAAATAATCTTACATATAGCAGGTTTTAAAAGAAAACGTGTTTTTTGGTTGCTGCTGCTGCTGTTGTTTGTTGTTTTTATTGTTGCTAGTTTGTTTTATATAGATATAACAATTCAAAAGACCAACTTCCCTATCTAATATTTACTTTTATAACTAATGAAAGGAAAGATCTGGCTCTTCAGTTTTATTAGTATGATTAGATATTGCTTTCAATTGAAGGACATTTCCTACCACTAGTAAATTCTTACTAGTAATTACTATTAAGAGAAACTGAAGTAGTAATCTTACGTTTTTCCACTGAAGAATGACAGTACTCCATTGGCTTTTTTACATGTATTTTCTATTTTAAATGCATTTTCCAATTTTATTACCAGCATCTAAGGAACTAAACACTACTTCAGCATTTTCTCTTTTTTAAATTTTTTACTGGTTATTTTATTTATTTACATTTCAAATGTTGTCCCCCTTTCTGGTTTCCCCTCCACAAACCCCTATACCATTCCACACTCCCACTGTTTCTATGAGGGTGCTCTCCCACCTACCCTCCCATTCTTGCCTCATCTCCACTGGGAGCATTCCCCTCCACTGGGCATCAAGCTTTCACAGGACCAAGGGTCTTCCCTCCCATTGATTCCAGATAATGCCATCCTCTGTTAAATATGCAGCTGGAGCCATGGATCTCTCCATGTGTATTCTTTGGTTGGTGATTGAGTCTCTCGGAGCTCTTGGGGGTCTGATTGGTTGATATTGTTGTTCTGCCTCTTTAAAAAAATTGTTGTGCTGCTGGGTGGTGGTGGGGCATGCCTTTAATCCTAGCACTTGGGTGGCAGAGTCAGGTGGGTCTCTCCATGAGATCAAGACCATCCAGGTCTATAAAGTTCCAGGACAACCAGGGCTGTTACTACAACATTTCCAAACAGTGTATTTGAAACATTCACTTTTGGTTTCATTTGTTCATCCTCTAAGATACTTCCAATCTTCTTTCCTCTTTAACATCTTATTATATCTATTTTCTCTCCCTATTTTTACTTATCATGTATTTTGATCTTCTCTTGACCTGCATAAACATAATTTTAAGGGCCTAACCATTTCCTGAAGTAAGTGGATTTTAAATATGATCACATTTTAAAATATGAAACTCAGGAGGTAAACACACTTCACATATCATGGAGTACAGAAGCTTGAAAGATTCTCAACAGGCATCTCCAGCTTCACAGGAATGAAAAAACTAATGGTGTGGGAGAGTACATTCAGTAGATTTATACTCCTTGTCTAGCTACCTACAAGTTTTACAGTAAACTACAAGAATGCAGCTATTCTCAGTTGTTACCAAGTTTGTTGTATTTTGCAGCAATGTAATAAATTTTGACCTGTCTCTGCTCTTCTAAATAATACCTTACCCATACTTTTGTCAGGACACACAATAGAAGTTCTCACCAAACTTCAGTTACAAGGTTTTGATTCCTTAGACATATGTGAATGTATGTGTGCAAATCTACATACATATGAATGTATTATATTCATTAAATTTATCCCACAATTTAAGCTCTTCATCATATACTAGTAAAGAATAGTACAGGGATTAATTTAATATTCACTTTATAGGTAAATAAACAGGGTAGTTTAAATTGTTAAAAGATACTGAGTTAAAATATGCCACATTTAGAATTTACATTCAAGTTGTCCAAACCACAGTTGTCATGGTCTACCATTTGATGTATGGTTTCATGCTCAAAAATCCATTGGTGTTGCTTTCTGGAACTCTCAATATGAATACTTCAGCATATCAGATGGCACATCAGAGGGAAGTTGTTATTCTAGATATGAGTTTATTGAAAGCTCCAACCATGTCCTTATTCCTCAAACTGTATATAAAAGGATTCATCATGGGAGTGACCACTGTATACATGACAGAAGCTATTGCACTTTTTCTAGAGCTGTGAGTGCCAGAAGAACTCAGATAAACACCAAAACCAGTCCCATAGAACAAGATAACCACAACTAAGTGTGATGCACATATGGAGAAAACTTTATATTTTCCCACAGCTGAGGGAATTTTCAATACAGAGGAGATAATTCTAGTATAAGAGTAAATTATACCAGAGAGTGGAAGAACACCCAACAGGCTTGTCACCAAATATACCAGAATATTATTGATGAGAATGTTGGAACATGAAAGCTTGAGGATATGAGCCAGTTCACAAAAAAAGTGAGGAATTTCCACCTTTGTGCAAAATGACAAGCGCAGCACCATCAAAGTGTGGAGCAGAGCATCTAGGGTACTTATCAAGAGGGACAACAAAATCATCATCCCACAGAGTTTGGGATTCATGATAACAGTATACCTCAGTGGATGACAGATAGCAACAAACCTGTCATAGGCCATCATTACCAGAATTTCATTTTCCAATCCTGCAAAAGCTAGGACAAAGCAGATTTGAATGAGGCAACCTGTATAACTAATGGTGCTGACCTGAGTCTGTATGTTCACCAGCATTTTGGGGATGGTGGTGGTGGTAAAACAGATATCGATGAAAGACAGGTTTGAAATGAAGAAGTACATAGGGGTGTGGAGACTGGAATCAAAAACAGTGGCCAGTATTATGAGAAGGTTCCCAAACATCGTGATCAGATATATGGACAGGAAGACTCCAAATAGGACAGGCTGTAGTTCTTGGTTATCTGATAGTCCCATGAGATGGAATTCTGTAGATTCTGAAAGGTTTCCTCTCTTCATGATGTTGATATTGCTAAGAAAGAACATTAGGGGAATAGTGTAAAAAGGTTCTTTTTATGATCTATGCTATAATGAAAAATTCTTTTAATGAGCCATTTTTTTTCTACCACCTCCTTTAATTAAACTTGCATTTTCTTCAATATTTACTACTTTTCATTGTTTTTCTCTATGTTTTTAATTTTCAAATTGTGACAGACTAATTTTACTTATATTTGAAGAAGAATATTGTGTGCTTTACATACTTATCTGTTAATTTTTATATGATTATAATATTAGTACTGATTAAATTTAATAATGAGGAATAAGCTTATCTAACACATAATACAATTGCTGCTCTGTTTTGACAAATACATTAAAATGTAACTACTGTTAAATATATAGATTAATTTTTATTTTTTAAGAGAGTGTCTCACTCTATAGACTTTAGTTAGCCTAGATGTCATTGAATAGATTGGAATATCATTGACCTATAGAAATCAACTAGCATTTTACTCTGTAGTGCTGCGATTAAAGGTGTGTATCATCATACTCTGTTTAGTGGATTTTTTAATACTCTGTCTTGCTTTGTAGTCTCCCTCTGTATATCCTATAACTGCATTTATATCTGGAATGGTATATTTCTGGCCGAACTTAAAGTCTTGCTACACCTGTTTCTCTCTCTTTACAGCCCTGGGAATGAGATTATTTGCCACTTCAGATAGCCTAGAAATTCATTCACATATTAACTACAGCTATTTGGAGATAGAAAATAATGTTTCAATACAATGAATCATAATATAGAGGTCAAATTATTTGTATTGATCAAAACAGCTAACTCAGATATTAAAATATCCTGCCACCTAATATGTATCATTTCTTTATTTAGAAGCATTCAAAACTCT
>JADRCH010007857.1:0-14718 GCA_019843965.1 Rhynchomys soricoides
ACTCCCTTTAGGTTATGTAGACCAGGAGCTAGTGGAATGGCTCAGCAGGTGAAGGTCTCTGCTGCCAAGGCTGACAAGCTGAGTTGGGTAACTGGAGTTCACATGGCATAAGGAGTGATCCCCTACAAGTTACCCTCTGACCTCTACAAGTGCTCCGTGTTGTGAATGTGTTCATACATATACACACAACTTAAACTGAGACTTCTTAAAGTCATAGCAGAGAAATATGATTATTGCTGTGACTCCCTGACAGTGTGGTTCAGAAGTCTTTGGACCTAGTTTGTGGGAGAAATATGGACAAATTTGGAGATCATGGCTAGAGAAACCCTCGAATTCTATGAACAAAGCATGAGTGTTCTTCTGAAAACAGCTATAGTAAGACTAACAGCAAAGACTGCACTTGTGGTATCAGCTGGAAACAACTTTATTGGGAACTGGGCTTGAAGTAGTGTGTGTTAAACTGTGGGAGAGAATTTGTTTGAACTTTACTCATGCCCCAGGCTGGAGTAACTGTGAAGGACTAACTAATCTAGCAGAGAAAATTTCAAGGAAACCCAGAATGGATGCCATGGCATGGTTATTGATGGCTGCTTTGGTCAGGTTCACAGAGAGAATCAAGAGAAAAAAGCAGAGTGGAAAGACTTGGGAAAAATGCAGTTTAGTCATAGAAAGTCATGGAAAGTTACAGCTAATAAAGCCATAGTTTTAGAAGAAATCATAGCCACTGGAAAGAAGCCAAATAGTTTCAATTGAGACCATGGAAACATGCCATGGTGTTGCAAGAACCAGTGAGAACCCATTTCCTTCAGGGTCAAGGGCACAAAAGAGTATATTCATTTGAAAACATTTCCTTCACTTGATACACCTGCTTCAGAAGTTTGTTTTCCTAGATCCATTTCCCTCAGTTACCTAGTTACTCAGAGGCCTATCTGCTGTCCTTGTTGGAAGGACCAGTAACTGCCATTCAATGAGGATTTTGCAGGCATATATAATCCAAGTGACCTAGAAATGGATGTTTACCACCAGTTTTCAAAGGAAGTCTGGGAAGCCAGGAAAGAAGAGCAGGCTCAGGATTCCTGAAAGTAGCTCCTGAAAGCATAGCTATGAGTACAAAGCTGATGATACACTGCTTACCCTGGGAATTTGTAGACGTAGGGAACAGAAAAATGTCTGATAATAAAAGCCCAGGAGAGGTATTCCCAAGCCAGGGTATATCTTCCAACATCTTAGCAATTGGTTTCTCCAAGTTTATCTGAGCTCCATAACCATACTGTGTGACCCAAGAGCTGGACATTGATGTAGGATTTAATGATTTTTCCATCTGGTTTTCAGTCTTGCTTTGATTCCCATGCTACCTTCTTATGACCCTTTGAGAATGGGGAGGTCTCTAAAATGTCTATACTATTATATCTTGGCAGTATGCCATTTCCTATTTTGCTTTTATAGGATAGTCCTTGAGTTTGCCAATGAATTTGGACATATATGTTTTGAGGATTGCTCCAACAGTTACAACTATCAAGATCCTTGGATGCATCTTTCTTATGAGATACTCATGAGTCTTTGAGGTTCAGAGGTTTGAATATCTTCCACAGGTTCATTATATTCTTGGTCCCCTGATGCTGACACTATCTGAGAAGGTTATGGATGCCTTAGGAGATGGGGCCTAGTAAAAGAAGTAGACTGTTAGAAAGTGTCCTTAAGGACAAGATCCAGTTTTTCCTCAATTCTTTCCTTCCTTTTCTCGGGAGATAACAAACCTCTTCTTCCACAGGCTCCCACTGCCTTGATGCTTGGCCTAAACCCACAGGACAAAGAAACCACAGAGTAAACCATCAGAAACCAGAAGATAAAATAATTTCTCACCTGGGTGTTAGATGCCCCGGTATAGGGGAATGCCAGGGAGGGATGATGGGGGGGGGGATATCCTCATAAAGGCAGGGGGAGGGGGAGGGAATAGGAGGTTCCAAAGGGGAGACCAGAAAAGGGGAAAATATTTGAAATGTAAATAAAGTATCAAAAAAATAATTTCTCACTGGTCTGGTTTCATTTCTGTTGCTGTAATAAAATATCCTGATAAAACTCAACTTAAGACAGGAAAGTTTCATTGTAGACAATGTTGGGGAAAACAAAACAAAAGAAAAGAACAAAAAAATGAAGAAAAAAAGGAGTGTGGGCAGGCCTGTAATCAGGAGGTAAGGCCAGTACCTCTGCTCAGAGGGACCTGCCTGGAACCTCCAAGACACAGGGACCTACAAGCAGTCTGGGACAGCAGACTTTGGGTCTACTTCTGCAGCCGAGGACCCCAGTCTGTGCCACTGAGGTTCATAACCAAATATCGCAGGGAGAAGGCTAGCATCCAGGGAGTGTGGACAAGCATGTGAGTGGAGGTAAGAGGGCTCCACTGCTCAGCGGGACCCTCCCTAAATCTGCAGAACACTGTGGTAGAGAAACAGCCTGGGACAGAAGTCTTCCAGTTTATGCCTATGGTCTGTGCCACGAGGCTCCATACCCAAATAGCGCAGGAAAAGAGCTACACTCCCAGGGTTGTGGACAAGCCTATGATCAGAAGTAAGGCCTACACCTTTGCTCAGAGAGACCTGCACAGAACTCTCAGGACACATGGACTGAGGAGTAGGCTTCTGACTTGCTTCTGAGGCAAGGGAGCTGATCCCATGATGCAGGGCTCCATACTCAGTGCCAGGAGAGAGCTGGTCTCCCAGGAGTGCCGACACACATTTGAGCACAGGAAGACCACCACTTCTGTACAAATTCCTCAATTAAGAAGTACCCTCACAGAGCCTTCAGGACACAGGAACCAAGCAATAACTGGGGACAGGGTCCTTTTGGTTTCTGTCTGTACCCCAGAGCTGACCCTGTACCACAGCTCTCCAAACCCAAATTCCTCTCAGAGAGAGCTGGTCTCCAAGGAGTACTGATGAAAAGACCTGCAGGAGGGACAAGCGACAGTCAGAGAGAGCAAGACTAGCTAACACTAAAGATAACCAGATGGCGAAAGGCAAGGGCAAGAATATAAGAAGCCAAGGCAACTTGGCATCATCAGAACCCAGAAAGCCCACCACAGTGAGACCTGGATACCCTAACACACCAGAAAAGGAAGACTCAGATTTAAAATAACTTCTCATGATGATGATAGAAAAGTTTGAGAAGGAAATAAAAAACTCCCTCTAAGAAATAGGAGAAAATACAGGTAAACAACTAGAAGCGATTAAAGAGGAAATGTAGGAAAACACAATCAAACAGGCAAAGGAAATTAACAAAACCATCCAGGATCTAAAAATGGAAATAGAAACAATAAAGAAATCACAAAGGGAGACAACCCTGGAGATAGAAAACCTAGGAAAGAGATCAGGAATCATAGATGTAAGCATCACCAACAGAAAACAAGACATAGAAGAGAGAATCTCAGGTGCAGAAGATACCATAGAAAACATTGACACAACAGTCAAAGAAAACTCAAAATGCAAAAATATCCTAACCCAAAACATCCATGAAATTCAGGACACAATGAGAAGACCAAACCTAAGGATGGATACTAGGTATAGAAGAAAGTGAGGATTCCCAACATAAAGGGCCAGTAAATATCTTCAACAAAATTATAAAAGAAAACATCCCAAACATAAAGAAAGGTATGAACATGAATATTCAAGAAGGCTACAGAACTCAAAATAGATTGGACCAGAAAAGAAATTCCTACAATCACATAATAGTCAAAACACCAAAAGCACAAAACAAGGAGAGAATATTAAAAGCAGTAAGGGGAAAAGGTAAAGTAACATATAAAGGCAGACCTATAAGAATTACATCAGACTTTTCACCAGAGACTATGAAAGCTAGAAGATCCAGGACAGATCTCATACAGACCCTAAAAGAAGACAAGTGCCAGCCCAGGCTGCTATACCCAGCAAAAATCTCAATTACCATAGATGGTAAAACCAAGATATTCCATGACAAAACCAAATTTACACAATATCTTTCCACAAACCCAGACCTACAAAGGATAACAGATGGAAAACACCAACACAAGGAGGGAAACTACACCCTAGAAAAAGCAAGAAAGTAATCTTTCAAAAAACACAAAAGAAGATAGCCACAAAAATATTAAAATAACATATAAAATAACAGGAAGCAACAATCACTATTCCTTAATATCTCTTAACGTCAATGGACTCAATTCCCCAACAAAAAGACATAAACTGACAGACTGGATCCATAAACAGGACCCAGCATTTTGCTGCATACAAGAAATGCACCTCAGGGTTAAAGACAAGCACTACCTCAGAGTAAAGGGCTGGAAAACAATTTTCCAGGCAAATGGTCCCAAGAAACTGGCAGGAGTAGCCATTCTAATATCGGATAAAATCAACTTTCAACCGAAAGTCATCAAAAAAGATAAGGAAGGACACTCCATCCTCATCTAAGTAAAAATATACCAAGAAGAACTCTCGATTCTGAACATCTATGCTCTAAATACAAGGGCACACACATTCATAAAAGAAACTTTACTAAAGCACAAGGCACACATTGCACCTCACACCATAATAGTGAGAGACTTCAACACCCCACTATCATCAATGGACAGATCTTGGAAACACAAACTAAACAGAGACACAGTGAAACTAACAGATGTTATGAACCAAATGGATTTAACAGATATCTATAGAACATTTCATCCTAAATCAATCCACTACATAAACAACTCAAAGAAAAAAACCACATGGTCATTTCGTTAAATGCTAAAAAAGCATTTGACATAATTCAAAATCCCTTCATGATAAAAGTCTTGGAAAGATCAGGAATTCAAAGAGCATGCCTAAACATAGTAAAAGCAATATGCAGCAAACCAGTGGCCAACATCAAACTAAATGGAGGGAAACTTGAAGCAATCCCACTAAAATCAGGGACTAGTCAAGGATGCCCTCTCTCCCCCTATCTATTCAATATAGTACTTGAAGTTCTAGCTAGAGCAATTAGACAACAAAAGGAGGTCAAAGGGATACAAATTGGAAAGGAAGAAATCAAAATATCACTATTTGCAGATGATAAGATAGTATACTTTAAGGACCTGAGAAACTCCACCAGAGATCTGTTACACACTTTCAGCAAAGTGGCCGGATACAAACTTAACTCAAGCAAATCAGTAGCCTTCCTATACTCGAAGGATAAACAGGCTGAGAAAGAAATTAGGGAAATGACACCCTTCACAATAGTCACAAACAATATAAAGTATCTTGGTGTGACTCTAATGAAACAAGTGAAAGATCTGTATGACAAGAACTTCAAGTCTCTGAAGAAAGAAATCGAAGAAGACCTCAGAAGATGGAAAGATCTCCCATGCTCATGGATTGGCAGGATTCATATAGTAAAAATAGTCATCTTGCCGAAAGCAATCTACATATCCAATCCAATCTCCATCAAAATCCCAAGTCAATTCTTCATAGACTTAGAAAGAGCAATTATCAAATTCATATGGAATGACAAAAAACCCAGGATAGCAAAAACTATTCTCAATAACAAAAGGACTTCTGGGGGAATCAGCATCCCTGACCTCAAGCTGTACTACAGAGAAATAGTGATAAAAACTGCATGGTATTGGTACAGTGACAGGCAGGTAGATCAAAAGAAAAGAATTGAAGACCCAGAAATGAACCCACACACTTACGGTCACTTGATCTTTGACAAAGGAGCTAAAACCATCCAGTGGATAAAAGACTGCAGTTTCAACAAATGGTGCTGGCTCAACTGGAGGACAACATGTAGAAGAATGTGAATTGATCCATTCCTATCTCCCTGTACAAAGCTCAAGTCCAAGTGGATCAAGGACCTCCATATAAAACCAAATACACTGAATGTAATAGAAGAGAAAGTGGGGAAAAGTCTCGAACACGTGGGCACAAGGGAAAAGTTCCTGAACAGAACACCAATGGCTTATGCTCTATGATCAAGAATCAACAAATGGGACCTCATGAAATTACAAAGCTTCTGTAAAGCAAAGGACACTTTCAATAGGACAGAATAGCAGCCAATAGATTGGGAAAAGATATTTACCAATCCTACATCCAATAGAGGGCTAATATCCAATGTATACAAAGAACTCAAGAAGATCCAAATAACCCTTCAGAGATCCAAATAACCCTATAAAAAAATGGGGATCAGAGCTAAACAGAGAATTCTCAACTGAGGAAACTAGTAGGTCTGAGAAGCACCTAAAGAAATGCTCAAAATCCTTAGTCATCAGGGAAATGCAAATCAAAACAACCCTGAGATTCCACCTCACACCAGTCAGAATGGCTAAGATCAAAAACTCAGGTGTCAGCAGATGTTGGCGAGGATGTAGAGAAAGAGGAACACTCCTCCATTACTGGTGGGATTGCAAGCTGGTACAACCACTCTGGAAATCAGTTTGGCGGACCCTCAGAAAATTGGACATAATACTACCTGAGGACCCAGCTATCCAACATGTAATAAAGACTCATGCTCCACTATGTTCATAGCAGCCATATTTATTATAGCCTGAAGCTGGAAACAACCCAGATGTCCCTCAACAGAGGAATGGATACAGAAAATGTGGTACATTTACACAATGGAATACTACTCAGTTATTAAAAACAATGACTTCATGAAATTCGCAGGCAAATGGATGGAACTTGAAAATATCATCCTGAGTGAGGTAACTCAGTCACAAAAGAACAAACACAGTATGTACTCACTGATATGCGGATATTAGCCCAAAAGTTTGGAACACCCATGATTTAATTCACAGCAACTGTTGGACTGAGGGGGAAGGAGGGTCCCATATGGAGGAGTTGGAGAAGGAACTGAAGAAACTGAGGGAGTTTGCAGCCCCATGGGGAGGGAGCAACAGTGTCAACTGGTCAGTTCCCCCGGTGCTCCCAGAGACAGGACCACCAACCAAAGAATGCATATGGAGGGGCCCATGGTGCTAGCCATATATGTAGCTAAGGAGGGCCTTGTTGACCATCGGTCGGAGTAGAGGCCCTTGGACCTGAAAGTTTTAGATGCCCCAGTATAGGGGAATGCCAGGGAGGGAAGAAAGGAGTGGGTGGGTTGGTGGGGGAACACCCCCATAGAGGCAGGGGAGGGGGGGTTTCCAAAGGGTAGACCTGGATACGGGAAAACATTCAAAATGTAAATAAAGTACTAAATGAGAGAGAGAGAGAGAGAGAGAGAGAGAGAGAGAGAGAGAGAGAGAGAGAGAAGAAACAAAGAAACAAAGAAAAGAGGGCTCGAGGAAGTACTTGGTTTACAATCCCAGATCACAGTCTATTAGTGAGGGAAAGTCAAGGAAGTTCAGCAAAATTACATCCATAGTCAAGAGCAAAGAGAAATGAATGCACCTATGCTGCCCACTTGTTTAGTACTTAGTGATATTTCTTCACCAATACACTTCAGGGCTCAGCCTAGGGAAGAATGCTGCCCACAATGATCTGACAAAGTAACAATTGAGACAATCCCACAGATAAGACAAGTCAACCGGATCTAGATAATTACCAACGTGAGACTCTCTTTCCAGGTTATTCTGGGTTGTCGAAAGTTGACATTTATAGATAGCCAGTAAGTCAACCACAAGTTGCTTGTGTCTGTTATTTTGTTTAAGAGAGGGTCTCATTGCCTACTTGTCCTTTCTCTGTCAACATTCTTCTTTCTATCAGGAGGGTTTCTGCTTCAGTCTTCACCCTCAGTCCCAGCACACTGGTAAGCTGTGAAGTGCTTGAATTTTAAAATAAAGAGAATTTGATAAATTTGAAAAGCAAAATAAAACAAATAGCAAGAAGGAAAATCCACCCTAGGAAGGAATTGATCCTGAGTTCCTGAACCAAGGCTGAGGATAAGAGCTTTGGAATTGAACTAGAGTTGTTTTACATCACCCAAAGGTCCAAAAACAGAGCAAATATGCCACAACACATTTAGCCAGACTATGACAGAGATATGGAGGGTAGTAGAGATAATTATAGTAAATTATAAACTGTGACATATTAGAGCTCACAAAAATAATTTCTCAGTCTCCTTAAGTCAAACAGCACACATAGCTCTGCAGGAGACAATCCCCTGGTCTTCTGGCTTCAGAGACAAAAATCCGTGGGGCCTGGACCCAAAGCCAGCCTGTAAGCATGTGTAAGTTGGTATGTACAACAGCATGTAGGGAACTGTGAAAGTCAGAAGAAAGCATTGATTCCCACAGGACTGAAGTCGCAGGTGATTGTAAGCTACACTATGGGTGCAAGGAAATAAACCTAGGTGCTCTACACGAGCAGCAAGGTCCCTTAACTGCTGAGCTATCTCTACAGGACTGGATTGTGATCCTGCCCCATTGCAGTTTGTATGAACATGAGTGCCAGTGTACACATGTGTTCACACAGCCCTTCTTGCTTTCTTTCTATGTCTCATCCTTGCTCTGCATGTGGGCAGGAGCTAGTGCACATCTTGCTGAAGAGGGACACAATTTTAAGCACACATTTTTGGTAGTCACACAGACAGTTCACATAGGCAGAGAGTCCTCTGTTGTATGAACAGATGAATCTAAGGTTCATCTGTTCATCTAAGGTTGAGATGAATCTAAGATTCAGTGACCTGCTCTGGGATTGAGGAAGGTCCCTGAGAATGGGGCACAAGACGCTCTGGCTTCAGTGTCCTCCTCTGTGTCAAGGAGCATGTCCGCCAGCTGGATGACCACACAGTGTGGATAAGAGAAGTTCACTCCTGCTGTCCTCACCCTCAGGGACTCTTGACATGGGAGGCTGCACCTCTAACTCACACTCACTTTCTGGCAGGGGGAAATCTGCAAGTCTGTTCCTGGGGACAGCAGCCCTGTCCCATCACCTTCTGGGCTATGGGTGTTCTCTAACAACTTCCAACAATGATGACATTTTCTCTGCTCCATTGCAGAACTGGCCAGTGTGTGAATGACCAGGAAGGGACTGGTGAGTACACCTTGCCAAGTTCCCTGAGGACCTTGGGCTGTGCTGTATAAAGGGCAGCTGAGCAAGGCCCCAGAAGAGCCTCCTCAGTCTGCCAAGTGACCACTGTGAACCTGTGAGCTCAGACTCTGGAGATGAAGGCCCTGCTCCTGACCTTTGGCCTCGGCCTCCTGGCTGCCCTGCGGGCCCAGGCCTTCCCCACCATGGAAGAGAATCAGGACGTGAGGCTGAGATGGGCAGGGACTTCAAGTGGTTTTATGGCAGTCTGGGGCTGAGGTTGCTGGTGGGAGGCCCCACTCCTTCTCCATCTAAAGGGACATCATGGTAGAGTCAGGATTGAACCCTGACCCTAAAGGAATGTAAACACAGCTCAGGAAATCTGTTCAGATGGTTCTGGGAGCTGGAGGAGATAGGAGATCTACACCCTTCACTCCTCTCTGGGAGTGCAGGGGTCTGGGATAGTGTCTTGCCTGCAAAGGGTGGAGACCACACAGATGTGGCCCTGGTAGTGCTAGTTTACTTAGTGGGTTGGCAGAATGATTGCCTGGGAAGCACTTCACATGTCCAGAACTTGAGGGCCAAGGTAGAGGTGGGGGTGTAGACCAGAGGCATTCCCTCCTGTCTACCTTAGTCCTGATAGCCAGGTACCTTCTCCAGGTGTCAGGAACGTGGTATTTGAAAGCTACAGCATGGGACAAGGAGATTCCTGACAAGAAGCTCGGGTCTGGGTCTGTGACTCTCATGAACATCAAGACCCTGGAAGGGGGCAACCTGCAAGTGAAGCTCACTGCCCTGTGAGTGTGTGCCAGCTTCCCGTCATCTGCTTTCCTCACACAGGAGATCTGGGGACTGAGCTGGGGTACCTAATCAGCTCCCGGAACGCCCAGTACCAGATGGTTTGTGTCCAACAGGACCACTCAGGATGCCTCAGCTTACAGAGGACCATGGGATGGTGGGTGGTCCAGAGAAAATATCTCAGCTGCAAGGGGCACCAACTTTCTACTCTGATATAACATCCTTTGTCAGAGACTCATGTTTGGGGAAGGGATTCACTCCTTGACCCAAAGTGAGCACACAGTCTGGCCTTGTTCTTCCTCCAACGTAAATTTCTGTTTGGGACAGAGGCGAGATCAGGATTTCAGAGATCAAGAGCATTCACAGGACCCCAGGGAGAAAGGTTATCAGGCTCAGAATAGACAATGTTGAGACATCATCCTGTTCCTCCCAGTGTGCTCTATCACCTATGTGACCTCATATCTGCATACTCTGTCACCACTATGACCACTCACTTGTGTGACCTCCCATCCCTGTAGCTTCTATCTTTGTGCCTTATGTCACATCTTGGGTCCTGTCACCTTAGTGGCCCCTGAACAGCATGAGAGTGTCTGTGCTGTCTCCACGGGATCTGGCATTTGTCAGTCCCCGATGTGGCAGTTATTTTGGAGTTTGCCCTTTGTTCTTTTCCCCAATCCCACTCACTGAAGCTTTCCCTCGTTTGTCCTGGTGTCGGTGATTGTGGGGCTGGTCTCCAATTAGCTCCAGAGACAGAGGGTCAGCCACGGGAGCCACATAGCATGAAGGTTAGGAAGGGAGGGTTTTGCTTGAGACAATATTTACAGATCAAGTAGGCCAGGCTCCCGAGGGAGTGAGCCACAGGAGGTCAGAGTGTAGGCAGCAGGTGGCATAATCCAGAACTGAGGCCACTGTGAGATCCAGGGGACTGACTGGAACAGGAGACTCTAGAGGCCTGCTGGTAACATAAATAGGACTGAGTGAAGCCTGCACTTCCTTGGCCATCTTGGAAACAGGAAAGCACAGTCCTTGATTTGGATGCTGCCAGCAGGGGAATGTGTGGCTGGCCAGTGTGTCTGTCTCACAGACCTTCTGTCTTTCAGGATTGCAGGACGGTGCCAGGAGATCAGCACTCTCCTGGAGAAGACAGATGAACCTGGGAAATACACAGCCTGTGAGTCCTTCACCTGTGATGGCTTTGCCCAATCTCCCACGATCCATTTGAGGCCAGTGTGGCCATCCCAGGATGACCCATGCCCTGAGGATCCTCCCTCCTTCAATTCCTGTTAATAGCCATGATCACTCCCAGGAGGCAGCTGTCCTTACAGATGGGACCAGCTGACATTGGACACTGCATGGAGTGTGGTAGATTAGTCCCTGGAAGAGATTTGACTACTGCCTTAGAGACAGTTACTGTTGCTGCCATGCAACTCCATGAGAAAAAGCAAATTGAGGAGAGTGTTTATATTATTAACATTTCCACATCACTGCTTGTGATGAAAGGAAGTCTGGGCAGGAAATCAAACAAGGCAGGAAATGGTAACTGATGTAGAGGCCATGCAGGAGTGCTACTTAATGGCCTGCTCTTCATGGCTTGCTCAGCCTACTTTCTTGTAGAAGTGGCTCCGCTCACGGCAGTCTGGGCCCACCCCCATTAATCACTAATTAAGAAAATTCTCTACAAGCTTGCTCTCTGATGACTCTATCTTGTGGAAAGCTAACATAAAGGTAGCCAATACAACTACCCAGACATGTCCCATTGGCTGTGGCTGAGGTCATGGAGGGAGAGAGAAAGGGGCCGCATTTGGATCCAGAGGCACACCCTCTTGTATGACGCACAGGCTTGGGACATGGTCTCAAGTGTGTGATTTCTATGGAAAAGAAGCGGCCTTGCACATAAAACTCTGGGGGCGGTGGAGAACCCGGGTCAGGATGTCCTGCCTACCCTTGGATCCTTGTTAAGAGGTCAGAGGCTTATTCAGAATGTGTATCACTGTTCCTCTGCAGATAGGGGCAAACAGGTGTTCTACATCATACCGTCTGCAGTGGAGGACCACTACATCTTCTACTGTGAGGACAAAATGCACAGGCATCATATTCGAATGGCAAAACTCGTGGGTGAGTTACATTGGTGTGAGATGGGCTAAGACTCTCAGAGTTAAAGGGGCCATGCCACTATTGGGGTTCTAGCTGTAAAAAGGATGGGCATAGAAACAGGAGGCAGCATATAAAGTGCAGTCTCCATCACAGCTGCTATCAGTGTGTATTTTCCCGGACATGAATACCTTAGAGTCTCCTGAGCTCTCCCTTAGGCCGAGTACTTTTCCAGATAGAACAGGGAGACAACATGGGTCCTACAGTCAATGGTGACTTGTCTCCAGAACACTGGTCACACTGCTCTCAGCTATTCTACCATGAACTCAGAAACAGTGCCCCCGTGTCTCCTAGGTCAGAACTCATGGAAGGATGTACGTAGGATGCTGGTCTTCCTTTTCCACCTGGGCTCTTCTCTCACACACAGGCCTCTGGGTCAAGTCCTCCTATGGTGACCATGTCTCCCTTCTCACCCCAAAGTTGCTCAATCCCCTGTGTTAGGAAGGAAACTCTATAAGCTCCCTCAACTCTGTCCCTAACTCCATGTCCTTCACCTATAGGCAGAGACCCTGACATCAACCAGGAGGCCCTGGAAGATTTTCAGAATGTTCTAAGAGCTGCAGGCCTCAACCCACAGAACATCTTCATCCCCAAGCAGACTGGTAGGAATCAAGCTGCCATGTTCTCCCATCCCCATGCAGGGAAAGCAGCCAGTTACCCAGGAAAGCAGGCTGCCTCTCATCTGGCTTTGTCCTTTAGGGGTGGGAGAGATGCTGGCTGATGGAGGGGCCTTGGGCTTCTTCCTGAACTCCCTGGGTTGATGAATCATTGTTTCCTTTCATGTTTCCCTTTTCTTGGACAGAAACCTGCCCTCTAGGAAGCAATTAGGGTAAGTGACCTGTTTGTGGCCACACTTGAGGAAATCCTGGTCCTGGAGTCAGCAGGGTTTCTAGAGACCCTGTGTTCTAACCCTGGGGATAGTTCTCACCCTGGGGATAGAGACCCTTTTCTACCTGTGGAGACAAGCATGGCCTGGCCTACTGGAACATATTTTATCTCTGCGTATTTTTTCCATGTTTCATTCCTGGGTGTCATTTTCTGAACTTCAGGGGTCTGCCCTTGCTGAAACTCTGCAGTTGGCTTGTACCTGATGAGAATGTCCCTTTGTGTTTCCCCTGTTATACTCTGCAGAAGGGAAATTCCTCCTCCTTCCCTCCCTTCCCTCAGTCACCATGTTGACTCCATATTTTCATGGATTGCTTAAACTACTACAGGGTAGTTTAGAAAATTGCCCAAGGCAAGCTGCAAAGGTAGGAACTAAACCCCAAGTCCAACAGCATCCTTGACCTTTGGCCAGGCTGTTGCCCTGAAGTCACCTGTCCCCTCTTCACACATTGGCATAGACAATTGTGGGAACTCAGTTTGGGGGTGGTGTGGGGGAGGTTGACCGTTGTCCTCTGTTTAGATCTGGTGAATGGAGCCCTTTTCGTTCCAACATTTTCCTGTCAGGAATTGTCTTGGTTCCACTGACTCTCCTCCTTTCCACAGCAAGTGGTGCCTCATTCCAGGCCTGCCTCACAGCATTGCTCTTCTCTGCACAGACCCACTGAGTACAGGACACAGAAGGAGCTTCTTCACTGTCCCTTCTGGCTTCACCCATACCTTTCCTGTGCCTCCCTCTCCCCTGCTTCTCCATAAAGAACTTCATCATCTCCTGGTGTCCTTCCATGTTTGTGGGGATCGAGGGGACTAGGCAGGATGCTCCCTCTTGTCCTAGGGCCTTAGCAGTTGTTTTAGAGGAGCAGTGGCTAGGGTGGTTGGGTGCTCCTTCATAGTGGTTTTTTTTGGGGGGTGGGGGCAAAGGCCATGAAGGGCTGGGTTCAGGTTTGCAGTTTCTTGTTCCCCAGGTGCCTTTATTAACTTCTGTGACATCTCAACACCATTCAGTTAACATTCTGGGAAGGGTGTGGGTAGAGTGCATGGGGCTCCAAGGCCAGAGGTGAGGTTCTCAGTAGAGCTTATTGACAGGTAGCAGTCACCACGTGGCCATGACAAGAGTGGGTGATGGAAGGCCAGCTTTCAAGACACAGGCATGTCAGTGAAATATGGGCACCTTCACTGTAAATCAGGACAGTGTTATGACCCCCTTCTGCATTTCTATCACAGTCCTGCCTGTGTGGAAGTAGCCTATCTCCAGAAGATATCATTGCCAGAATATTCTAACATCATGAGTACAGATCCCAAAAATTACTGTAAGGATTTCCCTGAGTCCTGCAGTAAACAAACTGTAACCAGGTGCTCTTTTCTCCTGGGGGAGGAGATAACCCACTCAGATTTCCCTGGATCCCATGGTAATGACATTGAAACCTGTCAGCAATAGCCTGCCAACACCTCCATCTCTTATATTCTTCTTTTCACCGAATCAGTGGATAATACAGAGAATGGCATCAGTACATCTGTCACTACTGTAATCTTCCCTTTCAGGAACATGTTTTCTGAGCACACCTCAGCCTCAGTTTCATGTGTTGTCATCCACAGCTGGGGTCATACAATACCATAGTCTCTTTACAGTTCTGTCCCTCATCCTTGACTAGTTTTCGATCTCTCTGTTAATTTCCATCTACTGAGTAAAGAAATTTCTCCAAGGCGAGTTGAGAGATGCACTGATCTAAGGGTGTAGCAGTAGACTAGGAATCAATTTAACACTACGTCCCTTTAGCAGAATAGTAATTCTAGGTTCTCTCCAGGCCTGTAATCCATTTAGACTCAGGCCCTGATACCAGTGCCAGATATGAATTTCACCTAGCGGAACAGGACTTACATCCAGTCAGAAAGTGAGTGGTTAATCTATAACATTCATGCCACCACTACAGTA
>JADRCH010007858.1:0-16856 GCA_019843965.1 Rhynchomys soricoides
ATCACTTAAGTTGATCAGGTGCTGAATGCTTATCAGCAACACAGGATAAGAACATGTGTGTATGTCTACCCACAGCCACTTTACATTTACCTTTGTGCACACTCCAATTTGGGGAATTTCACACCATAATCCATAATCTTTGTTCCTATTCATTAATTGACCACAGATTGTTTTTCTATTGGGGATAATAGAAAATAAACAAACAAAAAACCCCCAAAACATACATAATTTTCTATCCTAGGGGGATATAGTTTTATATAATGCCTTGTTGGCTGTTTTAGATTAGATATGCACCCATTCAGGCAGAAGTTTTAAGGATATAAGGAGAGTGAACACAGGACTGACTGAAAGCTCGGACAACTATGACCTCTCAATGGACTCCATTCTTGTAAAAAAAAAAAATGCTGAAATGCTGATGATTCCATTGTGATGCATTTTATATGTATATAGTCCTCAGTGCTATATTAAAACAAAACAAAACCACAAATAAACAACATCCCTAAAAAAGCCAATACAGAAATGGCTATTTTTAAACACCTTTTCTTTCATTAGTAGTTTCTGTATTTGTATAGGTAGCTCTCTAGTTAGAGAGTGAGGTCTTGTCTCTCACAGTGAAACTTCCAAAAACTCAGCTTGAGACCCAGAATGTTATACTTTCATTTCAATTTGTGTAATAAGAATGATTTGCTCAGAAAAAGTATCAAGATTCTTGAGAAACAAGTGTCAGAACACTGTGATGTGTGGATCCACTCTGTCTCTTACCTCTTACATTTTCTTGACTTAATTTTTGGGTTCACTATTTCCTTGAAAACCTTGCATGTCCTCCCCATCTTTCTAGTTGAGCTTTCTGAACTGGTTTTCTACCAATAATCAGCTCTACTTCATACATAGAGTGTTTTAAAAGTCAAGTGTACACTAAGCACTGGTAAAATTCTGAAGGTTCATACCACAAGCTGTGGGTTTTTGGCAACTGTATATATGCAAGAAATGACACATGACATGAGAGGACCTTGAAATCTTACTGCCTTGGCTTTGCATGATACCTCACATAGCCTGGAGAACAGGCTACTTAGCTATCTGTTTTGTGAATGGTCCAGTGGAAGAAAAACTAACCAGTTTTCCTGTGATGTCAAAAGGTTAGAAAGGTTCACTGGTGTGTTTAGTTCCTTATCTGATCTTTTAAGGCCACCACACACTGTTAGAAAATGTTTTGAAACACTGCAGTGTCTGTATATAGAAACTCTCAGGAATTGTTCATCTTCACTATATATGGTGACTACGTCTAAAGTTCTATAACAACATACACAACTTGTGTAGATTGCTCAGGAAAACATTATTAGGGGGCTCACCCCTGACTTCCAAGTTTCCTCACATTCACTCACCTAGTAACATTTATGCAGCTGAGTGACACTTTTGCTCAACACAATAGAAGCTGTGTGGTCACTTGACTCGATTACAATGTACCATATAACATGAGTATTACAGTAATAAGTGAATTCGAATTTACCATGAAATAAGCGATTAACACAACACACAGCTGTTTTCTGAGAGGGGTGCTGGAGTCTGCATAAACTTTAATAGCCTTCAAAGAATTAATTAATTAGAATAACAAGAATGGAAAAATGTTTTAAGTATCTGATGTCCTTTTATATACTTCAATTCACTTTTCTCAGGCCTATTCTTGATAAAATAACTGTGGTACCTACCTCAAATCACAGTATATGAAGAGGTAATTTTACTTCTGATTAGCCACTCCTGGGTTTCTGTTCATCCTCTCTTTACAACATACAAGGGACACACACCATCCCCATCTTCTTCTCTACACTGTACTGAAAAGCTTTGGTTACAGGCAGAAACCATGCCTGATGTCAAGAAGATTGTGTGTCTCAGGAGAGAGCACCATGTCCTTTAAGGCAATGTCCAGTATCTCACACACACACACACACACACACACACACGCACACACACACACACACACACACTTTACTATTTGAATTATACCCATTTTTTCCTTTCCTGGAAAACAATGAGCTATACACATATTATACTAAAATTCTCCAGTCTTCTGAGTCCTTTTCCTCTTACTCTCCCCAGGAGGCTTCTCATTGCCCTCCTGAGAGTCCTTATGGATAGGACAATAGCTCTGTGCAGAGGAGCTGAATTCTGCAACAGCCCTTTCTCCTGAGAAATAATTCTATCAAAAAACATCTGAATCATTCCATCTACAAGGGAGTATTACAATAATCTCATCATCTACAAAATCAAAATTGCCACACTGATGACAGAGATCCAACATATGGTCTCCTGGAGAATAATTCGTATAAACCACAGCACTTGTTTATGCCTAGGCACTCTGAGTTTTGAGTTAAGGGGACAAATATTACATTCTTGTCTTGTTAGTGATAGCTGAGTAAAGTTTTCAGTCACATCATAGTGTGTTTTACCAAATTGTGGGTTGCTGTAGATGCTGGTTATTTCTTTCTATTATTAAGTTATCTTTGCTTTTCAGAAAATCATGAAAATATTTTGGATTTTATGAAATGAATTTTTCATCATTAATAATTATGTGTTACTGGTATTATACACTTATTGATTTCTTAGAAAAATCATATAGTGTGTAAATTGTTCTACTATTCTGCTGTACTCAGTCCCTAGTATTGTGTGGTAGGTGATTTTTGTTGTTATTGCTTTATTTTTGTTACAATGAGGTTGGTTTGAGTTTTATTCTCATGAGAGTTCTGTTTGGCTTCACCAAAGGAGATAATATTGACCTGATTTGGGCAACTGAAAGAGAGGGGCTGGTCCATGTTCTATTGTCTTTTGGAAGCATTTGTGCATTGATATTTATCCTTTATTAAGTAGCTGGATGAATCCATCAAAAAACAAAATGTGGGTTCTCTAGCCAGATGAGGAACCTTAGAGTGCTGCCCTTACACCAGACACCTCCTGAAAGCATGGCAGGGGTGGGGCCACCCTCTACACAAATAAGGCTTGGGCCTACTCAACTCCATAGAGACTAAGGCCAGGTTAGCACCAGTTAGGCTTCTGTTTCCCTACCAGTAAACTGGCTGCTCAGAAATAATATGATGCCAGTCTGACAGTCTAATTTAGCTTGGAAAGTTCCTGCCTCCTCCAGAGAGCTTTTGTATTTGAGTCAGGGTGTTATTAACATTTGCCTGTCTTCAATCAGGTCTGCATATGTAAATTAGGTGCATTTTCTCCCTTTTCCTTCCCTCCACCCCTCCCTCAACCTATGTAAACTAGCCCTGCCATGTCAGTTCACAAGCTGTCCTCTGATACATTCTCATGAGATTTTTATACTAACCATACACACCATCACCTGAGACCCTGATCTCCAGCTCCTCTAAACACCCTGAGACTACTGGTGCACAATAACCAAATCTGGATGAAGACTCACAAAACACTCATTTGTTCAAGAGTTATATTTCATGAGCATTGATTTGGTCTACACAGCTATTTTAGGTAAATCCAGATCTTGTGTGTTTCTACATTGAACAATTTGATAGTTTTGTTTCTAGGACATTGTGCATACTATGACATAAGAGAAATATTGCCATAAAAGAGTAAAATTAATTTATTTTATTATATCATAATCAAACTAGAAATCAGTAGAAGGAGAGTACAGAAACTGCAGAACCACTTGGAAACCAACAAGAAATTTTGAGAGACTAGTCAGTCATTGAAAGGATCAGGAAGTAAATTTGAAAGTTCCTAGAAGTGAATTCAAGTGAACATACAACTTTCACAAATTTTAACAAACACACAAATGCACTCCTGAGAGAAAATTCTCAGATGGACCTTGTATAGGAAAAACTGATTTTGAACTAATCATGAGACTTCTGTCAGGTGAACAGGGAAGTGCTCCCACTATGAGTAGTATCTGAAGTTGATCAAGTCTTGTGATGGGAAGGTCTTGCTTAAATTGTTTGAGGCAGCCAAAGCTGAGAGAGTCCCTTCTGGATCTGATATTGTACTTCAACAGTAAGCAGGCATAGTTTTCCTGTGGCTTCCTCAAGGCATCAGTGTTTGCAACATCCAGTTTTGACATGATGGCTATCCAGTTGGTAGTGTAGCTTAAATTCTTTGTCTTAGGTTCCTAGTGCTAAAATCAAACATCAGAGCCATAAGCAACTTAGGGAAGAGGGGGCTTATTTCATCTTACAATTTTGAGTCCATAAATCATCTAGGTAAGTCAGAGAAGGAACTCAAAGCAAGAATCTGGAAGTAAGAATTGATGCAGAGGGCCATAGAGGACTGCTGCTTATTGTCTTACTCAATCATGGTTTGCTCAGTCTGCACCCAGGACCACCAGTCAAGTGGTGATACCACCCATAAAGTGATGGGTCTTCCCACATCAATTAAT
Organism: Rhynchomys soricoides; assembly: GCA_019843965.1. Taxonomy (NCBI): domain Eukaryota; kingdom Metazoa; phylum Chordata; class Mammalia; order Rodentia; family Muridae; genus Rhynchomys; species Rhynchomys soricoides. The sequence goes on from JADRCH010007858.1 coordinate 4,385, forward strand.
CAAGAAAATAAACAAGTTTGCCCACAGTTAATGTGGTAGACCCATTTTCTCTTCCCAAATAACTATAGCTTGTGTCAAATTGACATAAAACTCGCCAGCATAGGTTTTCACTCAAGGAACTCGGAGCACCAGGAGCATATCTAACAGCTATGATTTAATGAGTTAAAATTTCCCAGTGCCTAATAGCTTATTTAAAATCATTTTTTTTTTTTACATTAAAGACTTACTGCTAACTCGGTACCTATATAACACTGACCTAATGATGTTTCATCTTTGCTCTGGAGGCATAAAGATAGGTACATCTCTTAAATGTCTCAACATGAAAGTTTTTTTTATTATTATTGTGAAATTGTCATCACCTATATATTTTCAGTCCAGATCTCCTGAAAGTTGTCACTGAATGATCTGTGTTCATGTCCATGTTCTTTATGAAACCTATGATGCTTATATGTTTATTAGCTGTGATTTCTGGCTGATATCAACAAGCTTTTGCCCTCTCTATTCCTGAATGAATGTTTCTATAAAGATGTCTCTCTGCATTTGCTTTAATATCTTCTTTATATAAGTTGTTAAGATATATTATCCAAGAAAAGGCTTTTAGGCAAATGAATTGGAAGAAAGTAGTCTCAAGCAACTTAACCTATGTGCTTTGTGAATTTAAAAGAAATACCAATGAACTTTGTGAGTTTTTAAGAACTTTATATGTGAGGTCCAACTTCTTGACCTCAGGACCTTTTATAAAAATTGAAGAATATGGATAACACTGTTAGAATAGCTATTCTTATTTCTCTCCAACAGACTCCACATATGAAAATCCATCCCTGTGACAATGGTTGATATGCCATACATTCACCTGTATTTAGGTTAGGGGACTTTGAAATTATGTTGAGGGAGTTTACAGCCCCATGGAGGGAACAATAGTGTCAACTTTCCTGACCTCCCAATCCTCCCGGAGACTGGATCTCCAACCAAAGAATACACATGGAGGGACCCATGGTGCTGGCCACATATGTGGCAGAGGAGAGTCTTGTTAGCCATCAGGGGGAGCAGATGTCCTTGGTCCTGAGGGTGTTAGATGCTTCAGTATTTGAGAATGTCAATGAGGGAAGATGAGAGTGGGTGGGTGGGTGGGTGGGTGGATGGGGGAATACCCTCATAGAGGCAGGGGTAGCGGGACTTAGGGGGTTCCAAAAGGGAGATCTGGAAAGGGGGAAACATTTGAAATGTAAATAAAGTATCAAAAAAATAGAAAGAAATTATGTTCTGATTGTATAGAGACTATAAAATATGTCAATGAAGTCAACTATTCCATGAGAATCAGGTCCTTAATCTTGACTTGCTCAGAGTAAGAAATGTATTCTCATTTTCACAATCCTTGTTCAGAATGTGACTTGACAGCCTAAAGACTTACCTGTGCAGCAGCAGTGATTACAATGCAGTTTCCCAGAAGATTTTGCTCTTGGTCACTCTCATAACTGGTGATAATTGTTCTATTGGGAGTATATGGATCTCTTGGTTCCACTTTGGGCTGACATCATTTACTGCTGCAGTGACACATTTCAGTATCACCTGGCTCTGGGCAAAGCATTCACATCTGATATTTGGCCTTGGATTCTAAGATTCATTTTCAGAATCTATTATTTCTGGAACACATTATCTTCTCAGCCTAGGGAAATAATTGAAAGCATGAGGGGACAAAAATTTCAGAGGTGAGGAAATAATAACCATACATTTTTCTTTTGCTCATCTCTCTGTACTACAAACTCGCTAGCCAAGAAAACAATATTATTTTCATCAACTGCCAAGTCAGCTTTCTTTAAATGATTCAGTTAACAATTCAAATGTATTTTATCATGCTAAGCATTTAATGTATTTCTGAATGATATAGTAAATTAAATTTCAATATAAAATTGGATTCGAAATAATTCATAATTTAAAGTTACCTTAAATTTGAAGGCCAAACATTCAGCAATAAGATAAAAGCAAAGATAGATAAACAAAAAGAGACTACTTTTATATTTAGAAGGATTTCCCTATGATTTAGATTTCTTAAATTTTTCCAAGTTTACAGTTTTCTGAAGAACTAAAAATGTGAAGTTCTTTCTGATACAGCAATAGTGTTGGATATATGTGTGGTACTGAGGAGACAGACTAAATTTCTCTGCATTCAACTATTTATGTTCCCTTGACTTTGAATCATTGTGTTTTTGGAAAATATAAAGAATTAAAAACATGAATTTTATATTAAATACTTATATTTAAAATATGAGTAAATTAATATGCTCATGCCTTCTACTTTCTTAGTAATGTTGAATTAAATGATACATTTGGACAGGATGATTATATCTGAGGAAAAACTTGAAAGTACAATATATAGTAGTAGCTACCCTAACATACCTGGGAAATTTCATTTTACAGCATTATAATATATGGTTTCACACAACTCCTAAGGACATTCAAGTATTTTGATTAAACAATGTAAAGAGCACAAAGTTAGGAAACAAAAACATATCTTTTTCAATAAATAAATATGAGTGGCATGGAAAATCCAGGGATAGATTTCATCCATGGATTCTGTTGGAGAGAAATAAGAGTAGCAATTTTGACAATGTTAGCCACATTCTTCCATTTTTATAAATTGAATTGAAAATTTCTTTTTGTAAGTTTATGTTTTTCAACAAATGTGAATATATTTTACCATATATATGTTACTTTGAATTAGATAATTTAAGGAACATTATTTTACCATACCACATATTTAAAAGATGCTTCAAACAACATTTGCTAGTTAAGAGAGAAAAGTAGGGAGAATAAGAATTTAATAATATAGTAAAGATTTCAACTTATTAAAGTACATTTATGTCTATTCTGTTGTTTAAAAAAAGTCATTCATTTTAGATAATTAAAAAAAGAGATTAAAAAAATTATACTCATTAAGCATTTCCCTCTTCTTTTAGGACATGTGGCCTGTTCTGTGAAATGAGTTCATGCGTAAATTTACATGGTTACAAACAAAGCAATTAAGGGTTTCAGGAGGGATGCTCAGTGACAGACAGTGTTTCTCAGAAGATGTTCATCTGGAAATAGGTACTGACGTGTGGATAGAAGTTGGTAGGTATAACTGAAATAGTGTTAGGAAGAGACACACGATGAATATAGAAGTTAAACCTTGATTTGGTAAGAAGTAACATAAGTTGAATATCATTCTGAAAACAGAAAGGAGGATAAAAATTGTACAGAACCTTGAATTAAATGATAGTGTGTGAAGTTGATAGTTTTAGAAATAATTTTACATTGATGAATGTTCTATTTTAATATTATTTTTGTGGCCATAGGAGGTCAAGTGATGAACAGGTATAGCCAAAGATAAGTGATAACCTATAAGGCTTCCTATCTAGCATAGCCAGAAAACTACTTTGATAAAAATCAAATGATATAGGAAATTAAGAGTTTTGCTTGAGATATAATATGCACTTCTATGAAAATGGCATCATGTAACACAGTACCCGGTACCATAAATATACAAAAACATAAATAATCTAAATAAAGTAAGAAATCCATTGCACTTATATTCTCTATTGCTTGTACATTATAAAGTTACAAAAGTAAGGAAAACAATTTATTAAACACAAGCTTAAAGGGAGAGCTATTGAAGAATTGAAAAATTGAGTCGTGGTTACTTTGACATAAACAATAAAATGCACAAACCTAAAATAATTTTACAAGGCTCTAAAATTATTCAAAACTAACAAGAGTAGTCTACACTGTTTAAAAGCCCCAGACTGTCTTTTCCATATTATAAGAAAAATTCTGGCAGGAAAACAATCCACGCATGATATCTACCAGTTAAGTCATTATGGTTGTGTACTTTGTTCTTAGCATGGCGTTTATAAATATACATTTAAGGTAGAGAAATAGAATAGCTTACAAATATACATTGAAGGTAGAGAAATACAATATCATATTCTTTTATTTTTTTCTCCCCAAATGCATCTTTGTTACTTTTCCTACTGACACAATTGGATACCTACCAAGACCTTGTTTATATTTTTGCAATCTCTCTTTCTACCTTTTGCTGATAGTCTTACAAGGGCTGTTGAGGAAGAAAAGGGTAAATTTCCTGTAAGAACAATTGAGACAACTTGGAAGAACTGAGCAATCATTGATTGTTGAGTGTTTTATAGCTTTGAGCCTTTCTGAAACGTTTTTTCTTTTTGAGATTGTAATATAATTACATCATTTCCCCATTCCCTTTCCTTCCTCCATATCCTCCAATATACCCCTCTTGGTCTCTTTCAAATCCATGGCCTTTCTTCATTATTTGTTACATGTATACATACATTTAAGAATGTGTGTGTGTGTGTGTGTGTGTGTGTGTGTGTGTGTGTGTGTATCCTGCTCAATCTGTATAATGTTACTACTATGTGTTTTTAGGACTGAACATTTTGGATTGCTTAACCAATTGGTGTGCTCTTCCCTGGGTAAGACTACCTCTCTCACTCTCATTCCTTGTTGTTTGTAATTCTATGTGTAACTATGTACCTTTAACAGTTCTCAGTGCACTCTGCATTCTTTGAGTTTCCTCCTGGAACTAACTCTCTCTCTCTCTCTATCACCTATCTCTGTCACACCTTTCCCCTGTGTAGAACATATCCATCTTCCACCTTTAGGGTTCATATCTCTCAAGAGAATTTCTGATCCCATTACATTCCTCTTTATCTAATATACATTTCTGCACTTGTCACCCTTCTTTTTGTGAGTAGAGTGATGACAATTAACAAGAGCTCGGGTGGTGATTTCATCCTGGTGGGTTTCTCTGATCAGCCACAACTTGAAAAGATCCTCTTTGTGGTGGTGCTGATCTCCTACCTCCTGACACTGATAGGCAACACAGCGATCATCCTCGTTTCCCGTTTGGATTCTGCGCTCCAAACACCCATGTACTACTTCCTCACCAACCTCTCTTTCGTTGATATCTGCTTTTCCACCAGCATTGTTCCTCAGCTGCTGTGGAACCTCCACGGTCCAGCCAAGACAATTACTGCCACAGGCTGCGCTATTCAGCTTTATGTGTCTCTGGCTCTGGGGTCCACTGAATGTGTCCTCCTCGCAGTTATGGCATTTGATCGCTATGCTGCGGTTTGCCGACCACTTCACTATGCTACAGTTATGCACCCACGGCTCTGCCAGTTTCTTGCAGGAGTGGCGTGGCTGAGTGGAGTGGGCAACACACTGATTCAGGGCACCATCACCCTCCGCCTGCCTCGCTGTGGGAACCACAGGATTTATCACTTCATCTGTGAAGTTCCTGCCATGATCAAGTTGGCGTGTGTAGACATTCATGCCAATGAAGTGCAGCTATTCATGGCTTCCTTGGTGCTGCTCCTCCTTCCCCTGACACTCATCTTGGTATCATATGGGTACATTGCCCAAGCACTGATGAGGTTAAGGTCGGCTCTAACCTGGGGCAAAGCTCTTGGAACCTGTGGATCCCACCTGCTGGTAGTAGTACTATTTTATGGCACAAGCACTGCTATCTATATCCAGCCCAACAGCTCCTATGCACAGAGTCAGGGGAAGTTTATCACCCTTTTGTATACTGTGGTTATTCCTACTCTAAACCCCCTCATTTACACTTTAAGAAACAAAGATGTAAAGGGAGCTTTGAAGAGGCTGGTAAAAAAAGATAACAGCACTGGAAAGAAACTTCTTTCCAGGTAGAGTTCTCTCTGTCCTCCCAATGATAAAGGTGCTGCTGATCCAGAAGAATTATCCAGGGTCGCCCTGACATAAGTGCTCCAAAACTAAACTCACAGGCCTCTCTGGAGTGCTACAAGCAAGGAAACCACTCCGTTAATTATCATACTCAGAATTGTCGCATCTAGACCTGACAATAGGATTATCTAATAAACTGAAAACAACATTTGCTGTTATCAAGACTTCTGCAATTCTTTTCTTTTTAAGTGGTCACTCCTTTATTAAGAATCCTGGTTCTTATTAGATTATGTTTACTGGTTTATCTCTTTTGTATAAGAGTATAAAGCCAGTATGTTCACAGCTAGCTAGAAGTCTTTGAGGCATTCACTAGTAGTGTGTTTCTGTGAATCCAGTGAAATAGGGCCCCCTATATCCTTGGACCAATGTCCAGTCATCTAAATGTGCCCTAGTCTAAAATACACATCTGGGTTCTTCCTCATTGGTCTGCTCCAGTGAGTCTCATAGTGGAGTTTTATTGATTTTTATATCCAGTGCTTTTGCTAAGTGAGTTTTTCGCTAAAATTTCATGTTTCTATATCTAACTATTTCCCTTGGATGACGATTCCTGAGCTTTGATTTTTGTATTCAGAATATTAGGTGATTTTTATCATATGATCTTAGAAATCCAGTTCATTCCAGAGAAAACAAGACATGAAATTTGAGCCTAATCCATTTGGAGTGTGTGTGTGTGTGTGTGTGTGTGTGTGTGTGTGTTCCTTGGAATATTCTAATGTCTGTAGCAAATACATTTTCCTATGGAAGATGTGGGATTGAGAGATTCTGAGTTATTTGTCCTTATGGTTTTTAATGGAATATTCTCTGTGCCTTTGTGTTTGTACTATGATTAATCTCACTAATGATAAAGATCACCACTCTTCCCCATCATACCAAATTTTTAAAAATGAATATCAATTTTAGGCCCAATATTTGTCAATATCTAAGAAAGGTAACTGGTGTAACAAAGGTGTGATAGTTTGTATACGCTCTATCCAGACAGTGGCACTATTAGGAGGTGTAGTCTTATTAAAGAAGGTGTGGCCCTGTTGAAGTAGGTGTGTCACTGTGGCTGTGGGCTGGCTATAAGACTCTCATCCTAGCTGCCTGAAAGTCAGTATTCTACTATTGAGAGGCTTTAAAAGACAGCATAACTCACTCCATCTTGATTTTTAGACTCCATTTTGTGCCTGACCTACTTCGAGGGCCTGGGACCCTAAACTTCTGGACTGAAGGTGCAGACTGTTCCAGGAACTAACCACATTCTTGACTAGCCTTGTGTAGCATCTTTGTTCTGAAAGGCTTGATGGATTGCAAGCCTTGACGAAAAGTTCCCAAGCCCCCACCTGCTTGCCGTTTTTGCCCTTAAACACTCAATCATTTCTGCCCTCAGGATCACCATTTCATGGTGGTCCAGCTCGAGCTGCCTAATTAAAAATCCTTATTTGCTAATATAATTAGCAAATAAGGTATCCTGTTATTTGTGTGTGGTATAACAGTGTGGTGTCCTGTTGGTCTCATTGGGGTCCCAAGTCTATCAGCCTTTAGATGAAGATATAGAACTCTCAGCTCCTCCTGTACCGTGCCTATCTGGATGCTGCCATGTTCCTACCTTGATGGCAATGGATTGAGCCTCTAAACCTGTAAGCCAGCCCCAATTAATTGTTGTCTTTATAAGAGTTGCCTTGGCCGTGGTGTCTATTTACAGTAGTAAAACCCTAAGACAGAAGTTGGCACTGGGAGTGGGCTATTGCTGATAGGCCTGACCGTTCTTTTGTTTGGAAGAATGTGGATTTGGGGACTTTGGATTTGGAAAACAGTGGGATACTTTAAATGGGGCTTAATGGGCTGTCCTACTAGGAATATGGAAGACTTTGTTACTGTGAGTGATTTGAACTGTGCAGACCTGGTCAAAGCAGTTTCAGTAGAGAATTTGTGACCTAGAGACTGTTTTGTGGTATTTTGGTAAAGAATATGGCCTCTTTCTTCCTGAGGCTGAGGTGAAGAGACTCAGATTAGTTACATTGACTAAGGAAGTCTCAGAAACGCCCATCATAGACTTTGTTCTCTGGTTAAATCTTATGAAGAGCACTTTGAACAAGCATATCAAGCTGAGAAAAGAAAAATATAAAATATATGGTTCTAGTATTAAAGGGGCACCAGGGCGTGAAATGGAGATGAATCCTCTGTTCTAGGAGATAGCAGATTAAGGGGGTGGGACTTTGGGTCAAGATCCTACCCAGCTAAATTTGTATTCAGGCATGGTGATACATGCCTTTAATCCCAGGAAATAAAGCCAAGCAGATCTCTGAATTCAAGGCCAGCCTGGGTCAGAGCAAGTTCTAGGTAAAGAAAAACTTAAGTCCAGGCATGGTGGTACACACCTTTAATCCCACGAGACAAGCAGACAGGCATGCAGATCTCTGAGTTCAAAATTAGTCTACAGAGCAAGTTCCAGGACAGCTAAACTTAGGCAGTGAAGGAATTGGAAAACAGAAATCTGGTGATAATATAGTATAACAAGGGGGCCAAGTTCCAGCCCAGGAAGCAGCAGAACTCAGCAGCTTTGGCCATTTGGCTCTGGCTTTATATTCAAGAGGAGAATGAGATTACTGGGACAATTGATGCTGGTTAGCTGGAGCTAAGAAATTAGTGGTGATTAAGAGCATCATTGAGGTGAAATCTGGGAAGTGTTTCCTGAGAGTACAAAAAAAACTGTATTCCAGAGATAGCCAAGGTTGTATCTCATACTACAGCTGTACTTGGTAAAGTGTAAGAGTCACCCAGGTGGTACTGGTTAGGCAGCAGGAAGGCATAATGAAAAACAGCTGAAGCTTGGCACTGTAGGAGGCCATGGAAGGGTTGATTACTGATATTGATTGAAGTAATTTTCATAGCACTTGATTGTTTATAGTGAGATTGCTAATGTACTGCTATTTTCACTTACATTTACAATAGAGTTTACCAAAAATTGAGTATTTCATCTGATTCCAAGATGCCTGATATTGTTACACAGCCAACACTATTAACAGTACCAAGGTTCTAATAGATAAGCACATTTCAAACAAAATTAAAGCATTTTCACCTCTGATTTAAAATTATCACAAAGATCTAGGAATTGAGACACTGTGAAGTATTCAGTATTCAGAAAGCAGGATAGATCAGCGGTTCAAAATAGACGGTCAGCCATGAATACTTGACATTCACACTGTCATTGTGATTGCTTCTCCAGTTTTTGATGTATTCATTTAAAATATTTATTTTACTTTATTAATGCATTTGTGTGTCTATGTGAATATGTATACAGAAGCCGGAAGAGCTATTGGTCTCCCTGAAACTGGAATTGTCCAGTCTGTGCACTGAGAAGAATTTGTACAAAACTCAGGTCCTGTGTGAGGGCAGTGTGCACACTTAAGTGCTAAGGCATCTGTAGTCCCTTGATGGCATTTGGTATAATCAACTTCCCTCTTAGAACTGTTTTTGATGAACCCCTATGTTTTGTTATGTTATGCTTTCCTCCTTGTTATTGTTATTTTTAATAACAAAGATTGTTTTTATTAATTAAATTTGTTTTAGACCATTTTGCACATGTATTGATATACACTAACATTCATTCTAATTTCTTTCATTGGCTAATGAGTAGCTGGAGGAATATGCAGCTTAAATTCCATGTGTTAGTGAATACTGCAAATTTCTCCTGTTATTGCTTCCTAGTGCTATGCCATGGTGATCAGAATAGACATTTAAATAATTTTGACATAGCTTTCATTAGTCAAGACATAGTTTCTGTCTTAAATTTTATTTGTTCCAGAGAATATTTGTGCTAGTTAGTTTTTGTCAATTTTCAGCAAACTGGAGACACCTGGGAAGAAGAAACCTCAGTAGAGAAGTTGCCTTCGTCATCCTGGCTCATGGACACATTTGTGGGGAATTTTCTTTTGTTTTAATTTATGGAGGATCAAGAGTACACAGTTAGTACAACTAACACATAAAGATTAGTAGCCTAGGTACAAAAGAAAAATGGACCAAAACAGGATATAATTATGACTATGACTTCCTCTTTCCTAATTGCTCCAAGTTCCTTCTCATTACCCTCCAATCCAAATACACAACCTGCTTCTTATTCAAACAGACATCTAAAGAAGAAGCATAAAATATAATATAAAACAAAACCAAAACAAGTGGAATAGGACACACACACACACACACACACACACACTAAAAGCAGAAGAAGTACAGCCAAAGAACAATCACATGAAACACAAGGAAATGCAGAGATACATGTGTTCACTCACCCCGGAATTCCATAAAAACAATCAAAAACATAATATATATGCAAAGGAACTATAAAGTTAAGAAAAATGCTCTGACAAAACTTTGTGAGGCATAGAACCTACAAAGTTGCCATTGTGTTTTTTCTCCTTTATTAATATATTCACTTAACATCCTCTCTTTCCAGTCCCATCCTCCATCTCCCCTTTCCCTATTCCATCCTCCCTTTCTATTCAGAAAAGTGGAAGCCCCCATGGTACCAACATTAGCATACCAGGTTGCATCAGGACTAAGTGCATCCTTTCCCATTGAGGCCAGACAAGGGAGCCCAGCTAGGGGAATGGAATCCAAAGGCAGCCAACAGAGTCTGAGTCAGAGACAGCCTCTGCTGCAGTTGTTATGGGACCACTATGACAACCAAGCTACACATGTGTAGGGGCCCTAGGTCAGGTCCATGAATGCACTTTGGTTGGTGGTAGAGACTCTTTGAGCCACCATAGGCCCAGGTTACTTGGCTTTGTAGGTCTTCTTATGGCATTCTTGACTCCCCTGGCTCCAGCATTTCTTCTTCTGAGTTGTCCACAAGATTCCCTGAGCACAGCCTAATAGATGGCCGTGGGTCTCTACATCTGTTTCCATCGGCTGCTGGATGAAGATTCTGAGATGACAGTTATGCTAGGCTCCTACCTACAAGCATAGCTGAGTATCATTAATAGTGTCAGTGGGTTGGTTTGTTTGATATTTTTGTTTGATTTTTGATGTTCTTTTGTTTTCAGAGTGAGACTCCACTGGAGAAATAACTTTACATTTGCATTTTTATTTCTGGGTTAGGGATGGGAACTGTGTCCACTTCTCTTCTCAGTGCCGGAACACCACTTGGTGCACTTGTATCCCTGTGTATCCTATCACATTCTCTGGGAGTTCACATGTGCTTTAGTTCTCCTGTGTTTACCAGGCCTCATTTCCTTGGTGGCCTCCAACCCCTCTGGCTCTTACATTCTTTTTGCTTCCTCCTTTGCAGGATTCTTTGAGCTCTGACAGGAGAGATTTGATAGAGATACCCCATTTACGAGTGAGTGCTTTTAAGTTTTTCATTCTCTGCATACTGTTCAGTTGTGCAACTTTATTTGTTCCCATATACTGCATATGGGAGCTTCTCTAAAGATGCTGAGAACGACACTAATCTCCCAATATTCCAAAATGCTCCAAGGAGTAATTTACTGCTACATCCCCTTAGGGATACAGGGTATATACATAGTTTCTGGTTCTCGGCCATCCAACAGTGTCAGGGTTGGATTCCATCTTGTGGAATGGTTGGTTTCTCCAACCACCTATGTGCCACCATTGTATCAATATATCTTACATATATGTCACCATTGTAGATAGAAAGGTTTGTGTCTGGGTTACCATTTGCCTTTCTTCTCTGGAAACTCTTAGGTGTACCTTTTAGAAGCATTAACATCAGTCTACAGGGGTGAAACTCCATTAAATTAATGCATTTCTGGTACTGAAAGGCCCATTTGAGGAAGAGAGATGAGTTCTGTCTCCTCTGTTATTTGCAAATTTTATTATTTTTTTAGGAAGCTTCTACTGCATTAGGTTTCCATCCCACCCCTCAAATGGTGCATAGATTTATTTGTACCTTCTTGCATTTCCTCCCTCACCCTCCTTTTCCCTTCTTCTCTCTGTTTGATACTGCTGTCCCAGGGCCTGCCATATATACCCATAACTACCTATATTGTTTTTCATTCTTAGGTAGAAACACCCTCTTGTTCCTTATTCTATACATAACTTCTGTGGGTGGGCAGACTGTAGCTGGATTATCAATGCCTTAACAGGTACCATCCAAATACAAGTGAATATACATGTATATTCATATATATTCATGTATGTAAACATAGGCACATGTAATGTATCTTTTTGGATCTGGATTACTCAAGATGCTTTTTCCTAACTCCACCCATTTACTGTAGAATTTAATTTATTTTTTTTTGGTTTTTAAAATCTATTTGGAACATAAACATGGTAGAAGTAGAAAAAATCTCTTATGAAATCCTCTATGAAAAGAAATTGTGACAAGTTCCTGATTAGACAGAAACCATTCAATCTCCAAGTAGGAATACACGTCATAACTGTGGCGTCATAACTGGGTAGTGTTCCTTCTGTTTCTATTTTGTGGAATTGATTGAAGAGTATTGGTATTAGGTCTTCTTTGAAGGTCTGAATGAATTCTGTACTAAACCTAACTTATCCTGGGCATTTTATGGTTGGGAGACTTTTAATCACTGATTCTATATCTTTAGGGGTTATGGAGCTATTTACATGGTTTTTCTGATCCTGATTTAACTTTGGTATTTGGTATCTGTCTAGAAAATTGTCCATTTCATCCAGATTTTCCAGTTGTGTTGAATATAGGCTTTTATAGTAGGATGTGATAATTTTTGAATTT
>JADRCH010007865.1:0-87124 GCA_019843965.1 Rhynchomys soricoides
CTGGCATCACCCAGAACCCAAAGCCTCTTCCATCTCACAAACAGAAATGATGAAGCCAAGGCAGTTCCTCCCAGCTCCACGGAGACCTGAGCACATTGAGCTGTTGAGGAAGGATCCGAGTTCCTTACCTTTTACCTCAGTCGCCCATGGATAATTCAGCAACACCAAACCAGTTCACTGGACTCTCAGTTGTGTGCCAACCAAGATCTTCCAATGCTGTGTGATCATTTTCTAAGGACATCGCCAAGGCCAATCCTGGACAAGGATGCAAGCCTGGGTAGAAGACACAGGGCACATGCAGCCATTAAAACAGACCTATGTGAACCATTGATGGACCCTGAGTTTAGTGTGCACTTAGGGTTGGTCATATACTCAGGTGCCCTCAACACTCTTGCTCAGACCAAAGGCTCAGCCCTGCCCTTCCAGATCAGGATGCTTTTCCACTAAGATCTTGGCTGTAGAGAAAACATCACCATTACTGTCAATTGTTTGGTGGTCCCTCACTTCCGTCCACCATCATGAGGGTGATACTTGAGATAGTCAACACCATAAAAACTCATTCCAGGAGGTCCAACACATCAACATGCTATACAAGGGCCCTGCACAGGGATGGGAACAGAATGAGGGCACAGACCAATGCATCAACTTAGAGCCCAACACTAAACAGTGCAATCACAGGTCCCCTTGCATAAGACAAGTGAGAAGTAGCAGCTCTAGACAGCAAAATCAGCAAAACCCATGCCTCCATGGATATCAATGCCACCAGTGGATCATCTCCATCATGGATCCAATCTAACTTGGTCATGCCCTACTGGGCCATAACCTGAGTCAAAAATCAAACACTTCTATTGGTTCAGCATTCAAGCTCATATGTATCAGTCTGTCCTGTGCCATCAAGCCCCATAATTCTGTTCTTTGAGGTTATGAGTAAATACTGGAAAAACAATTTTAATTGGGGGTATTTCAATGTAAACTCCTTGTCATCTATAGGCATACCTTTCGGAAATTCTTACTAGTAATGGGAGACACAGTGCCTGAACTGGCAATCTTCTGTAAAATGTAAGACCTCAAGTTGAGGGACTGGAATGCCAACATTGTCACAAAAACTTCAGCGTATAATTTACTCTACCTCACAAGTATGCTGAGACTAGTGTCTTGTTGAAACAGGATCAACGACACCAGAGAAATTTCATGCAGCAACTAAGAGGAGCAGATGCAGAGTTCTACAACCAAACATTTATCAGATCTTGCCAAATACTCATGATAAGTATTGGAGAAATCATGAGAAACATTGGGCACACCAAGACAATACACTGCATAGAATTAATGGACCAGGACTCATGGGATCTTGAGAGATCAGGGAACCTGTAGCTATGTCACCTAGGGCCTCTCATGTGTATCATAGCTGAGAAGATTCACAGACTTATATAAATCCTAATCATGAGAGCAGGAGCTGTTCCTGACTCTTTTGCCTCCTTGTCGGACCCTTTCTCCTTTACTGAGTTGCCTTTCCAGCCTTGATGTATTGAGTCTGGTCATTTTTTTATTTTGTTTTTGTTTTTGTTTTTTTGTTTTTGTTTTTTGAGGTGCCTGGTCTTATTATAGCTTCTTATACCATGTTTGGTTATTATCACATGGAAGCCTTATATTTTCTGTGGAAGTCAGAGAGTAATCTTGTGGACAATGGTACTAAATGGGACGTTTGGGGAGTGAGGTGGAGAGGAAACTATGGACAGGATGTATAATATAAAAGAATAGAAAAAAAATAAAGAAACAAGAAAAAAGTCCTTTAGGAAATACTGACAACTTAGTACACTATTAAGGGTAATCTCATCTCAATATCTACCAGTCAGGAGCTAGAAATCAGTATGGGCCATGTGCACTAGTGAAACCATACATTCATAAACATCTATTTACACTACTTGGGCTTCTGACATCTCATTTGCTATTGTTGTGTTCAAAATGGTCAACCTGCTCAACACCTTACTCTTACACTTTCCCAAAAGTAAGTAGCAGGTTTTCCAGGTCGATTTGTCAACAACAATCTGCTCTCTTTCTGTCCCTGTCCTGCTGCTCTGTCTCTGTCTCTTTGTCTGCCTGTCTTTCTCTGTGTGTGTCTCTCTCAGTTTCTCTGTATGTCTCTGTCTATCTCACTGTCTCTGGCTCTCTTTGACTCTCTATCTCTGTCTGTCTCTCACTATCTGTCTATCTGTCTTTCTCTGACATTGAAAAAAAGTTGTCCAAGCATACTTGAATGATGACTAGAGGCAAAGAAACTTCCAAAAGATGCTGAAAAAACTCAACATTTCTTATTACCACAAATACCATATTCAAACACAGGTCTTCTTAAAGACGTCAATGACAATGTGGTAATGTCCAAACCTAGCCTTGAACCTGTGGCTGCATGTGTCCCATTGAGCCCATCTTCTACTGAACCTCTACTTAGCAACCAAATATATGTTAGAATCACACAGTATTATTCTTGCTCTCTTTCCAAGAAGGATACATGGAAAACATCCTGATGGTCAGCACCACAGTATGCCTATTCATCTACAAGTGAAGTTACCAATATATTAAGAAATCACACTCTCCCAGGCTTTGAGAATTCATGCACCAGGGCAAATTACTCCTGTAGAGTTGACTACTGTGTCTTTCTCTGCAGCAGGGATCCAATCAACTTCAAGGCCTCTACGAAGCTTATATACAGGGCCTAGTATCCCTTGTGTGTAGATTCAAGCTTTGGGGCCCCTGCTACTCTTATTTATGATTCCGAGTCTGCCTTCTGACAGCAGGCCACTCCTAGGAGCTACAAGGACTACCATTTCTTTCTTGAGAATGCACCTCAGCAAGAGCACAGGGATGTTACCAGCAAGCCCTGTATGGGTTGTGTTCCATACCACACACAATAGCAGAGTCCTGGGTGCTTAATGTCTTAAATCTCAGCCCAGATGGAGTGGTGGTCTTAAGTAACCAATAATTTTGTTCAGCTTCAGAGAATCTTTGAGAATCCTCATTGGTCAAAGCACACTATAGTGACCTTGCATAAAGCTTTTCAGTGTACTATGCAGAATGTGTATATTAGTGAGTATGAGAAATTACAAAACATTCATCATCAAAGAATTTTAATAGTCACTAAAACTGTCAGAAAACTAAAAAGCTTTAATAGTCACTAAAACTGCTGCAGGTACAGACAGGAATGGATGAAGTTATGGTAGGTTCTTGCAGCTCCAGCAAAAAATGCTAGAATCATTAGTAATTAGAGAAATTAAAATACAGCTTACCTTTAAACTCCTGTGCTAGTAAAGTAAGACGGACATACCAAGCAACTTGTCTGGAGCCTCATTCTAATATTGTTACCCCTCATCCAAATATGTTGACCACACATATCTGCACTGTGCCTGTGGGCCCCACATAATGTGACCCTGCGAAGACAGATCAAATCACATACCTCAATTACAGAAGGCCAAATGAAAATTGGTATGTGTGGCCCTAGCCAGGTCTGAACCTGATTAGTTATGTCTGTCCCTCCTCAAACCAGTCTCCCAGGCTTGAAGTCAGTGAGGGTTTTGTTCCAGGGTTTCCTTGGGAACAATATCACAATGTTATTAAGTGCTTGGCCTAACACTGTCTCCATTTCTTGCCTTCAGGATGACCTCTGTACGTTTCTGTAGTAACAAAACTAATCCCAGGAGATACAACACATCAAATAACTCCAAAACACCTACCTAAACATTCAGAAAATCCACAGGCACCCCTATGAAGTCTTAATTCCTAATACTTGCTGAGAAGCTTTAGATTAGTGTGTCCAACTATTTCACCCATTTCCCTCCCAGTTTCCCAGCAGTAAGTGGTATACTTTTGAAGGCAATAGGAACCAACCTACACTCTCTTTTTCTTTAGCTATTTATTCCTCTTTCTGTCTTTCTCTGTATCTATCTACCAATATGGCTGCCACTATTCACTTTTTCAAATGGCCACCAAACTGGAGACCAAGCAAACTTTATGGAAAATACCACCAAAACTTCAGATTATAACAGAATATGTTGCCATTCTTCTTATAAAGTTCATTCAGACCCAAAAGAGACCCTCCATACTGTGGTGTGATGGAAAATAAAGAGCAGTCCCATCCTCTAACCCAAATCTGGCCTTCAAGTTTTAAGTATGATAAAGGAGAGATGAATTCCAAATAGCTAGACTCAGCAGCTATTGATGAGTTTCTCTGTCAACTCAGGCAACCCTTATGCACTCTCCACAATAAAAAGGCTCAGTACAAGACAGAAATAGGTTCAAGGCCCATAAGTATGAAAAACATAG
This sequence comes from Rhynchomys soricoides, assembly GCA_019843965.1. Taxonomy (NCBI): domain Eukaryota; kingdom Metazoa; phylum Chordata; class Mammalia; order Rodentia; family Muridae; genus Rhynchomys; species Rhynchomys soricoides. The sequence goes on from JADRCH010007865.1 coordinate 4,315, forward strand.
ACATGACACTATTCTGAGGTCCACATTGTTAGGAAGTTTCTCTGTAGCAACCATCTACATTTTTAAAGTTTGTTCAAGACATATACTGTCCTAATTTAATGGCTCAAAAAGCCATTGGCCCTAGCAATCCCATATCCAGCACTCTCATATCTTTACTTTGCCAGCTTCCTAGTGGAAGCCATTTTGGTGGGTCAAAGATTCCCAGGGAGCTGCCATGACTATTTTGTGTCAGTTATACCATTATTTCTATACAGCTTGATAAACCTGCATCATACAGAGATTCACAGATCTCAATATTTTTACCTGTTTACTCTGAAATCCAAAACTAAATTCTAGGTGCACATGTATGGGTGCAAGTCATGGAAATAAACATGGATATGGATGTCTTCCATGCCTAACACTTCTGCCCCTTGATCTCACTCCAAGCAGGTCCACTGAACTATTTTCAGTTTGTCAACAACATAAAGGGTCTATTTAGTCACAGGACTTTCTTGGCCATCTGAAAAAAATGCACTCAACACACTGGGCCAAAGATCCCATGCCCCACAGCATAGTCCCTCCAGCCTTTACCAGCTTCACACATGGTCGCTTGGTCTCTTTTCAACTATGGCCTCCAAACCATGTTCTGACATTCAGGAACCCACACTGTTCCTACTCATTACCAAGGCAGATGTAGCTCATCACTATGGATTACACTGATAATGTAGCTCCAATGAAGCAAATTCTAAGACAGTCTTATTTCAATGTATTTCTTTGACACACTACTCCATAGTTACTACCAACCTCAGGACTGATAAAATATACATATAGAAGATATATACATTTTCATGTATGTAACTGTGCATCTGTTGTTTGTGTCTGTGACTCTGTTCTCTCATTCCATGCCACTCTTGCCTGAATAGCAACAATACCACAGAGAGCTTCCTAGGTACTCAAATTATGCTCACTTACTACAAACATGAAGTAAACTTAAACCCTTCTGTAAGGCAATTTTGTCAAAACTTGTGGTCAGCAAGGGCAGTGAAATGACTTAGAAATACCTGCCTGACTTGTATAGTACTTGAATCAGTGAATGTGCTGCATTTTAGTCATGATTATAATGGTGATAATGAGTATTCACATATTTCATTAGGCTCTTACAAATGAATGTTTGACTGGAAATTACCATTTTAGCCAACTAGGCTACTGAGTGCTTGCAATCAAGTGGTCAGCATACTCTTAAAATTGCAGAAATACAGTAAGTATGCTGAAATCTAAGACCTTCCACATCCAGGAATAAAAGGTGCCTTGCTTTCCCAAAGTAGTAACTGTCAGAAGTTTTAAATGTGGGACATGGTAGTACTTGAAAAGTTTGTGGAATTTTAGGTCATAGCACTTCTACTAATACCTTAAGAATCGTAAACACAGCCAGGCAGTGGTGGCACATGCCTTTAATCCCAGCACTTGGGAGGCAGAGACAGGTGGATTTCTGAGTTCGAGGCCAGCCTGGTCTACAGAGTGAGTTCCAGGACAGCCAGGGCTATACATACAAACCCTGTCTCAAAAAAACAAACAAAAAAAAATAGAAAAAAGAATTGTAAACACTTTAGGGAATAATAATAATACATAATAATTCTTACCAGTATCCTCTATTTTCTTCTGTGGGATCTGCACCTTGAACCATATTGCATGAGACATTACTAGGTTCCTTCCTCCATCCATAAATGATTGGTGCTTCTCTTATTGGACAGAAGGTATGACTCATGGGAGTAAAACTTTGAGATGAAAACATAAAACACATAAATCTCTACAGAGAAATAGATGCACCATGGTTGTGTTGCAATGCTCCAATATGACTGGGAACACCAGGTAACACCTATTCTTTACTATGATCTCCCTACACATTTTCATTAGATTGTGATGTCAGTGGTTTTCCCAAGGGTTTCTGTAGATGGAAGTGGCTTAGGGTCAAGGTATTGCCCTTCAGTTGTCTGTCTAGCTTAAAGATGTATCTTTTTACCATTTTGACTACAGTCACTGACAAAATTCTAAGACTTCTAACACATCACATACTTCCAAGCAAAGCACATGAGTATTAAATTTCCATCAGCGGCCATCTTCTAACAATGTATCTCCTTTTCGATATCGGTTCATTAATGGCATTTCCAAGGACAAGCTTACTGGGATTCACTGATCTATTCTTGCCCTGAAGCTAGGCATTTCCTATAACTAAAATATGCCTCCAAAACATCACTTTCAAATAGAAGTGGTCCTCCATTTTGTCATTGTCTCCAAATGTGTGAACAATTCCCAGCCTCATTTTATGGAGAATTGTCAACCTGATGCACTGGTTGCACTTCTACCTTCCTATCAATACTGTTGATACCATTGAGGGTTATGGGACACCAGAAATGTCTCTGTCTCTCTGCTGTCTCTTTGTCTTTCTCTATATCTCTCTGTCTCTGTCTTAGTCTCCGACTGTCTGTCTGTTTATCTGTCTTTGCAATCAATGTACAATTCATCCTTCTGAGAAGACTGCAATACATTAAATTCAAGCTTTCTTGTTTCTTGTGTCTACACACACCTGTAGACTTCTGAGTCTTCAGTTTCTTAATGCATTTTGGTATATACAATTTTGTTTTTGGACCACTAAATCAAACATGCAAAGGAAGCATCCTCTTTTGGTGTCTTAATATTCATGTGATGATGTTTCTGGGCTATCTTCAACTATACCTTATTTGACAATAAGCACTTCCTCCACTGACCAAATTGTTGAGGACTGCATGTTCCCACCTATCCTGCCTCCATGCCTCACAACAAATCATATTAAGGCTGAGTTCTTCCAATATAAACCTGGGTAAAGAGACGTCAAAAAGGTATTGTAGTGGAACTGAAAATATGGACAAGACATAATTTCCTGCTAATAGTCTGCCTGCAAGGGCCTCTGTGCAATTAAAGGTCTCTGTAAGCCAGGCCTTCACTTTCAGAGCTACTATATGACCTTCAATGTTCTGCCTACTCAGGTTTTGGGGCTGACAATACCATGAATGATGCACAACTGGATGCAAGTCCTACAATGACAGAAGCAGAGAACTGTACCTGTTCCAGATATCTATCTTAAGGCAATCCCTTCACAAGGAGCAACTGTGTGAATTCATTGGTATAAACAAAACAATGATAATTTTCCAGTGGCTATCTGGGAATTTCATAGTGACTGTAGATATAGGACACAAAGTATAGTTGGAAAGGTTAAAAAATTTCCATAATAACTGTATTAATTTGCACACTACTGTCAGTTTATAACATCCTTCTCCATGTCCTTTCATATTGCTTCATGACGACCATTTGGATTGATGTATTCTAATATTTCAAAGTACTTCTATTTTGCCTTCCCTTTATGGGTATGGATATTGAATACTTTTAAAGTATGTATTGATTTTTCATATATCTTTTATAAACTGTCCTTCATTCAATGGTCAGGCTTTAACAGTCCACAAAAAAAGGGCTAGAGAGATGGCTCAGTGGTTAAGAGCAGTGACTCCTCTTACAAAGGTCCTAAGTTCAATTCCCAGCAACCACGTGGTAGCTGACAACCATGTATAATGAGATCCAATACCTTCAGAACAACGGTTTGTTCCTATACATAAAATAAATAAATCTTTGAAAGAGACAGAGAAAGATACAGAGACAGAGAGAGAGAGACAGAGAGAGAGAAAATTAAAGATGTAATTAACATATGTAACAGCTATTTATCTCCTAGGCATATACGTAGAGAAAGCAATATGCCATCATAGGAAAGTGTATATGATCAAGGAAAGGGGGCAAACCTAGTGGATGAAGATTTGGAAAATGTATTAAGGTTAATAATATGGGATAACCATTCAGGTCTTAAGAAAAATTAAATCAGAAAATTTGTAAAAAATATATGCAAAATATACAATATTAAGTCACAGGTACCAGAAAGAAAACGTCCTTAAGAACTGTAGAAGTACGTTATCAGAAAGTTCTTTACAATTAAGTTTTAACTTAAAAATGGAAAAGGGTTCAAGTTAATAAGAAATAAAAGGTGAAAATAATATCATAGAAAATATATTTCAGTGAGGAGCTTATATAATATTTGAACATAAGATAATGAGTTACAACTGGAAAAAAACACATTCCAATATGTGTTTATGGCATTTACATCAGATCAGCTAAGTCTTCAAATATTCCATAACTAAATAATAAGATACTTAATCTCAAAATATAACACATGTGGAGATAGAAAGTGAGATACAAAAAAAGAGGAAAAAGAGAAAAGGAGCAAGAGAGTGAAGTAGGGAAGTCCCTACTCTATTATTTAAAATGTTATTCTATTTGTGAGTGAATGAGTGTGGGTATGTGTGTGTGTGTGCTCCATATTCTTTTCATGCAAAGAAATGGGACCTCATAAAACTGCAAAGATTCTGTAAGGCAAAGGACACTGCAAATAGGACAAAACAGAAATCCTATATCCAATAGAGGACTAATATCCAATATATACAAAGAACTCAAGAAATTAGACTTCAGAGAAACAAATAACCCTATTTAAAAATGGGGTACATAGCTAAACAAAGAATTCTCAACTGAGGAATACCGAATGTCTGAGAAGCACTTAAGAAATGTGTAAAATCATTAGTCATCAGAAAAATGCAAATCAAAGCAACACTAAGATTCCACCTGACACCAGTCAGAATGGCTAAGATCAAAAACTCAAGTGAGAGCAGACTCTGGCAAAGACATGGAGAAAGAAAAACACTCCTCCATTGTTGGTGGGATTGCAAGCTGGTGCAACTACTCTGGAAATCAATCTGGCGGTTCCTCAGAAAATTGGACATTAGTACTACCTGAGGAACCAGCTATACCACTCCTGGGCATATACCCAAAAGAGTCCCTAACATATAACAAAGACACGTGCTCCACTAAGTTCATGGCAGCCTTATTTATAATAGCCAGAAAACTTATACAACAGAAAATGTGGTACATTTACAGAATGAAGTCTTACACATCTATGAAAAACAATGACTTCATGAAATTCTTAGGCAAATGGATGGAACTAGAAAATATCATCCTGACTGAGGTAACCCACAAAAGAACACATATAGTACGTACTCATTGATAGTGAATATTAGCCTAAAAGCTCAGGATACCCAAGATACAATTCACAGAAAACAGGAAGCTCAAGAAGAAGGAAGACCAAGGTGTGGATGCTTCAGTCCTTCTTAGAAGGGGAAACAAAATACTCATTGGAGGAAATACAAAGTCAAAGTGTGGATCAGAGACTGAATGATAGGCCATCCAGAGACAGCCCCACCAGGGGATCCACCCCATATACAGTCACCAAAGCCAGACACTATTGTGGATGCCAAGAAGTGCTTGCGGACAGGAGCCTGATATAGCTGTCTCCTGAAAGGTTCTGCCAGATCCTGGCAAATACAGAGGCAGATGTTCAGAGCCAACCATTGGACTAAGCACAGGGTCACCAATGGAGGAGTTAGAGAAAAGACTGAAGGAGCTGAAGGGGTTTGCAACCCATAAGAAGAACAGCAATGTCAACAAACCAGACCCCCCAGAAGTCCCAAGAATTAAACCACCATCCAAAGTGTACACATGGAGGGACCCAGGGCTCCAGCTTCATATGTAGCAGAGGATGTTCTTGTCACACATCAATATGAGGAGAGGCCCTTGGTTCTGGTGAAGGCTCGATGGCTCAGTGTAGGGCAATGGAAGGGCAGGGAGGCAGGAGTGGGTTGCTGGGTGAGCACCCTTATAGAAACAGGGGGAAGGAGGATGGGATAACGGGTTATCAGAGCAGAAACCAGGAAAGGTGATAACAGTTGAAATGTAAATAAATAAAATATTCAATAAAATAAAATAAATAAAAAGAAAATATTACAACCACACACCCAAATAAATATAACAGGAAAATAATGACAAGAATTCATTATGAATATTTGCAAATATCCATTCAATAAAATTGTTTTATTAACCATATAAAGAAGCATATGCATATAACATTTGATATGAATAAATACATCAATGCTTCAGACATAAATGGTTCTCAACAAATAATGAGTGAACTTTTCAACCTGGGATGTTTGTCAGCTAATTTGAACATACATTAACATAACAACTGATAAATAAAATTATAATTGACAACAATTTAATTAATAATTGCAAACATAATTATTTACTAAGGTGAATACTCTTAATACTACACATATTTTAAACTTCTAATTACATACTATAAGTGATTTTCTAAAAGTGAAACCAGTGATAGAAATATGCTAATTTTCATCATATTTCTCTATCTTAATTAGTTTTTTCAATATTATCTGGAATTTAAATTGCTTGAAATTTTGTTTTCAAATACTTCACTGAATCTCATAGGTGAAAAAAGGAAAATTCATTTCTTAATATATCATTGATGATTCAGATTTTATTTTATATGACAGTTAATACTTTAGTAAAAGTTGATACAATTAAATATATTTTTATGTTTGTGGCCATTTAGAACACATTTATGAATCATTCATGTATGTACTTTCACTTTATCCTATCATGCTTTATTTTCCAATTGATTTAAGTGATCCTTTCACAAAAAAAAAAAACAAAAAACAAAAAACCCTAAGTATATTTTGAATAAATAATTGATAGCAAATTAAGACTTAGTTACAGGTTAATTTTAAGTTAATAATTCTAGATTTTTGTTTCTCTCTAGCTTTAACATTTAGAGCCAGACAACATAGAGGTGAGCAACCTTGAAAAATAACATATAATTAGAATAAATATGACACATTGGTTACATGCATTTTTTACTCTAAATTTAATAGGCTAAATATTATCCTTTTCAGTAGAAATTTTGTTACAATCAATGTGTGGTTCAAGGTATACAGATAAAAACAATGTTGTTAAGAAACAAGACTTATGTATGGATGTGATCAATAGTAAAATATAAAAGAAGATAATACCCACTAAATTAGGAACTTAAAAGAGGAGCTCCCAGAGACTAGACCACCAACTAAAGAATACACATGGAGGGACCCATGGTGCTGGCCACATGTGTGGCAGAGGAGGACCTTGTTGGCCATCAGTGGGAGGAGAGGCCCTTGGCCCTGTGGGTGTTAGATGTCCCGGTGTAGGGGAATGCTAGGCAGGGAATGCAAGAGTGGGTGGTTGGATGGGGAAGCACTCTAATAGAAGCAGAAGGAGGGGAAATGGAATAGAGGGTTTTCAAAGGAGAAAACATTTGAAATGTATATAAAGTAAATATCCAAAAACAAACAAAAAAATGGTTCTTAAAAACAATAATTTGAGCTCTATCACTTAGGCAAGTCCCTAACACTATTAATGATGCTCTGTTATGCTTATAGAGAGAAGCCTAGCAAAACTATTCTCTCAGAGTCTTCCCCCAGCAGCTGACAGAAACAAATGGACAGACCCACAGCCAAAGATAAGGTGTAGTTCACAATGTCTTGGGGAAGAGTTGGGAGAAGAACTGAGGAACCCAGAGAGGTTAGGGACTCCACAAAATTGACCAACAGAGTTAATTAACCTGGAACATTCAGTGCTCCAAGAGACTGAACCCACCAACCAAAGAGCATAAAATGACAGAACATAGTCCCCCACTCCCACCCACACACATACAGCAGACATGCAAGCTTGGTCTTCATGTGGTTCCCCAAACAACTAGAGTGGGTGGGATTTTTCTGAGTCTGTTTAGACTTCATGTTCAGGGTGGGGTAAGGTTGGGAGCAAAGCTAGGGTGGGGACTTCCCCTTCTGTGAGAAGGGGCAGGATAATGGGGGAAAAAATTTGTGGGGGTGGTTTTTCAGGAAGAACTACAAATTTGGGGTGAAGAAAGAAAGAAAAAAAGGGAGGAAGGAAGCAAGGAAGGAAGGAAGGTATGAAGGAAGAGAATGTTTTGTAATAAGTTCTCAAAATAAGTCCCTACAAAACTAATTCCCTGTCAAAGGAGCTCATTTCTCTACAAACATAAAGGAAATAAGAAACAATCACAGAAACTAGTTAATGGATTTTTGTTAAAAGCTCATACTCTGTTTTAACATGTAAAACTTCAGTTACTATGAAGCCAACATTCAAACACAGAAATTACTACATTTTACCCTTAGTATTTCACAAAAGTCACACAAACATGGACTAAATTCCAAAGATTCATGGTCATTCTATACTATACTGAAACTCATCACCCAAAGGATGAGAAGAAAATCACATGAAACATGGTGTGTACAAAGATTTTGCAAAAACTAACTAGCTCTAAAAATCTTAAATTGGAGGAAAATGTTATGATGAACAACTATTCAAATATTCTGAGATTTTCAATCAATATTAACAAGGTTCTAAAAACAGCAATTATCTCTAAAGTGCTATAGAAAATTTAAGCATAATTTGATGTTTTAATTATGAATTTAAAAAGGGAATATTAGGACAAAAGGGAGAAAATTGGTGGACCATACTTGCAAACCTAGTATTTGGATGCAGAGGCAGGCACATTTCTGTGAGTCTGATGTCAACATGGTCTACAGAGAGATGCCCATGCCAGTTAGGTCTACCCAGTGTGACCTAGCCAAAAATTATTATATATTAATAATTATACATTTTTAAATTTATATATTATATATTTATTATATTTATTATAAAATTATATATTAATTAATATATTATAAATGAAATTAATATTTAATAATAAATATTTTTGAAAGTATTAAATATAACTAAGCATAATTATACCTGGTAAACTTAGAGGCAAGCATGCTGGCATACATTTTTAATCCCAGCACTTTGGAGGGAAGACAACAATTTTAATGTAGGATACAAGGCCAGTATGTATTGCATAAGGGAAAGGCAGTGTACTGGCTACTTTTGTGTGTCAATCTGACACAACCTGGAGTTACCACAGAGAAAGGAGTTGAGAAAAATGCATCTATGAGATACAGGTGTAAGACATTTTCTCAATCAAGAGAAGGGAGGAAGTTGTCAAGTTTAAATCTGAGTATCAAGGGCGGAGTGTTCCTTGTGGGTGGTACCATCTGTGGGCTGGTAGTCTTTGGTTCTATAAGAAAGCAGACTGAGCAAGCCAGGAGAAGCAAGCCATAAAGGAGCATTCCTCCATAGCCTCTGCATCAGCTCCTACTCCTTGACCTGCTTGAGTTCCAGTCCTGACTTCCATTCGTGATGAACAGCAGCATGGAAGTGTAAGTTCAATAAACCCTTTCCTCCCCAACTTGCATCTTGGTAATGATGTTTGTTCAGCAATAGAAACTCTGACTAAGACAGGCAGAGTGGGTCTGAGAGAGTAAGAATTGATTATATCACATGAAATATTATAACTGAAGATGTTTTTCAGTAAATAATAAATGAATATTTAAGTACACTTACAGATTGGGAAATAGAAATATTAAATTTTTACTAAGATCTAAGTTCTAAAACTAGGCATTCAGATTTCTCACAATTGTTTTAAAAGTATCAATGGAAGCAGAAAGAATACCTTATCACTTTTGTTGTTGCACAAAATTCCCAGAAACATTTCTCTGACAACCTCAATAAATCTGAAGAAAAATCCAATGTTTCCTATGTGATAACTCAAGCAATACTCTACTAAGGCTTAGAAGAGTTGGAAAAGACAGGAGTTGTAAACAACTAAGAACTAGACACCAATTCACTGAATGACTAAAGAAATAAAACTGCAGAGAAAAAAAATCACTATGATTTACACGTTCTTTGAAATCCTATCAAATATGCCTACTACTAAATGACTATAATTACATTAATTTTTTATAATTGCATTCATATAAAAATGTAAGTCAACCATTTTACAGATGTATTATAGTATACTTCAAAAAGCTTTTTTTTCACTTCTTCTTTCATCAATTTATTTAATAAACTTTAACCAAATCTCTTCTTTGGAAATTATAGTGTTAGATAATAGAAAGAAAATAATCTCTGTCAAGTAGAAGCTCATTATATTTCTTTTGAGTAAAGGAGACAAAACACTACATATAAATACAAATGTTTAAAACTTGATGTAAGGAGTAAAAATGCAAAAAATGACTAAATACCTATAATTATTTATGATAAAGCATCTTGATCTTACTTGTATTTTATGTCTCACTAATGCTCAACAAATCTCACCCAGTTATACCAACCCAGCAAAATATTCCCAAACCAGAAATTCAACACTAATATTATCAATGAAGATAATCATAAATGAATGAGAAATGTTTTGGTAAATCTGGTACTATTCAAAATTGAACTAAAAGAATCAAGTTTTACAAAGGCAGTATCTGGAAAATGATAACTCAGAAAAGTTCATGAGACACCAGTTGACTCAATGGAAGAAAATACATATAACAGTACCAAATTTGTTACATACTGGTTATGTGGTATCTTGCTGTTTCTAGCCTCTTAAAAATTTCCAAAAGGAAGAGCATTCCTTCTCTTTTATACAAACAACTCCTTTTCCTTTGTTATATGTTGTGTTCATTTGAATATTTGTGGCCCCCATAGAGTCATGTTTGAATGACTGGGCCATCGGGGGTGGCCAACAAGGTCTGCCCTTGTTGGAATGGATGTGGCATTGTTGGAAAGTGTGTCACTGTGGAGACAGGCTGTAAAGTCTTCTATGCTCAAGCTACACCCAGTGTAGCACACAATCTCCTTCTGCTACCTTCAGATCAAGATGTAGAACTCTTGACTCCTCTAGCATGATATTTAGCTGCATGCTACTATGCTTCAAACCATGATAATAATGAACTAAACCTCTGAAATTCTAAGCCAGCCCCAATTAAATGTTTTCTTTTCATAGAGTTATTGTGTTCATAGTGTCTCTTCATGGTAATAAAATCCAAACTAAGACAAATGGTATCTAATTTATAACTCTGTTTTTTTCTATTTTTTAGATAGATGGGAACTCATTATGTTGACTAGACTGGCCTCAAGCTCACAAAGATCTGCCTCCCTTTGAAGTACTGGAATTAAAAGCATGTGTCATGATGACTTGCAAAGTATATTCTCATCTGTCATAAATTAGTAAATGTGTCTTTAGTACTGCTTCAATTCCAATACTAACTACATGAACTTGCTCTCAAAATGAAAACAAACTACTTTAAGGAAAGTACTTTCAGCAATAATATTCTAAACTAATGAAGAAAAAATTCACCTTGCCCTACTAGCATTTCTATCAAATTCTTCCTAATGTGCATTATATCCTGCTCTACTTCCATGATTTCTAGCATCATATGTTCATGACTCCTTTACTCACTTATGATTAAAATTGGCAGTTTTCATTTTGCTTGGCCTATCATTCATTCTATTATTCAAGAAACCTTCTTAAACTTTCCAAAAAAAAAATCATATTTCTAAGCAATGCAGAGCCATGCCTCAAAAATATTATTCAATTGATGTAAGAAGTAAAAGAAACCAAATGGGAACTAAAATGATATTAGATTAGTTTTTGGAATATTAAAAGATTATTATTTGAATTCTGTGATGTTAAATATACTCAGTGATGTATTTTTATAACCAACATGGAATGCTGAAGAAAATGTCAAATAGTATATATGCAATAGTCTAACATTTTCATACCCACTCAGAGACGTACATCATAACATCTGATGGATAAGGGTAGGAACTATCTGGGAGAAGTAATGGTAGTGAAAACATGATAAATGTTGTTTTATTTTTGTTTGTTTTGCTGGTTGTTTTTTTTTTTCAAGACACAGTTTCTCTATGTAATCCCAGTTGGACCAGAAGTCATTCTGTAGACTAGGTTGGCATTGAACTAAAAACTCTGCCTGCCTTTGTATCCTGAGTGCTCAGATTAAAGGCATGTGCCACCACCACCAAGCTCTGAAAGGTTCTATATGAAAAAACTAAGCAACTTTTTAAAAGAACCTCTGGGCTAAGATGACATGGATGACATTATCAAATGACAATATATCTATTCAAAAGGATACTCAGATTTAAACTTGACAACTTCCTCCCTTCTCTGTTCAACCTAAAACAGTGATGTAAACTATATTTGTAAACTACATCTGTCATTATCATACAAAATCCAATTACTATCCCATCACCTTTTAAATTTTATTCTTAAAATACCTTCACATATACTAGATTTTTCTGTTTTTAATGAGTAAATCTGGAAAATCAAGGATTGAGCCTAAACATTCTACAATGTAGACAAAAATAAAAACAAAAAAGCAGGAACTGACATGCAGTAGATGCACAAAGGAATGACTGATTTCTCAACACCCTCATATTAAAGTATCCACAGTAGTGTTTCCAGTAGCTTTTCCTCTTCTTATATAAACTGTCATTAGATCTCCTATTTGTCCATGATCAAAGGAAATCACACACTGATTAATACCAACTATTATATCTCTATCTAAACTATCAGGAGCTCTAATTTCTTACTTCAAGTATTTTTGTTAAGGGATTAATATAAGAGCAAACTCTCAAAATCCTTTCTCTCTCTCTCTCTCTCTCTCTCTCTCACACACACACACATACACACACACACACACACACATCATATGCTAAATAATCTAACCTTGTCCAATATAGTGATGATAATAAATGGTGTCAAATTTTCCTAGTTTTTAATATTTCATTTTTCATTATTTCTTTATACATAGTATGGCTATATAGCCAAGGTATATATGAAACTCATGGTAGTCCTATCTTTGCCTCACACATTAGGGTGACAGGTATGTGCTAACCTGTCTGGAATCTGAAGAAACAAGAATAAACCACAGTGAATTATAAGAAAAATAAAAGCAAAAATAATATTTTAAAAATGTAAATATTTAATTTTACAGTATAAAAATAAAGCAAAAATTAATGAAATGGGAAAAATTGTAACAGGCAGGTCAATGAATCATTAAGCTGAGTTTTTGAAATGAACAAATTTAATGGACCTAATTGACAAAAAGAAGAACTAGAATCAGAAATGATCAAGGAAACATAACAAACCCCAAAAATTTCAAGAATAATATAAGGGAACACTTTAAAAATGTATGCCCATTATGTCAGAATCTAAAATCTAGATCTAAAAGAACTGGGTGAATTTATAATTTTTTCCAAACTACCAAAGTTAAACCAAGAGATTATCTTCTTAACAAACTGGAAATAAACAATGAGAGAAACAGTAGAATAAAGCCTTCTGATTAAAAAAACAAAAAGAGCTCAGCCAGTTATAGAGATATTTGCCTTTAAATCCAACACTGCAGAGACAGAGGAAGTCCTGTGAAGCTTTGTGAGTTCAAGGCCAGCATACCATACATAGGAAGCATTAAGACAGCTTGGGTTACATAGTGATGCCTTGTCTCAAACAATTAAAAAGATAAAAATAAAAACAAGTAATCGTTCCTTCGAAACTGCAATAATTTTTGTGCCATTTCTTTCAATTTGTTTTGTTTAGTAATGATTTCATCTAATTTTTTTTTTGTTATGATATTTGGTTTGGATTTGTGTTTTTGTAAGAGACAAAAACAACCTCAATTTGATAGCAAGAGATCTAAGAGGACTTAGGAGAGGGAAAACTGTTATCAAAATATATTACATAAGTTTAGATATAAAACAAAACAAAAAACAAAAACAAAAAAAAGAAAGCCTTTAATCCCAGCACTTGGGAGGCAAAGGCAGGTGGATTTCTGAGTTTGAGGCCAGCCTGGTCTGCAGAGTGAGTTCCAGGACAGCCAAGGCTATACAAAGAAACCCTGTCTTGAAAAAAAGAAGAAACAAAACAAAAGAATAGATAAAAAAATTAAAACTCCCTGGCTCATATTTATATATAGAGTGTTCTACCAGATTTTCACTGAAAATCTGCTGTCAATTTTTCTTATAGTATTCAAAAATAGAAATACAAGGAGCATTTAAATTGATAGTGTTTAAAGTTTGATTATAAAGATATTTATGTAATTTCAAATGGTCATTGTATGTAATGTTTATTTAGAAAGAATGTTAACATTGGAGAAAGTTGTGACTTTGAATTAAACTAATGGTCATCCATTTTGGGACAATAAATACTTAAACTTGGCATGATTAATTGAAGACAACACACATTTATTCTGAAGTTTTCCTATGACAAATGTATGTCCTTGGGGGGGAGGGAGGCAGAAGCTGAGGACTCTCGAAACCTGAAAGGTGGTATTTTTTGAGAAAGTCAGTGCTATGAAGTAACAAAATAGTCTACAGATGTCTTTTAATTAAATATTATAAAAGAGACATGGCTTTTGCAGATACTGTTTGATCCCACAGAATAAAACAGGACTAAATCAACTAATGAAATGTAAATATAAACAGTGCATAGTGCATAATTTTAAACAAGTAATAAGGCATCTGCTATTCTTAACTTTTATTTTGCTTTCTTTTATAGATATATTTTATCACATAATATAATTCTGTTTCCCCTTCCTCTACTCTTCCTAGTTCATCCCCACTTTCCATCCCAAATGGAACCACCCCTTTTTGTCTCTCATTAGAAAAGAAACACGAACCTAGGGGATACTTATATAATATGGTATAAAATAATCCTTAGCACAATATTATAATATATTATAGCATATTACATTGTAATATATGATAACATAATTAATATTAAAAGTTGAACAACATAAACAACAGTTCTTAAATTTTAAGCCAAGTATAAAAGGACATAAACACATGTTTATAAAATACCTACAGAAAAATGTTGGGCAATTTCAACAGCATATCTTAAATGAATACACAGTTCTCAAAACAATGACATGTATAAACAGAAATAAGATGAGAAGAATAGGGAGGGAAAGAATAAGGGAAATGATAAGTGAAAGGAATGTAGGGATTAAGTCAGACTATATGGAAAGCATATGTCTCTATAATTGCATCAAAATAAAGTAGAAAGAAAAATCTTGTTACCTCAGTGTATATTCAAACAGTTTATGAAGAAATGCAAAGATTGAGATAAGGTATCACTATGTAAATTTTGCAAAATTTGAAAATGGTTAGTTGCTTCTACAACTAAAAAACAATTTAGTTTTATAAAATCATGGCCATTAAGTATTTAAATTATGGTTAATTTAGGCTTTAAGATATTATTTCACCTATTAGATTGGCTATTATTTACAAAGCCATTGAAACTGAGTAAAGACAAATCTATGAAAATTAGCATTATCATTACACCACTGCTCTGGCTTAACCTAGGAACATTTGCATGCAACTTGATGATATTGACAGAAACCAAAGGCATATACAGATGATGATCTAATATTACCATACCTAGAAAACTATTATATAAACAGAAACTCAAAAATATTATCACAGTTATATAATTATACACAATATCATCAACAGCATCACATGTAGCAGCAAAACACATTTTTGTAAACTCCATAAATCACTATGATATATTAAATGGAAAAATCATTAAAACAAAGATCTTACACCTAAAATTTCCAATCCCATTCATATAAACATAAGAAAGTTACTGACCTCTATATATACCATCAAAGTTTATCTCTTATCATAAGCTGCTATGGAACTAGAATAGCAGATAAGCAATGAATGACCACAGAATTCTTTAATCACAGTAGATGTTGATAGTATAATGAACTAAAACATCTATCTTTAACATGGTTAATACAACAATCTTTTCATACATCTCTTCATATAGTGGGGATGTCCAACCATCAAATTATTTTCAATGCTACTTCATAACTATAATCTTGCTACTGTTAGGGAGTATAATATAAAATATTTGTGTTTTCCAATGGTCATAAGTGACCCCTGTGGAAGGTTTGTTTGACCCACAAAGGGGTTGTGACCCATAGGTTGAGAAGCACTGATGGAGAGCATTCAGAAACTAGTAGAAGAAAGATATTCATTGTGTGCCTTCTATTTCTAAATCTACCAAAGATTTATCTGGATGAAACTAAACTTATAGAGTAGGCTATGGGTTAAAAAACTATCTGCTAAAGTCCAAATTTAGCCCAACATTTATGTATTGCAACTATGTATAGGGGCATAGTTTAATAATTAGCCTTAAGTATTCTTCTACTACAAGAACAAATTACTAATTCAAGAACAAATTTAAAAATATGGTCTGTAAATCTAGAGTTTTACAAAGTTTTGTGGCCCTTAACACAAACTGACAAGTTGTAGTGGTGTCTGATTAGAGTCACGATCAATCTGACCTCAGAAGATGTAAACATGAGAGACTAATTGAAACACACTAATTTAATTTTCCAATTAAAACAAGAACAACAACACTGCATATAAAATAAATGAGCATTATCAAAAGAACCCAGGCTTCACCTGAGGATTTAGCTAAAATATAATAATACTATAATAAGTAAGGAGATATGGGTTGTACTACAAATTTATGAGATTAAAAATAATCCATGAAGTGTCCTTTTCTCAGCTATAGTCTGTCTTACATATGAGCTGGGTTCCAGTGATCCAACTGAAGTTGCCAGTTGGCTTTTTCCACTGAGCCTTCTTGCTAGTACCTATTAAATAATTTATTAGTAAACAATGCAAACATTCAAAGAAATAATTATTATATAATCTTGACTTTCATTTCTGAACTTTAAAGACACTTGACATGCACATACACATATAGACATATATACCATACCCACACACGTTAAAAACTCTCATCAATTATTTTCACTCTTACAATTTTTAAAACATGTTGAGAAATGCAGATAGTCATTTTCAAATGAACTGGAGGCTTATTGTCTAGAAACAGACAACTAATATTTAAAATAAGCAGTACTTCACATTACTTTACTTAGTTTAAGGAGAAAAACTTTAAAAAATCACACTATAGAATAAACCCAAATCACTTTGAAACAGTGAGATTTTACTCAAATTGAAAAATTATATCAATAAAATATGATGCCACGCATTCTACAAGATAGCATCAATACAGCTCACCTTATCAATGCAAGGACATTTCTCAACCCACTCAGTTATACAGGCACCAATGTCTCTAGTAGGGGTATTGGAGAAAACACAATCTACAGAAAAACATATTCCTGCCCTAGACAGAGAGCAGTAATCAGCAAAAATAGCACCCAGAGAATCTCCTCTAGAGAACACCACTGTGCCAAACAATCTTCTTTGGGGTCTGTCTAAAATCTGAGTTTATTATTTAAAGGAGGAAGAAGCCATCTCACAAATAATAACAAAACTGCTATAGAGGGATATTCAATTAGTCAGAAATTTTTGTTATAATCCAAAGTATAATAAAAACATTTATAAACATTAGCTATACAACCCACTAAAAAATTTCTTCTATTTGCAAACTAAAATATGAATAAAAGATAATATGCAACAAACAATATGGGAGTTCAAGATATTTTGAAAACAGAAGTTTTGAACATTTTGGGCAATTACTTGCCAAGAGCAGGTCATTTCTATTCCTCGGAAGTCTTCTATACAAGTTGTGAGATAATAAAGGTAAAATAAAACTCCAGAAACAATAAATACATAATGGTATTTAGGAGATGCTGTAGATGAAACCTCTTCGAAAGGCATATTTGATGTGTATATGAAGATGTTCACCACCTACAAGAGTACATAAAAGTAGACTGTAAGTGAAAAAGTAGCATGTTACCAGCTTTGCAATAAATAGAAATCATCTTCAAAATTTTACAAGAATTCCATTGAAGCAACTTCTAGTCTTGAAGGCAATGAAAATTAATAAATAAAATGAATGTTATCATTTCCCTCATTTATTTATTATATATAGTTTATGTTATTTAATCATTTTAATTTTGGGGTTTAATATTTCCAATATAGGATCTAAACTAGCAATAATAGATTAAAATATGCACTATATTCAATAATATTTTATGGAAATATTTTTCAAAAATCAAATCCCAACCTCAGGGAAGCAACAGAAGGAGGATTATTTATTGCTTTAAACCTAATATGTGAACTACCTCTATCTGAAAAAACTACTTATCTATTGTCTCTGAAGTCCTAAAAGGTTTTTGTACAGCTTCTGTAGTGGTTTGAAGAAAAATATCTCCTACATGCTGCCATACTTCTCACCATGATAGTCATAGACTCTAAAACAGTAAGAATGGTTTCTTTTAAAGTGGTCTTGCTCGTATGTTTGGTCATAGAAATTAAAATTTAACTACAAAAGTAATTGGTATCAAGAGTGAAGTATTGTTCTCATAGGCTTTACCATGCTGTGTTTTGAAAGATTTTGTAAAAATTGAAGACTTTGTACTTGGAAAGCAGTTGGATGTTATACTTTGTTTTGAAAGATTTTGTAAAAATTTAAGACTTTGTACTTGGAAAGCAGTTGGATGTTATAAGCATGGTTTAACAAGCCATTCTAGTAGAAATTTGGAAGATAATAGTGCTGAAAGCAATGTGAGCTATGGAGCCCTATAAAAAGGTTTCATAGGGGGAACAATATTAGCAACTAGGGTAGTAACCATTTTATGTTATTTTGGCAAACAATTTGGTTATTTTTTCTTTCTCCTAGGAATCTGCCTGTGGCTAAATTAAAACAAAACTTGCTTTATTTCCTTGGCAGAAGAGTTTTCAGGACAGCGATATAAGTTCTGTTACTTGGTTATCAGTGATTAATACAGGTTCTATAATAAGAATAAGCAAGACAAAAAATTAAAATGAAAACATACAGTTTGAAGAGAAAAAGAGCACCAAAAATATTAGAAATAAGGCTTGTACGAAAATGATAAGGCGAGTCCTGGAGGGAATGAAATAAAGGGCATTATACCTGCAGGTCAAAAGTCTACCAAGCTAATCCTGCAACTTTTGAAAGAAAAACACCAAGGAATTTTCCATTCCGAAGAAGCAAGAACAAGTCAAAATTTATGCATATATAATTCAAAGAAGGAGCCAGGCTTTATATCAAGCAAGCAGCTGACTAGGGAGTGTAGGACACATGGTTGTGGCTTTAGAATCCTGGAGATTACAAGAGTAAATTGGTCATAGAATCTTCTTCCTTTGTTATGGAAAGCAGCTGATGCCAGGCTCAAGACACTGGAGTCTCTACAGTTCTGAGATGCCATGGCATGAAACTGTGAAAGTGAGACTGCAGGATGTTAAAGGTGCCAGAGCCATGTACTGTCTGCCAAGCAGGGCTGTGGGCAGGGAGTGAAACTAGACCATTAGAAAGAAGTGTGCTTTTATCAACAAAACTAGGAAGAGAAAGACATGTAAGCACTGTGATGTAAGACATGGAATTATAGGATTTGGACTTTGCTGGATTTCATTCTTACTTTTGATACAGTATTTCCTTAGTATGCCTTCATTCCTGTACTTCTGGAAGGATAATATACACCTTGTGGAACTGTGTATTGTAAGTGTATAACTTAGTTTTTTACTTTTATCCATCTTATAATTTAAAGAATGACTTGAGGTTCATAAGAAACTTTGCATTGGACTTTTAATCTGTTAACACTGTCAAAGTTTATGAGGCTTTTCTAGGACAAGACTGTAGGCTCATATGTCTGAATTATTGGTCCCTGTTAATCCCACAGGGCAAGAATAAGACCATTAACACAATGTTTTGAGCTAAATCTGAAGCAATCTTTATTTAATACTGGCCAGGAAGAGGAGCCCTGGCCAGTGTATCACAGCAAATTACATTATTGAGGAATGTCAAAGGTAAAGCCCATAAAAGACTGTGTATTTCCCACCTTTGTCCAAATAGGGAAAATAATACATCATAATATACTTTCTGCATTAGTACCTCCTCCCTACATGCGATCCAGCATATACTTTGCAATTGGGAAAACCAGTATTGTTTCCAAAAGCAAAAATCATATGGCTTGTTATCATACATAAACAACAGCCCTCAGCCATTCAGGAATTTGTATGTCCTCCGACAAGTGAGGCTTACATGTTAGAAGCATTTTATAGATTTCTTAAGCAGACTAATTTAAACTTAAAAAATAACTTTAGCTATTACATGCTCATATCATGGAACTGTTTAGAAATTATTGAGATGCATGCCTTTTTGAAGGAGATATGTAACTGGTGGTGAGCCTCTATGTATGAAAACTCTAAGCCATTTTGAGATACCTCTCTGCCTTTGCTTATGCATCCAGATATCAGATCTCAGCTACTACCTAGTACTGTGCCTGCTTGCTTGCTGCCAAGCTCCATTTTAAAATTATTATGTACTAACCCTCTGAACTGTAATTCCTCAGAAAATTATTGCCATTATAAGTTCCCATGATCATGGTAGTTTATTCACAGCAATTGAAAAGCAACTAAATCCTTAAGGGTAAAAAACACTTTTATTGCAAGGATCAAATTCATGACACAAATTATATGAGCAAAATAACTTTTATTAAAAAATATAGTTGATATATTGGCCACATTGTATGTTTATAAAGAAAAAGTTGAACAGCTGAGGCATAAATATTTTATTTTATTTTATTGAGACAGGTTTGCTCTAGCTGTCCTGTAACACTGCAGCCCAGGCTGGCCTTGAACTCAGTGATCCTCTTGTTTCATGAGTGCTGGGATGATTATGCACATGTGTCTACACTCCCTAAGTAATTACTTAAAAACAATGTGGACAAATAGATATAATATATGCTGCCATGATCTTACCTATAGCAGATGTTTATTTGGTGTTTGCTTTTAAAAGAAGTGAGTAAAAAGAAACTAAAGCATGTTTCAAAATACTTGAAGAATTTATTCATGCATCAAATAAAAAGATATTAGTAATCTGTTTTCACCTCAAGAACTGTACTACCCAATATGGCTAGCAACATATAGAAACATGCACATGGAATTAATATTCAAACTTCAACTGCCTTGTGTTACATGTAGCAAATGTAAAAGTCAAGTACCTTTTTTTGACAAATATCTATACTTCTTTCAGTTCTTCCTTTCAGTTCTGCCTCCTAAATTTCCTCTATTCATTTACAATAGGTTTATTCTTAAATATTTACTGATAATTAGAAAATTTAAATTTACTGAGTATACAGATGAAACATTATGGGCCCTATGCAGATACTATCACCTTTTTATTGTTGAGATGGAGAGAATATATTTCATTGTTGTCAAGGTGACTTCAAATGTGAAGACTTCCTGTGTTGCCTTTTAAGTAGATAGGACTAGAGTTGTGCAATACTACTCCTGGATTAGAGAAAAAGCACATTCTATAGAAATAATAGACAATTATAATGAATCAAAAGTTATATAATACTCATGTAGAAAATAAAAAATTTAGAAGCATTCCTTTTTTCTACACTCATTTCACAATCTGATATACAGTATGTTTAATGAAATTCAAATAGGATATATTTTATCCTCAAATATTATAAACATATTAGACAGAATATCTATTAGATACATTACATTAATTAGATGTTAATGTTTAGTAATATTAGACAAATATTTAAAAGTATTATAACTGAAATATTGATGCATGCTAACCTTTTTGAAGAATAAGGTCTATACATAGTAAACACTCTGACATGGAAGTGACAGACTATAATCATCTAAAAGAATGACTTATTTTTTGAGAAAAGCTTTCTGAATGCAGCCTATTTTTTAACTAAAAATAGAACTGCATAATCTTCCCTTTATCTAAATTTCCAGGCTGACATGATCATATTAAACTTACTTCTTATATTGAAAACCATTTGGGAAAGTAGAAAAGATGAAAGAAAATTGGTTCATATTACACCCAGAACAAAGCCAGAAAATTGTGAACTGACATGTACAACATCTAAAAAGTACTCAAATTGTTGTGGTTTTTTATTTATTATTTATCTACTGTTGCTACTTTTATACATAGTCTAACTCTGTATCCAAGCCTAATCTGGAACTCAATATATACCCTAAACTGTCCTTAAATTCTCAGTGCTCCTTTAACCTCACCCTCCTGAACATTGGGATTAAAGGTAGAAGCCACTATGCTATGTGGTTACATAGTTTAAAATGGCATTGAACTGTTGTGATATCTTTCAAGATCAACTTCCTGAGTCCTGGGAATATGGGGATCAGGTCTGATCGCAAGCTCCAAAATATAAAAGTTTACCTTTAGCTAGGGATACAGTAGTTCAGTGGATAACACAGTTGACCAGCCTGAGGGAATCTCTGAACTTAAATTCCAGAACCACATAAACCTGGTGCTGTAATACATGACTGTAATCCCAGAATCCTCCTAAAGTAGGGATAGGGGGATCAAAAGTTAAGAGGTTATTTTCTGCTACATAATCCATTAAAGGTCAGCCTGGGACATATAAGAATATCTTCCAAAATAAGTAATTATGAAAAAAATCTTGGTTTGTGAACAAGCTAGTAATTTATCTATTTTAAATTAGCTTTTTACTATCAAAATACATTGTTTAATCAACACTACTACTATTTCACCTTTTTTTAAAGATTTTTTTTATTTTATATATGTGAGTACACTGTTGCTATCTTCAGACACATGAGAAGAGGGAATCAGATCCCATTATGGATGGTTGTGTGCCACCAGGTGTTTGCTGGAATTGAACTCAACACTTTGGAGGCACAGTCAGTGCTCTTAATCTCTGAGTCATCCCAACAGCCCATGATTTCAATGTGTAACTGTTTGTTTTTTCCTTAAGCTTCACATGATTTGCAGTATCAATATGATATTATACGGATCATCTTTCCATAGATTTGCTGTTGATTTTTTTAATCAAACCATAAATATATTATCTATCTAGGCACACAAAATCTGATCATTTAGCAGATTTGTCTATACACACATCACTACATTTATTTAAATGTTTTGAATTTGGTCACCAGCTTGTCTGCTCCTCTAATACCCAACAGTCTGAAGGTCTCCTGGTTCTGCTGCACACAAGGCAATATGTACGGAACCTTCCAAAATAACTGCAGCAGCTTGGAACCTCAAGGAGCACAGCAGACTAGGTACTCATCACTCGTTCCAACTCCCTGCACAAACTCCACCCCTTCCATTCTGCACGTTCTTCTGGAACAGATCAACAGCTTGTCTGCACCTCAAAGACCCAACATCCTAAAGGCGTCCCAGGAGTCCTGCTGCATGCAGGGCAACTGACCCAATTGTCTGAAGGCCTCCCAGGAGAACTAGACCTAAGGCAACAGCTTGACTGCTCCTTTAAAAACCCAACAGTCTGAAGGTTTACCAAGAGATCATCTGCATGTAGGGCAACGGATCAGCAGATTGTCTGAGCCTCTGAAGACCCCACAGTCTGAAGGTCTCAAAGGAGGACTGCTATAACCATGGTAACAAGCCTCTTAGGAGACCTACAGCAACTCAGAAAAACAGGAGGCAGGTTCCAGAAAGAGATACACAGGCCAGCAAATACCAGAGATAACCAGATGGTAAGAGTCAAGCACAGAAGCCAATATACTTTGACATCATCAGAACCCAGTTCTCCCACCGTAGCACGCCCTGGATACAGCAACACACCTGAAATCCAGGATGCTGACCTAAAATCCTAATCAGGAAAACACAGGTAAGAAGGTAGAAGACCTTAAAGTGGAAACAAATCCCTTAAAAAAATACAGGAAAAGACAAATAGGTAAAGGAATTGAACAAAGTGGTGCAAAACCTAAAGTGGAATAGAAACAATGAAGAAAACAAAATGGAGAAAACCCTGGAATTGAAAAACCTAGGAAAAATGTCAGAAAATAGAGATATGAGCATCACCAACCGAATTCAAGAGATAAAAGAATCTCAGGTGTAGAAGATACCTTAGAAGCTATGAAAAAACAGTCAAAGAAAATTCAAAACAGAAAAACCTCCTAACCCAGAACATCCAGGAAATCAAGGACACAATGAAAAGGCCAAATCTAGGAATAATACTAATAAAAGAGAGCAACGATTCCCAAGCTCAAAGGACTCCAAAATGTCTTCAACAAAATCATAGAATAATAAAACTTCCCCAACCTAAAGAAAGAGATGTCCATAAATGTACAAGAGGCATATAGTACACCAAATACATTGGATCAGAAAAGAAAATCCTCTTGTAATAAAATAGTCAAGACACTAAATGCACAGAACAAAGAAAGAATATTAAGAGTGGTAAGCGGAAAAGCCAATGTAATGGCAGACCTATCAGAATTATACCAGATTTCTTAATAGAGACCATAAAAAGCCAGAAGACCCCAGACAGAAGTCATAAAGACCCTAAGAGAACATGAATGCTAGCACAGGGTACTATACCCAGCAAAACTCTCAATCAGCATAGATGGAAAAAACAAAATATTCCAGGACAAAATCAAATTTAAAAAATATCTATCTACCAATCCAGCCCTACAGATTTCATCCAGTTACAGTCTCCATGAAAGACATCTTATAATAAAAGACTGGCACTGTCTCAGTGTATAATGATGAATATCCTTACCCAAAACAAATGGAACTAGCAAATTAGCTGGCATCATGATTCCACAATGTGAAAAAATGTCATTAATCAGGAGAGAAGAAAATGGTCCTTTCATCCTGATTAAGAAACTATTAATGTATTGTAAGTCAAAACAAGAAATTAATCATATCATATCAAAACCAAACAGGATCACATACACATACTGCCATCTACAACAACAAACGTAACAGAAACTACCAATCATCTATCTTTAGTATCTCTCAACATCAACAGACTCAATTCCCCAATAAAAAAAGACATAAGCTAACAAAGTGGATATGCAAACAGGACCAAGCATTTTGCTGTGTACAGGAAACATACTTCAATAACAAAGACAGACACTACCTCAGAGTAGAAAAATAAAAAGGTTGGAAAAAAAGTCTTCCAAGCAAATCGTCCCAAGAATCAAGCAGGAGTTACCATTCTAATATCCACTAAACTAGACTTTCAACCAAAAGTAATCAAGCAAGATGGGGAAGGACACTTCATATTCAAAGGAAAACTCTACCCAGAGAAAGTACTCTGAACGTTTATACTTCAAATGCAAGAGCACCTACATTCATAAAAGAAACTTTACTAAAGCTCAATACATACATTGAACCCAACACAATAATAGCGGGAGAATTCAATATCCCACTCTCACCAATGGACAAGTCATTGAAACAGAAACTAAACAGTGTCACAGTGAATTAATAGAGGTCATGAACCAAATGGATTTAACAGATATCTACAGAACATTTCACCCTAAAACAAGAGAATATACCTTCTCAGCACCTTATGGTACCTTCTCCAAAATCAACAATATAATTGATCACAAAACAATACAGGGCATCAAGTGAGGGAAGGGGTTGACATCCCACAGCCAAAAACTCAGAATTGTTTCTGTCTAAAAGAACTGCAGGGACAAAAGTGGGAAGATTGAGGAAAATGAAGTCCAGTGACCACCCCAAATTGGGATCAAGTTCAAGGGAAGGCTCCAAGGCCTGACACTATTACTGATGCTATGTTGTGCTTATAGACAGGAGCCTAGAATGCCTGCCCTCTGAAAGGCCCAACAAGATGCTGAAAGAGTCAGATGCAGATACGCCCAACCAATGGACAGAAACCCATGTGGTTGAATTAGAAAAAGGCTGGAAGAAGCTAAGGAGGAGGGAAAATCCATAGGAAGACCAGCAGTCTCAAATAACCTGAACCCCAAAGATCTCTCAGACACTGAGGCACCAACAAGACAGCATAATCTAGCTGATACAAGGCACTCAGCACATATACAGCACTGGACTGCCTGGTCTGGCCTCAGTGAGAGAAGATGCACTTAACCCTAGAAAGACTTGAGGCCCCCAGGGTGTGGGGTGTCTGGTTGGATGGGGTGGGGCATCCTCTTGGAGACCAGGGGAGGAGGAATGTGATGAGGAACTGTTGCAGGGTGGACTAGGTGGGAGTTAACAACTGGATTGTAAAAATAAGATTAAAGAATATAAAATTTCAATTTATGTCCATGTTTATATCATTATGTATGCTTCTGTACATGTACATGGAAACCAGAAAACAGCACATGCTCCTGTCTGCTACACCATCTCTCCAGCCTCTTCCTAATTAGTTACTTTTAATTTACTTCTCTTTTATATATGAGTGCTTTTCTTGCAAGCATGTACATGCCTATTTAAGAAGACATAAAACAGAATAAAGGTATCCTGGAATTGGTGTTACAAATGACTATGAACTATCATATAGGTGCTGGGAACGAAACCTAGATTCTTTGCAAGAGCAGCATTTGCTCTAAACAGGTGATTCACATCTCCAGCCCCACCTTATCAATTATTCTTAAAACATCAAGGGAAAACACACCATTTTTTGTTTCTTTGTTCCTTTGTTTTTGTCAACAAAGACACACTCTAAGTAGCCATGTTGTACTTGTTCTCACCTTGAAAACGTAGCCTTCCAAGTGTTGGGATTACAAATACAAAATATTACCCTCTACTGATCTTCAATTCCTATAGCATTCAATATAAATTCTATAAAGTATCCAATCTAGTCAGCTTGAAGTCAAAGAACCCTTTTGTGTCTTCATGATAAAATTATATTATAATTCTAAAGAATATCCATTGACTCTCATAGAATCTTTATTCCATGTAGTAATTCATTATTCCATAACAATACCAATTTTGGTACCTTTTATCAGTTATTCAATTAAAATGTGTTACCTACTTGTAACACCTATAATAGTTACCAGAATGACAAGATATTAATAAACATAAAATAAAGGACACTTACAAGTTGGTGGTAACAACTAGATATCTAGTTGAATTTATGGCCCAAGAGTGGGGAAATCATAGGTACTTGAAAATTCCTGAA
This sequence comes from Rhynchomys soricoides, assembly GCA_019843965.1. Lineage (NCBI taxonomy): Eukaryota > Metazoa > Chordata > Mammalia > Rodentia > Muridae > Rhynchomys > Rhynchomys soricoides. Next base: position 31,050 of record JADRCH010007865.1, read on the forward strand.
CCAAGTGAGGTGATTTCCCTCAGAAAAGAATCTACTACCACTATTACTATCACTACTACCACTACTACTACTACTACTACACACACACACACACACACACACACCTGTGCATACACATGTGTACATTTATCTTTCATGCACATATATATGTATGTACAAATATATACATACATGTACAATATGCATATGTGTATATATGCACTTTACTATATATAAATGTGTATATTGATGAAATCAGGTATATCTGCAGAATGAGTTTCAGGACAGCCTGGGCTGCACAGATATAAATAAAAATAGAAAAAGAAATAATAATTGCTATATGATTCAGTTAGACACTTCTGGCCTTATTTATACCCACATGTATGTACTATGTGTGTAATGTTGGGGATCTGGGTTGGGTGTGTGCATAGTTAGGAAGGTTATATTTCACAATACAAAAAGGACCACCAATCTTGTATCAATCTCTTACATACTTCCATATAAAATATGGACTATTCCTGAGACTTTCAAAAGCAGTCTGGTTAAAAGACATACAACTATCAGCAGGGTAGTGGTGGTAAACAGAGGCAAGCAGATCTCTTAGTAAAAGACCATCAATTTCTACAGAGAGAGTTCCAGGACAGGCAAGACTACACAGATAAAATGTACATCTGCCATATGATTCAGTTATAATACTCTTAGACATATACCCAAAGGACTTTATGTACTAATATAAGGAATATTTAGACATCTCTGTTAATTGCTGCTCTATCCACAATAACTAGGAAATGGAGCTTAGATGTTCACAAACAGATGAATAACAAGTGATATTTATTATATATATGCTATGGAATATTAGTGCAAAACAAAACAAATTTTTTTGTAATTGGTAAATAAATAAAAAGGATTTGAACATGACTAAGTAAGGTAAACATATTTGTCCCCTACATGAATCCTAGCTTCAGATCTCATTTCTTGCTTTGGTTGTTTAACATGGAACTCAATTAGAAGTCTGAAAAAGAAGGCATTTGAAAGGCGGTATTTTAAGAGCTAGAGGGTAGTATGTAGTAGTAACAACAAATTCTGAAGTTAATCATGGTGGGGGAAATGCTTAATCAGAGGAGAATATTCAATATAGAAAAATCAGACTGAAGAAAGCACATGTACTGGCTAGCTTTGTGTATCAACTTGATAGAAAGCTGGAGTTATCACAGAGAAAGGAGCTTCAGTTGAGAAAATGCCTCTATGAGATCCAGCAGTAAGGCATTTTCTCAATTAGTGATCAAGGGTTGAGGGCCACTTGTGGGTGGTGCCATCCCTGGGCTGGTAGTCTTGGGTTCTATAAGAAAGCAGGCTGAGCAAGCCAGAAAATCAAGCCAGTAAGTTACATCCCTCCATGGCCTCTGCATCAGCTCCTGCTTCCTGACTTGCTTGAGTTCCAGTCCTGACTTCCTTTGGTGATAAACAGCAATATGGAAGTGTAAGCTCAATAAACCCTTTCCTCCCCAACTTGCTTTTTAGTCATGATGTTTGTTTAGGAATAGAAACCCTGACTAAGAGAACACATAAAGACATACAGAAGTCAACCGTCTTATAACACATTTTACAAAACATGTTGAGGAATAGTAGCATACATGATGAGGTCAGAAATACTGAGACTTAAATAGTTAAGCAGGACTCATGGGTTCAAAGAAAAGGTGAGAATAGTGTGTGTTCAACAAACTAATGATTTATGAAAAATATATTTAAAAAACACAACTTAATCTGTAAGAGTTCAAATTTAATTACTTTCTGCATGTGAACAATGTTCCCATAAGATGGAGATTGCTAAATGTTAATATTATCAGCACAAGGTACAGGATATGTTCCAAACAGTTAAGTCAGGAAGATCCCAGGGGTCTCCAATTCAACACAGACTATTAAATTTTTCTTGGTATCCAACCATAATCACATGGAAATTTCTCCTTTCTTGATAGTATGACTGAAGTAAAATAATAAAAGTCATGGGATAATTCACTATTAATTATTGGTCAGAATGTCTCCAGAACTCTAAAACAACACAAAGTAATTGCCATTTCTGCCCGTTAAACACAACTACTTTTTAAGACCCTAAATGCAGAGCATATCACATATAAGGTCTAGTGGAAATCAATCTGAAAACAAGGAACCTTTCTTCATGCTGCTAGAGGAGAAAAGACATCAATCAACTATCCCACCTAGTAGTAGACCCTGTATACTAATCTTCAACAGCAGCATGACAATTATAAGCAACTGGATGAACCTTGTTATACTAGAGATAACTTGATGCCTGGCAAATGTTGTTGTCTCAAAAGACAACAAAAGAGGAGGTTTTGAGTTCTTAGATGCAAATGCTATGATTGATTTGCTAAATAATCATAATAATCATAATAATTCCCTTTTGAAAATTTATGATTATGCCTACAAACTCAGGCTGATATCAGTTTAGATCTGAGGAGTTTCTTTTCACAGTAGACAGATGTTAATGGAGATATATACAACTCGTTAACACTGAGGGTAAGAGACAGGATGCTCTGTTCAACTAGAATTAGTATATTAATACCACACCACCAAGGCTTATGGACATTCTATAGGAGGAAACAAAAGGATGTAAGTGACATGGTTGTGGAAGAATACTGTGTGGTTATTGTCTTGAGGTAAAGGAAAAGTAATGGAAAAAAGAAAAAAATTAACACTAATTCAAAGCAGCTGTGATTATCTGCAAAAGATCAAGTCAGACAAAATCTCACAATAGATGGAGGATATCGATTATCTTCAAGCAATGCTTCCATGAGTGTTACTGACAGTGGAAAGTTGTTGGAAGAGGGAGAATAAAGATTTTTGGAGTAAAAACTAGTAGACATCCCTCTCATAGAAGGTAACACACACATTCACATCACAGTTTTTGTATCCTCCATATCCATCTATCTTTCTCTCCTCTATCTATCCCATCTATTATTAATAACCAGAGTAATTGACCCTGATCTTAAATTACACTGCTTTTTTTGTTCTTTGCTTTTGTTCTTCCATCCCTTTCTTTCCCTTTCCCCTATGCCCTCTTTTCCTCTGATTGTTCTTCTAGCAAATTACATACTCTGGCCTGATCTTCAGGTTCCTTGTACCTCAACCTCTCAAGACAGGAGAGTTATTCATTATCTGATTGTAAAACTTTACCTATAAACTTTGAGCAACTCCCTATAGTTACCTCTCCTATTTTTATTCCTTTCCCCCCCTACCTTCTTCATTTCTCTACTGTTATATATGTTTTTAAATATTTTTCTTTTGTTTTAAACTTACATTGTGTTAATATACCTTTACTCCTTGAAGTAGTGACTAATTGATGACCTTTATATATTCAACTATTATTCTGTTTTCCTAGTAAGTAGAGACCATTGGCAGTCTGACAAGTGACAGTTATTGTAGTGGATGTCTGGGGAGATTGTTTCCCTGAATAAGTAAAAGCAAATAAATATTTAAACTCCAAAAAGGAAACAACAAAGAATCTATGATAAAATAAGTAAGTTAAGGATATACATTTTTATTACATAAATTACAAATAATATAACTACTACAGAAAATTTAAATGATCCTAGGAATGAAGTACTAAACAAGTGAAATATAGAGTACAGGGAAAATTAGGATGGAAAATTAAGACAAAAAAAATCAAGGCATGGAAACAGGGAAGAAAGTTGGTACATTTAGACCAAGAGAATATTAAGTATTAAAAAAAAATTATGTAGAAAAAAATCTTGAAGGTATGAATTATGGACTTAGAAGTATGTGAAAAACTGCATGCAGAAAGGTATAAAGTATTTTCAGTACTAACATAGTAAAAACAAAAATATACTTAGATCAAAGGAAAGGACAGTTATTCTGAGACAAGATATATGTAGAACACCAAATAGGTTTGTGCAATATTCTTCATGTCAGAAAACATACAGAAAAATGGTATATTAACAAATGAAATAGGGAAACACAAGGTCATATATAAAAACAGGTGCTTCAGAACAAAAACAAACAAAAAAAAATAAAAAAGCAAATTATACTACAAAATGAAAACTAAAATATCACAAACAACAAAATTATAGCAATTAATGCATGGCACATAATAAATATAATAATGGTCAAACTGTCCCCTAAGTAATAGAGGAGCACACAGCACACATATGATTGTAATGGCACATTAATTGAACTTAGTAGGCTACAAAATCACAAAGAGGACAAGAACATGGAAGGGGTTCATGAGACTAAGAGGAGATGAATATCATGAACATACTTTGTATTTATTCATGAAATATTAGATCAACAGATTTCATCCAGTTACAGTCTCCAAGAAACATATCTTTTCCTAAAAGACTGACACTATCTCAGTGTATAATGTTGAACATCCTTACCAAAATAAATGGAACTAGAAAATTAGCTGGCATCACAATTCTACAATGTGAAAAATTGTGTTAAGACACTTTTAATCAGGAGAGATAAAAATAGTCCCTTCATACAGATTAAGAAACAATTTTTCATTAATGTATAAGTCAAAAGAAGAAAATAATCATCTCACAGAAATAACAAAAGGAGAGAATCACATATAAATGATGCTACCTACAACAACAAACATAACAGGAACTAACCATCACCTGTCTTTAATATCTCAATACCAATGGACTCAATTCCCTAATAAAAGGAGACAAGCTAACAGACACACAAGCAGTAGCCAGCATGTAGCTGCATACAAGAAACACACCTCCATGACAAAAACAAACACTACCTCAGAGTAAAAGGCTAAAAAATGTCTTCCAAGCTCCCAAGAAACAAACAAGGGTTGCCATTCTAATATTCAATAAAATGGATTTTCAACCAAAAATTATCAAGCAAGATGGGCAAGGACAATTTTCCATCAAAGGAAAAATCGACCAAGAGATAAGCTCAATTCTGAACATCTATGCCCCAAATGCAAGGGCACACACATTTATAAAAGAAACTCTACTCAAGTTCAAAGCACACATTGAACCCTGCACAATAATAAGTGGGAGACTTCAGCACCCCACTCTCATCAATGGACAGGTCAATAAAACAGAAACTAAACAGAGACACAGTGAAACTAATAGAGTTTATGAAACAAATAGATTTAACAATATATACAGAACATTTCACCCTAAAACAAAAATATAGCTTCTACTCAGGCTGGAGGAAGTGTATTTTAAAGGTGGACTTCATAAACATCTCATTTGCTTGTATACCCCTCACACCAGAGGAGCCATTTCTCTTCCCATTACACAGCAATAAATGGGCTCACAAAACCAGAAAAAAAATATAGCTTCTTCTCAGCACCTTAGGGTATCATCCCCAAAACAGACCATATAATCGTTCACTAAATCGTTCACTAAAGTCTTTGATACAAGAAGATTGAAATAATCCCATGCATCCAATCAAATCACCATGGACTAAGGCTAGATTTCAATAACAGCAAAAACAGAAAACCCACTTACCCATGAAAAAACTGAACAACTTTATACTCACTGATTACTTGGTCAGGGAAGAAATAAAGAAATTAAAGACTTCCAGAAACAGAATGGAAATGTTAACGCAGTACACCGAAAATTATGAGGATCAATAAAAGCAGTGGTAAGAGGTAAATTAATGGTACTAAATGTCCTCATGAAGAAACCGGAGAGATCCTACACACCTGAGAGCTCTAGAACAACAACAACAACAAAACAGCAAACACATACAAGAGACAGCAGGAAATAAAGAGTCAAAGTTGGTGTGGAAGTCAGCCAAATAGAAACAAAGGGAATTACAAAGAATTAACAAAACCAAAAGTTGGTACTTTGAGAAAATCAACCCCTAGCCAAACTAACTAAAGGTCACAGAGACAGCATCCAAATTAAGGAAATCAGAAATGACAAGGGAGACAAAACAGAAATTGAGGACATTCAAAAAATTTATCAGATCCTACTAAAAAACTGGAAAATCTAGATGAAATGGTGGATTTTCTAGATGTCTACCACATATCATAGATAAATCAAAAGCAGATGAACTATCAAAACAGGCCAATATCCCCTAAGGAAATAGAAGAATATTCCAACCAAAAAAAGGCCAGGGTCAGATGGTTTTAACAGGGAATTCTACCAGATCTTCAAAGCAGGACTAGTACCAATATTCCTCCAACTATTCCATAAAATAGAAACAGAAGAAACACAACCTAATTCATTCTATGAAAGCACAATTACTGTGATACACAAACCACACAAAGACCAAACAAAGGAAGAGAACTTCAGACCAATTTGAGAACTTCAGACCAATTTGGCTTATCAATGGAAAAATACTCATTATACTACCAGGCTCTAAAACAAAGGAGTTAGTTTCTAGCAAAGAACTTCTACAACTGATAAACAAAGTGAAGCAGAGGAATGGAGGGTCTTAGGCGGGAGAAGAAAGATGAGGGGAAAACTGGAACAAGTACCGTTAGGGGGAACAAGAGAGAAGCCCTGAGGGCCAAGAGAATGAATGGAAATATGCAACCTCAGGGTGTAAGGAGGTGGGAGGACCATCTAGAGTGTACCAGAGACCTGGGAAGTAAGAGACTCTCAGGACAGATGAAATGAGGTGAGCAATTGTGTGAGGTCAAACCAGCAGTGGGGTAATAACTAGACTGTAAATACAAATCGAAACATCTACAAAAAAATCATAAAAATACTATTACGTATAAAGTTATAGATTACACATAACATAGAAACAGCAGATATTTTCAATACACCATTCTCAATAGTAGGTAACTGAGAAAAAAAAAAAAACCAAACAGAAGATGGAGTGTTTTACTATCCTTTGCAGGACTGGCTGTACTGGAACTTACACTGTAAACCAGACTGGCCTTGAATACTTTGAACAGAGAGAGCCACCTGCCTCTTCATCCTGAGATTAAAGGTGTGTATCTACTTTTTTTCTAAAATAAAATAAAAAGATAGAAGGAGAGACAAAGAGGATAGAAAACAGAATGATGTATAAAAGACACCAAGGAAATTAAGAAAACCATACAGAATATGGAAAATATAAAAACTCTACACTCCTTTAATCTGGAAAACCTCCAAGTGGATAATTTGAGATTAGTCAAACAAACACAGTTAAAACAAGAAGCTAATAAATTAAAAAGATTCAAATAATGAGACTAAAATAGAAATAAAAATCTTTCCAGGAAAAACAGTTTAAGGCCAGATAAACTCACAGCATAGTTCTACCAGATATTCAAACACACTATACAACCAGTCCTTCTTAAACTATTCAAATCACAGAAATATAAGGAACACTCCCAAACCTCTACAGAGCAAGCATCACTTTAATACCCAAACCAGGCAAAGACAGAACAAAAAGAAACCTACAAATTAACATAGACTTTTAAAACGTCCAATGCAATAATTGCAAACAGACTACAGACACACATCAAAAAGATTACCATGACTAATCTCACTTCATCCCTGAAATACAGCACTGGTTAAACACACAAATCAAAATAAACCACATAAATGTACTTCAACTTAAATGTTCTACAACTGACAAATGGATAAGGAAGATATGTATGGTACATATACATTCTGGAACACTACTGAAATGTAATGAAAAAAACTTGGAACTTTTAAGTTAAATGGATGAAATTAGAAAATAGCCTATTGAGAGAGGTACGCCAGACTCAGAAAGAGTCACATATTCTATTCTTGGGAGACTCCTAGCACCACACTGTACATAAACTGTAATGACTACAGAAACCAGAGCTGTGAAATGAAGCCTTGCTATGATAATGGTTTTGAGTTCAGTATAGAGGGGAATAGAATGTAATTAAGGAAGGAGCCTTCCGGTTTCCATCTGTGGTGAGAGACCTCTTCCTGGGCCACCAGGCAAACATAGCAAAATAGCACTGGGAGAAAGCTAGCCTCCCAGGAGTGTGGAAAAGCTCTTGAGAGGGGGTAAGAGGACTAAAACGGCTCAGCGGGACTAGCACAGGATCCTTGAGACACAGGTATTGAGAAGCAGCCTGGAGGAAGGAGCCTTCCGGTTTCCATCTGTGGCAGGAGACCTCTGCCTGGGCCACAAGGGCTCCATAGCCAAATAGTGCTGGGAGAAATATAGCCTCCTAGGAGTGTGGGCAAGCCTGTCTGCACAGAGGGACCCATATAAAATACCCAGGACACAGGGACTGAGTAATGGTCTTCTGGTTTCTTTCGGTGGCCCTGGAGCTGATACTGTGATACAGAGCTCAATACTCAAATAGTACCAGGAGAGAGCTGGTATACAAGGAGTGCGGACACACCTTAAAGCACAGGCAAGACCATCACTACTTTTCAAATTCACTGGACCAAGAGGGACCCTTGAAGAGCCATCAGGACACAGGAACCAAGGGACTACTGGGGATTAGATCAATCTTGTTTCTCTCTGCACCCCAGAGCTGACCCTGTACCACAGCTCTCCAAATCCAAATTCCCCTCAGACAGAAATGGTCTTCAAGGAGTACTGACACCTAGGCTTCCATGAAAGACAACCCACAGTCAGAGAGAGTAAAACCAGCTAATAGCAGAGATAACCAGATAGTGAAAGGCAAGGGCAAGAAAACAAGTAACAGAAACCAAGGCTACTTGAAATCATCAGAACCCAGCTCTCCTACCAGAACAAGCCCTGGATATCCCAACACACCAGAAAAGGAAGACTCAGACTTAAAATCACATCTCAAGAGGATGATAAAGGATTTTAAGAAGGAAATAAAAAACTCCCTTAAAGAAATACAAGAGAACACAGGTAAACAACTAGAAGCCCTTAAAGAGGAAATACAAAAACCACTTGAAAGAATTACAGGAAAACACAATCAAACAGATGAAGGAAATGAAAAAAAAAAAACATCCAGAAACTAAAAACAGAAATAGAGACAATAAAGAATTCACAAAGAGAGACAACCCTGGAGTTAGAAAACCTAGGAAAGAAATCAGGAGTCATAGATGCAAGCATCATGAACAAAATACAAGAGATGGAAGAGAGAATCTCAGGTGCAGAAGATACCATAGAAAATACTGACACAACAGTCAAAGAAAATGCAAAATGCAAAAAGCTCCTGTCTTAGTCAGGGATTATATTCCTGCACAACATCATGACCAAGATGCAAGTTAGGGAGGAAAGGGTTTATTGAGCTTACACCTCCATGCTGCTGTTCATTATGAAAGGAATTCAGGACTGGAACTCAAGCAGGTCAAGGAGCAGGAGCAGATACAGAGGCCAAGGAGGTATACTGCTTACTGGCTTGCTTGCTTCTTCTGGCTTGCTCAGCCTGCTCTCTTATAGAACCCAAGACTACCAGCCCACAGATGGTACCACTCACAAGGGGACCTTCCCCCTTGAACACTAATTGAGAAAAGGCATTACCACTGGATCTCATGGAGGCACCTTCTCAACTGAAACTCTTTTCTCTGTGATAACTTCAGCATGTGTCAAGTTGACACACAAAACTAGCCAGTAGAGTTCCTAACCCAAAACATTCAGAATATCCAGGATACAATGAGAAAACAGAACCTGAAGATAATAGGTATAGAAGAGAATGAAGATTCCCAACTTAAAGGAATCTTCAACAAAATAATAGAAGAAAACTTCCCTAACCTAAAGAAAGACATGAACATAAATATGCAAGAAGCCTACAGAACTCCAAATAGACTGGACCAGAAAAGAAATTCCTCCCATCACATTACAGTCAAATTACCAAATACACAAAGTAAGGAATGAATATTAAAAGCAGTAATGGAAAAAGGGCAAGTAACATATAAAGTCAGAGCTATAAGAATTACACCAGACTATGAAATCTAGAAGATCCTGAGAAGATCTCATTCAGACATTAAGAGAACATAAATGCCAGCCCAGGCTGCTATACCCAGCAAAACTCTTGAAAATCATACATGGTAAAACTAAAATATTCTATGACAAATTCAAATTTGCACAGTATGTTTCCACAAACCTAGCCCTAAAAAGAATAATACATGGAAAACACCAACTCAAGGAGGGAAACTACATACAAAGAAAAAGCAAGAAAGTAATCTTTCAACAAACTCAAAAGAAGATAACCACACAAACATATAAACAACATCGAAATTAACAGGAAGCAACAATCACTATTATTCAATATCTGTTATCATCAATGGAATCAATTATGCAATAAAAAGACATAGACTGACAGACTGGATCCATAAACACAACCCAGCATTTTGCTTCATCCAGGAAAACACACCTCCATTTTAAAGACAAACACTACCTCAGACTAAAAGCTGGAAAACAATTTTCCAGGCAAATGATCGAGGCAAATCAGATAAAATCAACTTTCAACCAAAAGTCATCAAGAGAGATAAGGAAGGACACTTCATACTCAAAGGAAAATTCTACCAAGAAGAACTCTCAATTCTGAACAACTATGCCCCGAATGCAAGGGCTTCCACATTCATAAAAATGTACTAAAGCTCAAAACACACATTGCACCTCACACAACAAAAGTAGGAAACCTCAACACCTCACTATCATCAATGTACATATCTTGGAAACTCAAACTGAACAGAGACACAGTGAAACCAACAGATGCTATGAACCAAATGGGTTTAACAGATAGCTATACAACATTTCATCCTACATCAAAAGAATGTACCTTCTTCTCAGCACCTCATGGTACTTTCTCCAAAATTGATCATATAATTGGTCACAAAACAAACCTCAACAGATATAAGAAGATTGAAATCCCATGCCTCCTATCAGATCACTACAGAACAAGGCTGGTCTTTAATGACAACAACAACAATAGAAAGCCCACATACACATGGAAGTTGAACAATGCTCTACTCAATGATAACTTGGTCAAGGAAGAAATAAAGAAATTAAAGACTTCCTAGAATTTAATGAAAATGAAACTACAACATACCCAAACCTATGGGACACAATGAAAGCAGTGTTAAGAGGAAAACTCATAGCTCTGAATGCCTCCAAAAAGAAACTGGAGAGAGCATTTACTAGCAGCTTAACAGCACATGTAAAAGCTCTAGAACAAAAAGAAGCTAACACACCCAAGAGGAGTAGAAGGCAGGAAATAATCAAATTAAGGGCTGAAATCAACCAAGTAGAAACTAAAAGAACTATACAAAGAATCAACAAAACCAGGAGCTAGTTCTTTGAGAAAATCAACAAGATAGATAAACCCTTCTTAGCCAGACTAACCAGAGGGCACAGAGACAGTATCCAAATTAACAAAATTAGAAATGAAAAGGGAGATATAACAACAGATTCTGAGGGAATTAAAAAAAAAAATCAGATCCTACTACAATAGCCTATATGCAACAAAACTGAAAAATCTGGATGAAACAGACAAGTTTCTAGACAGATACCAAATACCAAAGAAGTCAGGATCTGAGAAACCGTCTAAACAGTCCCATAACCCCTAAAGAAATAGAAGCAGTCATTAAAAGTCTCCAAACCAAAAAAAAAGTCCAGGACTAGATAGGTTTAGTGCAGAATTCTATCAGCCCTTCAAAGAAGACCTAATACCAATATTCTTCAATGTATTCCACAAAATACAAACAGAAGGAACACTACCCAATTCATTCTATGAGGCCACAGTTACACTGATACCAAAACCTCACAAAGACCCAACAATAAAAGAAAACTTCAGATCAATTTCCCTTATGAATATCGATGCAAAAATGCTCAACAAAATTCTCCCAAACTGAATCCAAGAACACATCAAAACAATCATTCAGCATGATCAAGTAGGCTTTATCCCAATGATGCAGGGATGGTTCAATACTCAAAAACCCATCAATGTAATCCACTACATAAACAAACTCAAAGAATAAAAACCACATGGTCATTTTGTTAGATGCTGAAAAAGCATTTGAGAAAATTCAACATCCCTTCATGATAAAAGACTTGGAAAGATCAGGAATTCAAGGAGCATACCTAAACATAGTAAAAGCAAAATACAGCAAAACAGTGGCCAACATCAAACTAAATGGAGAGAACTCAAAGCAATCCCACTAAAATCAGGGAGTAGGCAAGGCTGCCCTCTCTCTCCCTATCTATTCAATATAGTACTTGAAGTTCTAGCTAGAGCAATTAGACAGCAAAAGGAGGTCAAAGGGATACAAATTGGAAAGGAAGAAATCAAAATATCACTATTTGCAGATGACTTGGTGGTATATTTAAGTGACCCAAAAATCTCCACCAGAGATCTGCTACAGCTGATAAACACCTTCAGTAAAGTGGCTGGATACAAAATTAACTCAAGCAAATCAGTAGCCTTCTTATACTCAAAGGATAAACAGGTTGAGAAAGAAATTAGGGAAATGACACCCTTCAAAATTGTCACAAACAATATAAAATATCTTGGTGTGACTCTAACCAAACAAGTGAAAAATCTGTATGACAAGAATTTCAAGTCTCTGAAGAATGAAATTGAAGAAGACCTCATAAGATGGAAAGATCTCTCATGCTGATGGATTGGAATGATTAATATAGTTAAAATGGCCATCCTGCAGAAAGCAATCTACAGATTCAATGCTATCCCCATCAAAATTCCCACTCAATTCTTCTTAGACTTAGAAAGAGCAATTCTCAAATTCATATGGAATAACAAAAAACCCAGGATACTAAAAACTATTCCCAACAATAAATGGACTTCTGGGGAATTCAACCTCCCTGACCTCAAGCTGTACCACAGAGCAGTAGTGATAAAAACTGCACGGTATTGGTACAGTGACAGGCAGGTAGATCAATGGAATAGAATTGAAGACACAGAAATGAACCCACACACTTAAAGTCACTTGATCTCTAACAAAGGCACTAAAAGCATTTTAAATTTAAATTTACTTACATAGCTAAAGCCATCAAATAGTTTATATTAATGTCCAAAAGACAGAGAATATATGAATCTTTGTCTTTTCCTTTTGGGAAAAAACTTAATTCCAACTTTATGCTATATGAATATTGCAATACAATTAACTCCTGAAGACTTATGGCTATGTCAGTAAATTAGTGCATTGCTGAATCTTCATCAATGAATCTTCTTAAAATAGATTATAATTAAAAACTGTTAAACAATAAAAGCAATCTAAAGAGTTTATGACAACTAAGCCAACTCTACAGAGGACACTAGAATAAACTTTTCATCCTAAATAGAATGATAAACCCATCTAACAAGCTACAGATAAAAATATAGAGTCCTCAGTCCTGAGTGGAATATCTCTATTATTCCTCCCTTCAATAACTCATATAAATATGTGGAAGAGGGTATGGAAAGACTAATGGTGGAGAACCTCAAGGATATTGTATTTCCTACATACAAAAAAATGGGCAGATGCATTCAGATGAACTAAGTCCAGGCAGCATGTACCAAACCTGCTAAAATCCAACCAAGACAATATCTAATCATGGAGAATGTAGGTGAAGATATATTAGCATTTGATTGCCAATAGACAACAAAAACTAATTATTCATTTGCAAGGATCTCAGAAACAAACCCTACCAGGCAACATATAACAACCATATTCTAAGAAACAAAAAGGGCAACAGAAAAGATCAGAACACTAACCCAAAAAAAAAAAAATCAAGGTTTCTATCAATGCCTAGAATTATAAGTAGCACAAATTCAAATGCTTAGATACCAGTATAAAAAAATGTATCAATAATAGCCAGAACAATAAATATGTCTCCAATCGAACTCTAACTATACTTGATTAGATTTGCAGAAATGCAACGTAGCTGAAATACAAGACAAGGGCTTCAAAATAGCTATGATATGTTTTAGGACATGAATAAATCTATTAATGAAATCTATGAAAATATATATGAAAAGCTAGATGAATAAGAAGTTCAACACCTGACCATGGAAAAACAATCAATAAGGACAACCAAAACTGAGGGGAAAATGGAAATGAAAAAACCTGAACAAGAAGCTCAGAGAAACCTCACAAGTAGAATACAGAGATGGAGGAGAGAAGCTCTGGCAAAACTTCCAACCACACTAGATGAAGACATACCATAATAAAACCAAATTTCAGCAGTATCTAAAAACCTAGCTCTTCAGAAACAACTAGGAGCACATTTCAATTTGAAGAGGTTATCCATACCCAAGAAATACATCAGACACAAGTAATCTTAGAGCAACAAGTCTAAAGGGGAGAGGCTTAAACCACAAAAACAAAATAGCAGGAATCAAGCAACACAGCTCAGTGATAACTCTCAACATTAATGGTTTCAATGCACCAATAAAAAGACACAAACTAAAAGAATGGGCTTGAAAACAGGATCTATCCTTCTGCAGCACCAAAACCACACCTTATCACCAATGATATACATCACTTAAGAGTGAAAGAATGGAAAAAGTAATTGACCAATAAGCAAACTGGTGTACAAATTTTAATATCTCACACAACAGAGCTCAAGTCAATACTACTCAGAAGAAATAGGAACAACATGGTCAAAAAAATCCATCAAGAGGACATGGCAAATATTTGCATATATATAGCTCAAAAACAAGGGCACCCATGTTAATAACAGAAATATATTACAGCAAAAAAAAAAAAAAAACACATATTGACCCTCAAATAGTAATAGTAGATGTATTCAATACCAAACTCTTGTCAATAAATATGTCATCCATTCAAAACCTAAGAGGAACTGTGGAGCTAACCGACATCTAAATAGTTCTAATAGATATTTATAAAATAAATATTCTACCAAAAAAGGAAGAGTATACCTTCATCCTAGCAGCTTATGAATATTACTCCAAAATTAGCCACATATTTTCACACAAACACATCTCAAAAGGGTCAAGAAATTTGAATTAACGCAATGAATCCTATTTGAAAACCATGGTTAAAGCAGGAAATCACTAAAAGAAAGCTTACAAACATATGACACTGAAACACTCACCAATGAAGAAAAAATGAATCAAAACAGAAATTAAAAACTTTCAAGAATTGAATGAAAACAATTACACAATGTAAGCAAACTCATGAGATGCAATGACAGTGGTTCTAAGAGGCAGGTCTGTATTACTAAGTGCTAAAAAAGGAAACTTCCTATTAGTAATTTAATGACACATCTAAAAGCTGTAGAACAGTGAATTCTTCAACCATTTAAAACAGTTCTTCATGTGTTAGCTGCAACTATAAAATTATTTTCATTGCTACTTAATAACTGTAGTTTCCCTACTATTATGAATCATACTGTAAATATGTGATATGCAGGACATATATGTGACCCTTGTGAAAAGGTCATTTGATTCCCACAGGTTGAACCATTGCTCTAGAGCAAAAAGCAGTATCACCTCAAAGGAGTAAATGGCAAAAACAACAGAAATACAAAGAATCAATGAAATAGTTGGTATTTTAAGACGAATCACAAAGAATAGCACACCCTTATCCAATTTAACTAAAAGGTGAAAAAGGAATATCCAAATTAACAATATTAGAAAATAATAGGGGTCAAAAGAAAACGTAGCAGGAAAATCCAGAGGATGATAAAGGCATACTTTAAAAACCTATTCTACGAAATTGAAAAATAATCTAAATGAAATGCATAATTTTCTAAATCCATACTACCTACCAAAATTCAAACAATTGCGCATAAGCAATTTCACACTAGTGAAATAGAAGCTATCATTAAAAGTCTCTCAACAAAAAATAAACCATAACCAAAAAAGTGGCAGATGGTGTTAGTATAGAATTCCACTAGACTTTCAATATTAAGTTAAGCACAATACTCTTCAATTTGTTTCATAAAAATACATACAAAAGGAACACTGCCCAGTTATTTCTGATGCTGGCTACTTGGAAACAGGAAAAATAACATACAAAATAATATACAAATTGCAAGTTTACTGAGAAAGAAACAAAGGAAACAATTCCTTGCACACTCTCTATAAATATATATTGAGGTAACTCTAGCCAAACAAGTGAAAAAATTGTAGGAAGATATCAGAAAATGAAAATATATATGTCCGTGGATCATTAGGATTAAATGACTACTTTGCCAAAATCAACTTAAAGATTCAGTGTAATCCCCATCAAAAAATTTTAGCACATTCCCTCACAGAACATATATGAACAAAATCTTAATGAAATCACCAAAGAACAGAAGAGGAATATTCACAACTGGACATCTCTCATCATCAAATGAAAACTCCAATATAGGGATTAGAAAGGGAAAGAATAGATAGTTATGAATATGTGGGGAATCAAGCAAAGGGATATAATCTAACTGAAGTCACCAAATAATGAAGACAAAGACACAACTGGCAATCCCTTATAATCAAATGAAGCTTCCATTACTGGGATTGTGCTACATGTAGTTGAGTTGTTGTACAAAGGGGTATGAAACTTGACAAGAAGGTCCCATTGCTGAAGACATCTTCACAACACCCTGGAGTGCACATATCTCAATAGGATGTCTCAATCAAATACCACCCCTCTATTCTCTGGAGAAACATGCATAAGAGACAGAATGATGTAAAGGCCAAAGGGTATGTAGAACACCAAGGAACAAGGCCTTCTAACTACTGCATAACTAACACATATGAAAACTGTAGCATCAAGCACATGACACACGTGTCTACATCAGTTGAGCTCCTACAGCTGAAAATAAAGTATAACAAGTCTCACTCCTTAATGCTGAAGCTATAATTGCTTGCAATTGAAGTCAATTTTGTCTAATGAAGTCTCACTGATGACAAAACACTCTTAGCATCAGAAGATAGCCAACACAAAACAAACTTAGTGGCAAACTTGAAGTTATTTGTCTCATGGTTTCTGGTGTTTTTTTCTGTGACCTCAGTTTCTTAGCAAATATATTATGGCTTCCAGTTCAGAGACAAAAGAAATTGGTAGCTTACAGAATGGTGAAAATCTTTACCTTGAAGATTACTAAATATAAATGGAACTCAAAACCAAACGTTACAAAAAAAAAAAATGGACATATGGAAAATTTGGAAGAAACTGAGGTAGTTTTTTTAAAGGTGTTCAATACCCAAACTTCATAAAAATGAAAACTGAACTACTTTGTCCTTCAAACTCATCACTATCAGAATGGTTCCTATTGTCAACAAATGATTGAAAGGTGATATGGAAATGTGAAATGAGTTAAGAGATAACTGATTCAGAAATGAAGGAAATCAGTATAGAACTTTCCCCCAAAATAAGAAAGTGTTAAAAAATCTAGTATTACTCTCTTGAGAATCTACACAAATGACTACGGGAGATACAATTGCATTCATGCTCATTGACACTTAACTAACACTAGCAAGGAAATGGATTTACTTCAAGATTCCATTTGATAATCAAAATAGTATATATTAACAAATAAAACAATTGAAATTTACTTGGCAGAAACTATAGAGTGAAGTGAATGCAAGGTCCAGGAATAGAAATTACTCATTTTCTATTTCCTAATAATATCACACATTGGGTTTAACTGAAAATACTGGAAGTTAGAATGGTTCTATCATTAAAGGAGAGAATATGTACTATATAAGTAAAATTTTATTATTTTCTAAAGTGTTTATATGTATACTGACATGTGAAAAATGGTGATTCCAGAAGCCATATATTTTTAGAGAAAACTCAGAGCCTAATGTAAAATACTTGCATGTATGGTGGTATTAGTGAGACTCCAAGGCAACAAAATCAAAATCAAACAGGCTATTGCCATTGCTCTTAATTGTCACCCAAAATTATTATCATGCTCCAGATTGTACCACATATTTTTGGTATATATATAAATATATATTTATATATTCAACATGCAGAAACTGAGATGAACTTTCATCCATTCTTGATAGCTTTCTTCAGGATGCAAAGTGCTATGTGGTAAAAAATCATTCGTGGACACAAGCTATGAACACAGCAAGCAACAACCAGACTTCCAGGTATAGTGAGCCAAATGGTACAAATATGAAATGAGAGTTAAGTTAAAGAACTCCCTCTAAATTTTTTCTAATGTAAGAGAAGCATCTTTTTAGCATCAGTGAAGTAGTCAATACTAAGCCATTTATGCATTAATTGCTCAAAAGTCCTTGAGCAAGTTGCTTTTCGATGCACAGAAGTAGTATTACTCCTTCATAAGCTCAGAGAGGGAAGTTCCAAAACTTAAGAGCTCAAGTATGGCAATGAGCTGACAAATGCTGTCATCAGGACATGAAATGGCTACTTTACAAATTGCTTCGCAGCACCCATAGATGGATAACTGTAAAGGATATCTATGTTGCATTATTTATGGGGTGTGTTTCATATAGCCATACATTCAATGGTTGATAGGAAGAAAAAAAATAATCCTATAAGCAGGAACACTAACAGAAACCAAAAATAAATGTAGGAAAGGCTTTCATGTTAGGAGAGCATGATAAAAGTGTACATTTTTAAAATGAGGAATATGCAAATATTCCCAAAGTTTAGATCCCACAATGTTTTACAAATAAGTTAAAATCAAGTTGTATTAGAAAATTATATACAATGTATTTTTTAAAATAATGTCAAATATGACAATTATTTTATTATTTCGATACATTTGTATCAAATGATTATAATCATAAAAATCATTACTAAAGTAATAAAAAATTAATTAAGGCTCATAAATATTAATAAGTCTTGTGTATTAGTTAATACTGATATAAACATAAGTATAAATGTCCAAACATAGGTAAACATTGTTAAGCATATGTAGATCAAAGCAAAATTCTGTACACAATTACTCTGCTCAATTTTGGAAGAGGCCTTCATACAGTCTGGCATCAAGATACTAATAGTCCTACATAATGATCAAAAAGAGATTATACGTATATACCATTACACTGTTAAGTTTAACAAGATAGAATCTGCTTAAACAAACTATGCCATTTAAATGGTCTCAGGGGGGAAAAACACAGAAATAATGTAAAATACAAATATACAAAAAAATGCAGCTGTTTTGAAATTCTGACTTGTTCTTTAAAAAGAGGTTACTTTTAAATATTATTACTATAAGCCTATGTGGGGGTATGTGAACAGGAGTCTAAATTCCCAGAGGATTGGTGCTGCTGTAACTTGTAATTGTAGCTGCAGTTTCAGGCAAGTGTACAGCCTATAATGTAGGTGCCAGGGGGTACTCTGATTTGCTTAGATGCCGCTCTAGCCCAAACAATAAAATCTGTATTATAAATGGGATAGTTTAAATCCAAAAATATTTGAACCAATACAGAAAAAAATAGTATGGAATATTAACTATAGTACCTCATGCTTACATAAACTAGAAATAATTCCAAATCCATTTCAAGATTAGATGATAGTAAGAATTTTACCATTTTAGAAATTCAATGGAGACTATTGGATAAAGATGTGAAAGTGAATTTCATATAACAACATATGGAATTGATGTTACCGGACATTATACTAATGAAATATATGGAATGCATAGGTAAGAAAACATTTAGCAACAAAGAGAAAGACATACCTTGAGGTTGTATATGAAGACTCAATTTAAAAAAAAATCCATTCTCTAATCTATTAAGTCTGATGCAAATAAAAGTAAAAGTGTATTTTTCCAATGTGACAAGTATTTGTAAGCATCAAGTCTGAGGAAAAAATTGACTACATAGAGTGAATATTCTGAAAGATAAGAGAAAAGAATCTGAACTAAATAGAACAGGTAAGATATTATAAACCATCAGTAATTAACAAGTTAATAGAAGAGAATGAAGCAAATTATGTTTGTTTTATAATATTATAGTTTGAGATATAATAGTATTAATAAAAATACATAGTATTAAATATTCTAGCATATTAATTATGAGGAACAAGAGATGGCAAAATATCTGATGGAAAACTAGGGAGATAGCACAAATAAGTATGATATGAGCAAAAAGATGCTTGAAAAAGAAAAACACAAAACTATGGAATAAGAGAATATTTGTATTTAATGCATAATTCATGCACAACTTAGTAATAAAACAGAGTGACTAGAAAATACATAGTATTTCATCTGACATCTAAGATTACTTACAGACTCATTTACAAATGCACTTATAAATAAGAGATACTAAAACAATGAACAGAAATGAATAGCATGATGATTTAATAATAAATGCATAAATAAATACATACATACACACAAATACATAAATATATGAATGAGAGTACTTTTGACTAAAATTCTTACGTTTTAATGGCCAAATCCATTAATCCTGGTAAGGCATTTAATCAAATGCAGACTTGATATACCTAGCCTAACTGTAAAGTTATTATTCCAACCCATAAAAAGCTGTATTCATAACAAGTATTTATAAATAAAATCCAACAAAAATGTACCAGATAACCCCAAAACTTTGTCAGGCACTATAAATGTGAAAAGCTTCATACAATACTGTTCTAACAGTACTTGGTATATTTCTACAATGCCACCACTCAAAGTCAGACTATGATACACATTACTTAAACCCTTTGAGAAATAGAAAAATCAATTGAAACAATCTCTATAATTAACTTCAAAAATATCATGAAATACATGTCATACTTATGAAAACACTGAGATGATGCCAATGTCAATTCAATCATGTAGATACAATTCTTATCCATATAGTGTCTCCACTTCTTGGGTTAGTGCAACAGCAGCAATGAGAAAATCTTTATAAAGTAATTATCTTCAAATCAATATTCCAGTCTCTACCCAATTAGCCAAGTTCTATCATAATGATTCACAAGAAGGTTCACACAACACCTTCTGCAACCTTTCAAATCGTTCTAACGGCTGTAGAATCAACAGCTATCCAGTTTGGTAACCACCTGAGGACACAGGAATAAAAACAGAGCAATTAGTTTATTATCAAAGAGTATCATTTATTCACTTTTATTATAAAAACATATATTTCTCATTTGTAAATAACATGAGATTATTATCTCATTTATTCAAAAGAAATTTATTTATATAGGTAATTTGTAATATTAGTATTGTAGTGTTCTTCTGATTTGGGCTGTCAGTTGTTTTGTTTAGTTATTTTAATTTTCACTGTATACAGTCATTATCCTTGCTACTTTGACAAAGACACTTTCAAAATATTATATCTGGAACCTATTTTCCCCTACACATTTTCCCTATATAATCATTTTTTTACTTCTGGCTAAGGATGACCACCAACATCATGCTCCTGCTTCCATGCTCTCCCTAAAATTATGGAATACCTATTAATCTTTTAACCCAAATACATACTTACATTGCTTGGATCATGTTTTTTAAATATTTATTTTTATTATTTTTATTATGTGTCTCTACTTGTGTATATGTACGATACTCAAGAGTTACCATGCATGGATGCTAGGAACTGAAGCTGGGGACTTTGTACAAGCAGTATTCACTAACTACTATCTCTAGAACTTTGTTAATTTTGTGTTTGTTTTGTTTTATTTCTTTGGTCTTTTTAAGATTTTTTTCTTTTATATATGCAAGTACACTATCACTGTCTTCAGACACATCAGAGGAGGGCAAAAGATCCCATTATAGATTGTTAGCTACCTTGTAGTTGCTGTGACTTGAACTCAGGACCTTTGGAAGAGCAGTTAAGGATCTTAACTTAATGATCTTAGGATGAAAGGACTAAAAATATTGTTAGCTTGTACTTTTCAGGAATGAACAAATGCTTCAATTCCTGCAACTCAATGAGGATGTATATATATCTCTACTCCAAGTGTATGAGATTGGTAGACAATAGTATCAAAAGCTTATGTTTTATCCTCAACTACATAGGATATTTGATGATAGCCTAGCATACCTCTCAAAAATTTATATAATAAATTGATTAAAACTACAGATGTAATTTCTTCATGGAACATTTAGTATATGTGAGGACTGACTTTCATATCCATCACTGAAAAAAAGTTAATTTCTTTAACTCAGTAAATTAGAATGTATTGAAACAATGTTTCAAATGTATTATCTTTCTTGACCTAATGGAAAAAAAAGTCAAATCCTTTCTTACCTCTAGTTTTCAGGAATGTAAATTTTCTCAGCAGTTTTCAGGTTAGGGCTAGTAACTCATCATGAGCACCTGAAAAACAAAGTACCCAATACAGAGTAGGTTGTATATGAAACAAATGAGAATTATTAACCTGGTCTGAAAAAAAACAATTTGTATTTAATAACAAACATTTCTATCCATTTTCCATTTGTTATGTGTATGTGAGCCCTCATAGAGCAGAGGCTTCAAATCCTATGAAGGCAGATGTGGTTAGGTGCCTAAACAGATCTTAAGTCCTCTGACAATGTAGTGCATGTTTTTAAAAAGCTTTGACCCTAGCATCTTACTCTACATACAAGTGTATGTAACTGGATATGGGGCAGGTGCCTGACACAAGCTGTACCCTGGAGCTGTGGTTTGTAGGCAGCAACTAGTAGATGAGAACAGACTTCAGGTCATCAATAAGTACAGTTGGTTCACTTAACAGCTAAATTATCTTCTTGAACACTCTAAGTTTCTACTTAAATGATGTCACTTTTTAAAGTGCCCATGGGTGCATTTGAAGGATCTATAAATATCTGAATATCTACTGGAGATCTCTGAGGCAAGTCAAACACATACAATAAAGTAAATATCATCCTATTATTCACTCATATAAAAAATAACTGGGCTGAGTAGAAAGGTGGTTCAGCCAGTTTCTGACCTTGAGTTGTATTCTAAGAAGAAAACTATAATAGAAAACATACAACTCATCCTAAATGTGACATAACAAAAACATTATACGATATAGCATTCTATATCCATGAGCATAACCGCCATTACCAAGATTTATTCTTGATGACTTTCTTAGTTACTGTGTGTGGTAGTGTGAACAGGAATTGTCCCAGAGACTCATGTGTTGTATTTTCAGTCCACAGAAGGTGACATTATAAGGAAGTGTGGCCTGTTTGGGTAGGGAGGTTTTGGGGTATCCTGTACTGAAGCTATGTCCAGCATGGCAGTCTCTCCTTGCTGCCTATTGATCAAGATATAGAATTCTCAGAACCTTGAACACCCTATCTGCCAGTACACTACCATGTTTCCTGCTATGACAAAAATGAACTAATTCTCCGAAACTGTAAGACAGCACCAATTAATTATTTTCCTTTATAAGAACTGCCATTTTAATGATGTCTCTGCATAGTATTAAAACCTAGCTAAAACAATATGTATCACTCAAAATAAAATCAGTTTAATACTTACCAGAAATTATATCTTCTCTTTTCCATTAGTTAATGCTCTTTGCTGATGCATAAAATGCAGAAGTTTCTAATATTTCTCACAAATTGTTTGAAAAACCAGAAAGGCTGCTAGGAATACAGTGTTGGATAGGTAATCCAGCACTATCATGATGTTGAGAAAGGTATTGGCACAAATTGTCTTTCAACATTTTCTTCTTGTTTTGATGTTTATTTGCAAATGCCTTCATAAAATACAAAGGTAGACGAATGTTGTCTTACTTTTTTCTATTTGTGAGTATTAAAAATTTAACATTCTTCCTGAACATGTTTTCTGTTTGCATAAACTGTTCATTCTAGATGGTCTCATGTGGCAATTTCCAAGCATGTATAGTTTACTTTAATTAACTTGCACAAATCTTCATTTATTACTGTAAAATAACACGTTATGATACAAAAGTATTAACTTCCTGAATGACACAACATGTACATAATCAGGAATTTCTTAACTATCTCTTTTAGTATGAGCTAAAATACGTCTACAAGAAAGCAACTTGTTCCTTTTTTCAATTTATAATACAACAATCCCACTTCCATAGAATATTTCATTGTTAAATAACATTCACCTTAAGCTATAATCCTTATGTTCTTTTTATAGATCTGGTACTTGGCTATCTTTAATATCCAACAAAAAAATCAAGTTACATTTGAAAATCATAAATGATGAAATCTTAGAAGATAACTCTAAAATTGCAACAACAATAACACAAATACATATTCTTACAATTCCTTTTGTGTTGTTGGGAGGTATTCAGTTTTTCTTTGTTTTCATGCTTTATTTTGACACAAGGCCTAATGAGCCCTGGCTATTCTCAAACTGAGTGTGGAGCTGGGATAAGGTACTGGGATAAATGTTACTCATTAAGCCCGTCCAACTCGGATTTTAATTTCTATTGATTGCCTTTAATGTGATACAGACTGCTTTTTCTTACAGTACACTAGATATTTACCTTTAGTAATATTAGACGAAAAATATACAAAATTTTAAAATTGCCAATGGATGTATAAATACAGAAAATCATTTAGAAATGTTATAGGATATATATTTACCACAAATTGAATTTAGTCATAACATTGAAATTGGAGAATTTACTGGATTATTAATAAAATACTAACTTTATAATTTGTAAAGCTGGAATACAAATGGAAATCCACAATGTAAATATAAATTTACGTTCTATTAGAACTTATATATGTAAATGCAATCATTGCAGGTAAAAGTAAATAAATGTGCCAATGGTAAAATCAAGTAACAATGATTTTTAAATTTTTCTAATTAATTTACAATTTATAAATACGTTTCACAGTTCATCTATCTTGGAGATAAAAAGCACCTTATTTTTTTTCCTGTAATTTTCTTTCATATAAACAGTATATGAAATACTGGCTCATTCTTTTCTACATAAGGAACAATTCACAAACAGTTTTACATTTACACTTAGTAGTTACCTATTCCATTGTAAAAGACTTTACTGGTATGATTTAATTAATGTTAGGTTACAATGAAATATTTACAGGTTTAGAATATTTTTAAGAATGCATCTGTAAAAATATTTTTTTCAAACTGATATATTTACAGCAAATATTGAGTGATGTCATAAAATATAAATATAATACTGTATTAACTCACTCACAAATGTAGAAGAAACCCTTCCAAGAGACATTTCCCATAATGCTGAAATAGAAATATTTAGACAATGGCCTTTCATTAATATACCACCAAACTATACTTTATGGCATTAGTAACAGTTTTGTGTGTCCAATATAACCTTTCACTAAGGTTAATGAAATTTTTCCAGGAGATGAATAGTCAATGATGAACTTAAATAATCTTTCTCATTCCTCTATGTTTTTTATTAACAAGGAACAGCCAACATAAATTTTAAAAATCACACCCAAAAAATCTTTAAAAAGCATGAAAGTTTATAATGTTGTATTTATAAAAAATTATACCCTGTGACACTCTATACATCTAGAAAGACTAGATGTTAAAATTTTGTATTTGACTATTATTTACAAAGTTGTCTTGAATATTGTCATGCAACAAGGGAACACATACAAAATTTTGTAGTGTTCCAAGAGGTAGTACAAAATCTTCATAAATGTCAATTAAAATAAAATTTCAAATAAAGGTTTGAATCAGTAGCCTCATTAATTCTCAGAAACCCAACTGAAAATCCATCGTGTCTTTTATTTGAAATGTGCAACTCAAATGACAAAATAGTCAACTATTCTGAGAATGGAGTAAATATACAGTTTTTATAAATTACTCCTGTGATTCAAACAAATATTAAAAATTTTGAGCTCCATGATGCCCTTTGATGTGTCATCTTCACTACAAAAGACAACAGTATTTGCAGCATATTTATAAACTTAAAATTTATTTGTCCCATTACCTGTATAATTACTAGATGATTGGTATAAAATTCTCACTACTTAGTTCCATTTTGCCATGTATCAGAAGACTAAAGCATGAAATTCTCATATATTTTGACAATTTTTTGACAATTTGGAAAAAAATTGCATCATACATTTTAGTGTTTAGAAAAATAAAATGAAACTTCATAGGCCATTTATATAGCATACTTTTAAGATCAAAGTCACACTATAATAAACTTGAATTATACTCAGAAATAAACATCTTGACACCATTATAGAATATACAGACACTGTGTGTGTGTGTGTGTGTGTGTGTGTAAATAGTGAAAAAGGTCTCAACACAATGCTGAGGTAATATAGTTTTTCTGTCCTACCAACACAGTATTTCTCATATTCAGTATTGGCAATCACAAAATCACTACTCCATCAATGCTTTATGATGGTAAAGATAGATTAACCTCTGTGCATTATCCTCAGCATTTGGGAAAAACATAAAATTCCTATCTTAAAAATCAATGAATGTATTAGTAACAATACAGATAAAATGACTAGGAACAAGCTCAGGGAACTATCACGCTAGCTTCCAAATTCTTTATTTCTAGAATTTATTATATGGAAAGGAAGATGAAAGCTATTATGTTAGAAACACAGAGGCACTTTACAAAAATAAAATGTAATAGGTTCAAAACCAATTTTGCTATATTGGAAAAATCTACAGCTCCAGTCTCCTTGAAAAAATCTTACATCATATTCCAAGAACTTAAGTTTTATTACCTAAGTCCTTAAACTGACACTTTGGCTAGACTTCAGAGTAATTTTGAGCGTCATTTCATCATGCTCAGTAAACACAGCTCATCATAAATCCAGCCAAGGTACTCTAGAAGATAATTTTAAAACTGTAAAAATGGAATATAGTATCGTTTACCTGGTATTGATCCTGTTGGGACGTGAGTTTGAGGGGCCTGTGTTAGATAGAGTAGAGACAAACCTCAAGACTTAGGGGAACACTTCTATGACAGAACTATTGCTTCACATAAAACTCTTGGCTAGATTAACAGCCTAACAATAATATAACATGGCCATGCTAAGTATGCAGTTAGTTGTCCAGTGAGGTATACAGGAGGTCCTTCCTTTGAGTAGGACCTGGGGGCACACAGACACACATTAATGAGTGAATGAATGAATGAATGAATGAAGAATGGGTGTGTGGCAGCCTATAAAACAAGCACTTGCAATGCCAAGGCAAGAATATTGTGAATTGGATGCCAGTGTGGCTGAGTTACATAATGAGACACAGTCTCAAAAGCAAAACAAACCAAAATAACCCAAACAAAACAAAACAATGAAAACAAAACAAATCCACACAGCCTGCCTGGTCTCTTCGGACACTAAGAAACTATTGTCAGTGCCCTAGGGTACAATCACAGAATAAAAATATAATACATGTAACAAAGCAACAATCTAACCTGTAGTATTTTTACCCATCTTGACAGTGATTCATTGACCATCCTTATGTCTAACTGAACAGTTTGATGACTACAAAAACTTTTAATATGCGCTCTTAACAAATCACTAACTAGGGCTTGAGAGATGGCTCAAAGTTTAAGAGCTGTGAGTGCTCTTCCAGAGGCCCTAAATTCAATTCCCAGCAACCACATGGTTACTCACAACAATTTGTAATGGGACCCAATACCCTCTTCCGATGTGTCTGAAGATAGCTGCAGTGTAGTCAGATACATTAAATAAATCTTTATAAATAAATAAACAAATAAATACCACTATTTCTAAAGATATGAATATCACTAATTATATAGCAGTGGTGCATGTCCTTAATCCCACCTCTCAGGAATCCCTATCTCCTGGTACACTTGATTAATCCCAGCACTTGGGAGACACAGTGACAAGTGGATGGATATCTATGAGTTCAAGGCCTGTTCTTCAGAGCTAGTACCAGGACAGCCAAAACTACACAAAAAAAACTCTATCTCAACCTTTTGCAATTGTTACCTAAGACATGACTAAATGGAAAGTTTCTAGAGGGAAATTAGCAGTAATATCCCTGTAAGTAGAATACTCTACCAGTTTAGACAGAATAAAGACAATGTTCCCTTAATCCAAATGCTAATCTAAAGCAAGGTCTAATGCTCCTCAGTCCTGTGAAGATTGAGAATAAAGTTGTAAACGATTTTTTTAGCAATGTTTCATGCCTTAGAGAAAGAATTCATTGGCATAAAACAAAAACTAGTGTAACACTGATGCAGATACTTGAACAAGTTACACAGCAGACCAGAAGCAACTAATAAAAGAAGCTAGACCAAACACTGATTTTCAATTTACAGCAATGTTACGCAAAAAAGGCTGTCATATCCATTATGACTCCCACAATTATTAGTCATTTCTTTGATTCTAATCAGCTAAAGACAAATTAGCTGTTAAGAATGCTTCTGAAATTTAAGTTTAAATAATTACTCATATACATTTCAAATAGCTAGTGCCCATATGGATTCTCTTGACACTTGTTCTAAGTATATGACTTCAAAAATGTATCCCTGAACATAAGTTTATTATGTTTGGCAAGTATTATAAGGAAATTCCTAAAATTTTCTAAGAAAAATTAATATGAAATGTTATTATTAAAAGACAATGTATCTGATCACCTAAGAACTCTTACAAGATTATATAAGCTAATTAAGGTTTTTATGATTACTACTTGATTTATTCCTCAGTTCATAGATACATGTATTAATTTCGTTTTCTTTCTTTTGTTAGTATGATGTAGTCTCATCATACTAACTTATATAGCTTTGGCTGGCATAGAACTCATTGCATTAAGTTATAAAAATCTTCTTTTGTTGGACTCTACAGTGCAGGATCCTGTTATGTTCTAGTGTACCCAGACCAATGCAGAACCTCTAAATTATATTATTATTTGAACTAACTATATACAAAGCTATATGTCACAAAATATGTCAAAATAAGTGGAAAAACAGTATATTTATCCTGAGTGGGCCAAGGTTGGTCTTCTGTGCATTCAAAAGTGAGTAAGAGGTAGGAATATGGCATAGTAGGCAAGGTGAAAGCTAGGTGGGTGTGGCAATTTGCTGGCAACACTAGCATTAGAGGGGATATTCAAATCAAGACATCAAGCTAACTAGAAAGCCAAACTCAGAAATCAGGAACCTCTAGATTCACATGAGACACCAAGATCAATGTATTAAGTGGAGAGCAATAAAAAATGATACCTTCATGACTTTCATATACTTTTGAACTCATATGCACACATTTACAACCTCTACAATATATATGTACATATACAAAACATACATGTATACATATGAAAAAAGAAAACATGTGGGGAAAATGCCAACACACCATCAGTAATAGATATGGAAGGCAGTGATTCCAATAAACTACATGTATGATGAACTTTCTCAAGATTTCAGAATGACTGTGGCACCACAGCACATTGCTGGCACATAACTGGAGCTGTCTGCCCTCCGTTTGCAGTCCTTTTAACCACTAGCTACAGGCTCAGAAAAAAAGAAAAGAAAAAAAGGATTTCAGAATGGAAAGGGAGGTGCAGAAGTGATAGAAACAACAAGAAAAATCACTCATGAAACAAGGAGCTAAAGGAGCAGTAATTTTCACTGTCATGTTTAAACTACTACAGAAGTCCTAACAGCAACGATCTACTACTCTAGTGTCAGTATGACTACTCTAAAGTTAAACATATATTCCCGTCTGACAACCTAAATTTAATCCCAAGAACGATTCCTCTTTATGCTTAACTACCTTATTAAATAAACTGGCATGTGGTTCTATAACACTCCCTAATTAACTCTTTGCATATCATATAGATCCTTAGCCAACAGAAGATGGATCCTAGTTCTCACCGTTCTCTTTTAAGTAAAATATCCCATTACAGCCTGTAAAGGCTCTACACTCCAATAAAATTGATGGCATTTGTGTTTTACCTTTTAACCAAAGATAACTGTCTTATTCGGGGTTTCTATTCCTGCACAAACATCATGACCAAAAAGCAAGTTGGGGAGGAAAGGGTTTAATCAGCTTGCACTTCCATGTTGCTGTTCATCACGTAAGAAAGTCAGGATTGGAATTCAAGCAGGTCAGGAAGCAGGAGCTGATGCAGAGGCCATAGAGGGATGTAACTTACTGGCTTGCTTCTCCTGGCTTGCTCAGCCTGCTTATAGAACCCAAAACTACCAGCCTACAGATGGTACCACCCACAAGGGGCCCTCCCCCCTTGATCACTAACTGAGAAAATGCCTTACAGCTGGATCTCATGGAGGCACTTTCTCAACTGAAGCTCCTTTTTCTGTGATAACTCCAGCTTGTGCCAAGCTGACACATAAAACCAGCCAGTACACTAAAATATTCCTACACATACATTGTAAATGTCAATAATGACAAGGTAAGAAAAAAAATCACAGCACAAAGACAGCCAAATACTTAAACACTGTAAGAATGGCCAGCTAATAATTAAACAATATGGGTGCAGCTACCAATTAGTCATGGGTTCTTAGTATTCTATACCAAGAATGTACATAATACCTAAAACTTATTTTCTAAAATAAAAAAGAAAATTCTAACATAATAAAGAACTGTTATATTTATTTAGCTAATAACTCTACAGTGACACTTGGTAATCAAATGTGGCCACCAAAAGAACAAGTTCTTGACATACTTACCACATTCCACAATGTACATGCTCCATAAACATTACCCATTTCTCCTGATTGATATAACTTAAAAATCTAGAAATGTGCTTTCCATTTTTTTCATGAGTTTGGAACTCTATTTTATAAGTATCCATGTGACCAGGCCTTCTGTGATCCAAGGACATTTCATTTTTGCTTTCAACAAATACAAAATGAAAAAAAAACCCATAAATTATTTTAAAATATTTATATAAAAGATGTTACAGAAAATGGAAAATTGCAACACTCCATTTTCCAGTTCTGAGGACACAATGTTCTCACTTCAAACATGATCTTTGTTTTCATTTTCTAAGTGGTCCTGGAAACTAACAATTGTTTCATCAGAGCATCCCAAGTGCTATTATTACAAGTATGTACCACTATGCTATCTAAGAAAATTTTCCATTTGAACAACAAGTAATGTAATATAGAGTGAGGCACATTGACTAGATTTCAGAGTCACTCTAAGCTCAATTTTTGAAATCATTATAGTCAGACAAGGTCCTACCTCATCATAAATCTAGTCAAAGCCTCTGTAAAATATTCTTATTTTTCAACAAAAAAGTACATTACCTTGGATGAGTTATATTTCATTCTTAAATTGCAGTTATTAAGATTTACAACTTTGTTTTAATACTATAGAGCGGTAGTCAAGGTCATGAAACTTCATAACATTCATTGAAAATTTCTTTCTTCAGTCATGAACTATATTGACAGAACATGAACACATATATAACATATTTCAGAATTGTATACTGTTCGACCAAAAGCATGCTTTAATACATTTTATAAAATTCATACACTGAGATAACACATATAAACAATGAACAGCTTCTTTGAAAGGTGATAAAAGAAATAAGCAATTTTGAAATTTTAACTGTATGAGCCTGTTTAAATCATTAGATAACAAAAGCAAGTCTGTAAAATTATTAGAAAAGTATTTCATTGTATCTTATAACTTTTGTAATTCACTTTCCAACCCAATATACTATTATGCACAATAGTCTCTAGGAAACCAGTTTCTAAAAAAATAGACAATACTTCAAAAATTAAGCTATATTAATGACTAAAAAGTTGAAAATATGTATTTTATGAGTAAGTAATATTCAAAAGTCTGATGTTTGGAAACAGTTTTACTGTATAGCCTTGCAACTGTACTACTGTCCTCCTTGCCTTCATTTCCAGGACACACCAATGCAATTGGTTTATGTTTCTTTGGAATCAAACACACCTTCATACAAGCTGGACAGAACTCAAACTCATTGGTTTTTTTCAATGTGTGTGTGTCTTATTGTTTCTATAATAAACTCTTCAGGCTCTGCTAAAGAAACATAAATGATGTCAGTCAAGATTTTTGAGGATTCAGAGTAAATAACTATGTATAATAAGAAATCAGAGAGCTAATATCAAAATTGTTTAAGAAACATGCTCATCTAAATATTAGAATTAGGATGAAGTAGGGCCTGATAGAATTATCTGTAATACTAAAATTTAGCATGTGGAGGAAGAAAGATGAGAGTGCACAGTCATCTTTGCCCATAAGGGAAATTTGAGGTCACTAGGTTATATGAGACCTTGTATCAAACTCCCCTAAAACAGACACTGGAGGATGTCTAAGTGGTTAGGAGAATTTTATGTATCAAAAATTCTTCCATGGATACTTATAGACTGGCATGCTAATGCATAATTCTAACCTATAAAAATTCTTTAAAAATGTTTGTAATAATTTATAATACGTAGTCCAGAATGGTATTTACACTAGCAAAATAATGTTCATCTTACAACTCACCTCTGAGGAATGATCACTTTTTGTTCAGGAATAAGACCATAGATTTTCTTCAAATGTATAGTCATCACTTTCACCCAAATCTCAGAGCCTCCTGTTTAACAACCTCCAGAACATGGGAGGGTGGGTTAATTAGCAACTCCTCCTAGATATAACAGAAGCTGTGCAATACCATCAGCAGACATAACTGACATGAATACTGGAAATCCACAAAACCCCACACAGATGAACTATCACTGACTTCAGAGAATGTGTCATCTTCAGGGAAAAATTATAATTTATTTAATACTAATTAATGAACCTAAACAAATATATAAACAAAAAAACCAAAATGGACCCAGTACATAGTGAATGTCTGTGTGTGTGCACATGCATGGAATACCTGTATATGTGTGTATATGGGTGTATGTATGTTTGTAAATGTAAATAAAGACTTAAGTAATAGATCATGTCTGGAGGATTGGAAAATACTTTGTATTTCATGTTATAATTCCTGAGCAACAATGACATACCAGTTCCATATGTGAATCTAGTTATCTAATTAATTATCTCCATGCAACTTTACGTGTGACATATTTAAGTGACCAGAATACCTTGTGAATCTTAGAAAATCAATCTTGATTTTCCTTATCTGTAAGGTTTTGAACAATGCATGAAGTAAATGTCAGAAATCAGGAAAACATTTCAACCACCTTATCTTAAGAAACTAGCTTTAACAAATTTCATGTGTGTGTTTACTTAGTATAAACTTAATATAGTAATTTTAACAATAATTTCACCAAGAAACCACATTTGGTTTCACTCTAACAAAGTCAGCAGACAAAGAAAAACCCCAATTCAATTGCTCTATGTATTTATTATCTATAGATAATGCAGTAAGAGGGGTCAGAAAGCTTGCAGGCTACACAATTTCACAGGAAGCATTGTAGGGAAAGAGAAGGGTTGAGATTTATCAACTGTATCTTAGGGTCTTGGTGGACGCATTCCTGGGGGAGGTGGGCCTAGAAAGGAAAAATTAAAAAAATTCCATTAATGGTATCAAGAGTATGTAAATACTGAAGGACCTGGATGTCATTCGCAGGTCCAAATATAACCACTGACCTCTAATTCCTGGTGGAGGGGGTCTCATTCCTGGAGGGGGCATGCCTATAGGTGTCCCTCGAGCAGGGGGAAGGCCAATTGGTGGGCCCATGGGTGGTCTCATACCAGGTGGAGGAGCCATAATTCCTGAAAATTTGACAAAAAAGTAAACACTTCAAGTCAGCATAGTAAAGCTGTTACAATTTAGCACAAACAGTGGTTAAAGAAATGAGCCAACCATGGGAATATACGACGTTTCTTATAATATAAAACCAGAATGCCACATTAATATCAAAGAACCTATAATCTTTCATTACAAATATGTCGACCAAGCATCAAACCACATGATCTACAAAGGTAACATGACTAAAAGAGGCTCTGGTATAATGGTGACAAAGCTTGTGGGAGTAAGCGTTATCTGACCACAGACAGCTCCTTAGACAGCCAGGAATCTGAGACTAGATTGGCCACAAATATAGGGAACAATAAAATATTATTACTCTGCTAATGGAATGTAGTATCAATGACATTCTGACATCCTGATAGAGCAGAGACTTGTGAATTCATCATCACAGAAGCTTCCTCAAATAGATGGAAACAAATACAGAGACACACATGCAGACAATGTGCACAAAGTCCTTGAAATACTTGGCCTCCTTCAAATACCTGCCCTAAGTCCTCAGGAAACCCTACTGAAGAGGCGGAAAGAAATTATAAGTGTCAATATGGATGGATGACACCAAGAAAAGAGTCTAGCAAGAAGACTAATGAGCATGTATTATTATACCAAGCTTGTACTTGTCTAAGTAACATTGGGTTCTTGTACTGATAGTGGAAGTGAACGTAAGCTTCCATCCTACCCATTAAACTATCTTCAGTTGGTAACCACTTGCAAAAAAAGTCTCAATGGATATATCAGCACACTTAAAAAGAAGTCCACGTCTATCAGTAGATAGTAATAATAATAATAATAATAATAATAATAATAATAATAATAATCTATCTTTATAGTATCTTTGGAGTTTGTCTCATAATCCTTTGTCTGAACACGTACTAATTTTTATCTTTTGCTTAAATATTACATTTTCTGTTTTGTTTTTATGTGTTTCCTATGTGTGAAAGTGTATGTTTTTGTTTTTGTTTTTGTTTTGGAAGGGGGTGTTCTTTCCTTCCTTGTTTTGGCCTAGTCTGGTTTGAATCTTAATTAAGATTAAAGAAAGTGTGTCAATTTAGGTGAATGGGGAAGTAGGAAGGAAAAGCCTTCATCGGAATATATTTAGAGCCTGGCAGTGGTGGCACACACCTTTAATCCCAGCACTCAGGAGGCAGAGGCAGGTGGATTTCTGAGTTCCAGGCCAGCCTGGTCTACAGAGTGAGTTCCA
The DNA here is from genome assembly GCA_019843965.1 of Rhynchomys soricoides. Classification (NCBI taxonomy): domain Eukaryota; kingdom Metazoa; phylum Chordata; class Mammalia; order Rodentia; family Muridae; genus Rhynchomys; species Rhynchomys soricoides. The sequence goes on from JADRCH010007865.1 coordinate 65,654, forward strand.
GGACAGCCAGGGCTACACAGAGAAACCCTGTCTCAAAAAAATAAAAGGAAAGAAAGAAAGAAAGAAAGAAAGAAAGAAAGAAAGAAAGAAAGAAAGTCCTGAAATTCAATAATTCCTAAATTCTTAGCAAGATAATGAGATAATCCCTTATCTCATCTCAATCACAGTACTTAAGATGGTATTTACTCAAGATTATAGAATCACTTAGAAACCAAATCATTATTTATCATAAAGCCCTTACCTGGAGGTGGGGTTGCCCTGCCTACAGGTGGAGGTGGAGTTCCCCGACCTGGAGGGTACTGAGTTGGGGCTCCAGCAATGCTAGCAGTAGCAGCAACAGCAGCAGCTGCAACAGTGCCTCTTCCCTGTGGGGTCATGACCTGTGAGGTTATGCCAAGAAGACAAAAGCTGATAGTCTCTTTTCCAAAACAAGAAAATTAACACTAAATATGTTCTACTACAAATTTAATTGTTGTGTCTTGTACTTATCTTACTCTTGTTTCATTTAAGTTAATGAAGAATATATCTAGGGACTAATGCATAATAAGCAAATTCTCCTGCTGAGCTGCTGAGCCAATAGCCTGGAACTTTTATTTTGTTTGTGGGTTTATGTTTGTTGGTAGTTTGTTTCTTTTGTTGTTCATTCATTCATTGAGACAATGGTCTCTCTGTCTAGTATTCCTGGCTATGCTAGAATTCCTTGAGATCTATCAGTCTCAGCCTTGAGAATACTGACAGCAAAAGCATGCACTATGCATATATTTAAATCTTAGCACATTAACTTTTTTTCTAAGTTTGTAATTGTTTTCAATCTGGCATACATAACTGAATATTTAGTTACATCAAGTCAAAAGTGTTTTTTTCTTTTTTAACTTAGCAATTATTAGTGCTTTCCTTTTACACACTTGCATATCAGATTTTTTTGAACCTATACAACTTAAATATTATAGACATAGCTTCTTCATGTTTCCACATTTCATCATTCCCAGGCTCTAATCATATTTTCTCATTAATAGGAAACTTTTTTCTAATTCATACCTGCTGAGATGGGCCACCAACTCCTCGGACAGGGCCTGCTAATCCAGCAGGAGCTTGGGGAATAGGTACACCTGCTGGTACTCCTCTGCCAGCTGCTCTTCCAACTCCAGGCCCACCTGCAGCGCCAGCAAGAGGCACACGAGCAATCCCAGTCTAAAACAAAAATGTATAGCTAACACAACAGGTTGAATTTGCTCAAAAATAATTTTATTGAAAGGTAAACTCTGTACGTCATACTTACAATCCACCTATCTCTGATTGCTTTATATACAGATGAATAAGTGATGGTATAATACAACAAATAGTCTTCAGCATGCTTCAGATTTTGAATACAAAACATAAACAGTTCAAATCCTGAACAACTTTTTCACAATAAAAATTCATCTATACTTCTGTCCTTCATAGATACTGTATTCATTTTACCTTCTCATAGAAGTAGGATGTTGCTATCAGAGTACAAGCATTGCTTTGGTCAAGTCAAAATAAATGCCCTTTCTTACCACACTAGAAAAAGTAAATAAAGTATACAAGTTCAAGGCTAAACTTTAATGCTTTTCCACAAGGATATTTGCAAATAAGAGTGGGTGTCCAGTTTGTCCAGTGATTGGACAAACTATATTATGTGATTGATAATTATTGACAGTTGTCCCCAAAACCTTGTGAAAACAGAGTAACTCTAAGGCAAAAAAAGAATTCAATTCCTTACCATAACTTAGGGAGTATCCAATACATGGTACATAGGTGGAATCATAAATAAATCCTTAATTCCCTAAAGATATAGCTGAACCAAGTACTGGTATTAAGTATTAGGTACATTATAGTCTACTCTACTGTATACTGATAATACATTCAAATAACAAAATGTCCTCCACATTATGCCTCAACTCTTTGTATATAAATTAAAAAGGAAACTCAAAAACATGCATGTCCAGTCCTATGTCTTCCTTACATCTTTAGGAGGTGGACCTTCCACAGTCATGGAAACCAAGTTTTCCCCACGTAGCAAGACCAGACCCAAAACTCGTTTTTCTTCACGTTCTGGCTGTTTTGCATTCTTTGGCCTATAGATAAGTAAATAAACATTCGTGAAATCATTTTGTGATTCTTATCAAAGATTTCATTTAAAACTCAATGCAACATTTCTCATGTAAACAATGATTTATTTGCCTGTTTACTCTGAGGACTTAGTCATGTAAAAATAGTAAAATTATTTTCCTGTGAATGCTTGTTGGATATTATAAAAATATGCAAAATGATGTTCTTTTGCAAATGATGACAAGACCTAGTTAAGTAGGCATAATTGAAGCCTCAATTATAATAAAATGACAAATGTATTATAAACTATAACCAAATAATATTGACATTAGATTTTTATTTTTGTCAGCATGATATGCATGCAATGGCAATGATGCAATGTAAGGATTTGACTGAATCCTGAGAAACGTCTAATAGGTTAGGATAGCAAAACTGACACATTAAAGTGTCTGTATTCACTAGTCACTCTATGCAATTACTTTAGCTCAAATCTTCCCTCTAACTCCTACCTCCCACATCCATGACCCAAAACAGTCTTACTTGATCTTCCTGAACTCATCACAATCACAGAGGATCAAATTCATATGCTTGTCAAAAGCCTTAAAGGTGCCAATGAAGATTCTTCCATCTTGCAGGATACATCTCATTCTATAGTCAATATGCTGCAGCATCTTGCTGCTCTTACCCACAGTCTGCCAATTATAAGAGAACATCAATGGTAAGTGCATCTGTAAACCCAGTTTTCTAACATTAGTTTACTCATTACCTACATTTATAACCATGTTTCTTCAATAGTTTCTTTTTCAAATGTTGTCTAATTACTGAAATATCAAGTTGAATTAGGATCAATATAAATGTCTCTACATTTCTCAGTCCTTAAAGTATTATCTTATCTAACAAGATTAATAAAATTTCCTCCTAAATTGGAAACCTTTCAACCTAGCTCCCCCTCAGAGTTGCTATTTCAATATTTTAGCTTTCCTTCTACAAGACTACATAAACTTCTAACAGAGCACCTGATCCTCTGAACTATTTTTGTAAACATAAAAAAATTACCTCAACAAAAACTCTGGATACCAACACAATGAGCTTACTATGATCCATTAGCACCCCAAATGGCACCCAGATCCATCAGACCCACAATCCTTATTAAAAAAAATTTAAATAGGATCAGGGTTACAAGATATTGGACTTTATACACACATAAATACATGACCATACATTTATACATGACCATAAGACACTATTCTTCCTGCCTCCAACACCAAAATGTTGGTTTTAGGCAAGAGTCACAATACTTAAATCAGAGAGTAGCATATTTTCTAAATCTGTGCCTTTGACTTTCAGAATAACTGTAAACTATAGGACAATCTCTCTTTATCCAACTGTATTTCTCTCTTAATTAAATCAAAAGCTGTTCTTTCCCAGTCGTCTGTCCTTGTGATCTGCAATTTGATCTAAGAGTCATCTAGCTACAAGTTGGTCTCTTAAACGATTTAATCATTGAATAAACATTACATAAGGCATGCATCCCTTGGTATTCTTTCCAAAGCTTTTGACCACCCTATTCTGAATAAGCATAGGTCATCTTTTAATTGTTAAGCAGTGGAATGAGCATCCTTCTCTATGGATGAATCATTATTTCTAATTTTTTTACTAAAGAAAAACCTCCCTACATTGAGAAACTATGAGGTGGGGTCCCTAAATCAGCTATCCAACCCTCTGCTCAAATGTACAACTTACCATGATTGCTGTTCCACAATAGCCGTTGTCAACACTAAACTTTCAATATCCTTAATACTTAGGGGAGGACTATAAATAAAGGGTTGATGCAGGCTATTAACACACAATGTAAGCTTGACCAAAGTTTCACCAACAGTGGATGGGTCCTGCAGAGGAAAATATACTACATTTGTACCTCAATCCATGGTTTAAAAATTAACAATTTTCAAACAGCCTAACTTCATAAATATCCATGCTCTCTCTCATGTCCAACAATGAACAGTTCCAGTCCTCCAGTTCACACTACTGCTACCCACCAGATCTATGAAACCCATTGGCCACCAGTATTGGGAAGGTTCCTTAGATATGTTTCTGGATACATTTATAGGCCAGATAGCAATGATGCCTACCTTTCTGGCTAACATGTGATCACAGTATATATTTGAAGCTTGAGAAATCCACCTGTCTCTGGCCACTCAGCAGTGGTTTTACAGATGTCACTTACAGTTCCCAGCATTTAAATTTTTTAATATGTTTTGTCTGCACGCATCTTTGTATCATGCATGTCTAGTGTTCAAGGTAAAAAAAAAAACAAAAAACAAAAGTATCAAAAATCCTTTAGAACTTAAGTTACAACTAGTTGTGAGCCTCCATGAGTGCTGGAAACCAAGAGGGAGGCTTCTGCAGAACCCAGAGATATCTCAAAACATTACCAGGTTTTTATACAAGTGCTTATAAAATTAGATCCTCTTGCTTGGAAGGAAAGCACTTATACTGACCATCTTTACATTAAATATTTATATCATATTAAAATATTTTTAAAACATTATATTTCAAAATCACCCACATTTTTCAGTTCCCAAAAATTTATTATTATCTCATTTACTCCTCAGTTCAAAATCTACTTTGCCCCCTCTTAAAAGCACAATGGATAAACTTCCCTCACCAACCACTGAGTGTATCATTGAGAATAGCACTGAAAACTGACAGATGGTTACAGTAAAAGTATATATAATGCTGAAGAAGAATTCAGTGTGTATGTATGTGTGTGTGTGTGTGTGTGTGTGTGTGTGTGTATCAGGAAGAGTTTTACCGAAAGTTCAAGAACATTTTAAGTATTAAAAAAGTAAATGTAAAATACAATAAAGGCCTAGGAATATAGCCCTTTGTTAGAGACTGATTACACATTAAAAGCATAAAATTTTGACAAATATTTGGTCATATTTATTTCAGCCTAGCATAGAATTTTCAATGTTTTTCCTTAGCCTCCTATATATTAGGGTTACAATTGTACCCTGCTCATATTTAATCAGAAGTTTAAATGAGAATCTGAAGTTAAAGATGTGAGAGTACAAACTCCTGAATTTTAGAGGAAAGGTATTACAAAGCTCAGTCTGGCCTTATATCTACTATTATCTATTTTCTTCAGTGCTCTATTAAGATTAGCCTTGAAGAAGGTAACAAAGTATTGATTTAAAAGAAAATCATGTCCTGTCTTGTCCTCTCTCATTTCCCTATGACTCTGGATAGGTAAGACAAATAAAGCCTTTCTTTCCCCTCCCCACCAAAAAAAAAAAAATACCAACAACAACAAAAACTTGTATGGTTAAATGCCTATGAGAAGTTGGGAGAGGTAAGGCAGGATAGAATGATATCTAGAAATTCAATGCTAGCCTGGAGTACATAGGAAAACTCTGGATATTGCCAAACAAAACAAACAAAAAGCTGCCACATAAGATAGTAACATGTACCAAAATAAATGTTTATGACCAGAATGCTTCATATTATGTTTGGGGGAATTCCGAGAATATTTGTACACATAATACTATCACATTTAAAATTTGTCACATTTTGCCAGGAGGTGGTGGAAAACATCGTTAATCTCAACACTCAGGAGGCCAGAGGTTGGAGGATATCTTGAGTTCAAGGACACCCTGGTCTACAGAGCAAGTACCAGGACAGCCAAGGTTACATAGAGAAATTCTGTCTCTACAACAAAATAAATAAATAAAATTAAAAAAGATAAAAACAATGTACCTGTCCCTGAGTTGCTAGGATTAAAGGCATTTTTGCTACTATGCACCGCTGTGTCAAAACTACTTTTCCTACTCTGAAGTTTATATAATTCCTCTTAGTCTATGATGAATACTCTTAATTCTTCCTATAGTTTTTTCTTTCCTATTTTCAAGTATCACAAGTAACTCAACTAACTAATCTTTGTTTTGGTGCATATTTCACAAACAAAGGCTAGCAAGCTGTCTTTCAATGTGGCATTATATTTCTTTTGTTTATGAGATAGGGTTTCTCTACATAGCCCTGGCTATTCTGAAACTCAAAGAAGTAAACCTGGCTCAAATCACAGAGATCTAACTGCCTCTGCCTTCTTTGTGCTGGCATCAATGGAAAGCATCATCAAGAGCATCGTGATCTTACTATTATTTCAAATCATTAATCAGCCACAGTGTTTAGAATTGCCAGTGTTATCCAAGTGAAGTCAAATTTATGGATACTGGTGTGTGTAAATGAATGTCTCTAATTCAAAAAGTTATTAAAAATTATTAACTGGACAGTGGTGGCACACACCTTATTCCTAGCACTCAGGAGGCAGACAGATATGAATTTAAGACTAGCCTCATCTTCAGAGAAAATTCAAGGAGAGCCAGGGCTATATAAAGAATCTCTAGCTAAGAGTAATATCAGAAACTTAAAAATACAGTTATTCCAATGGTTGGTTGTGAGCATCTGCCTCTGTATTTGTCAGGCTCTGACAGAGCCTCCCAGGAGACAGCTATATCAGGTTCCTTTCAGCAAGCACTTCTTGGCATCCATAAAAGTGTCTGCTTTGGTGACTGTATATGGGATGGATCCCCAAGTGGGGCAGTCTTTGGATGCCCTTTCCTTCAGTCTCTATGTCCCCAATGAAGGAGGTAGAGAGAGAAAGGACTGAAGGAGCTAATGGGCTTTGCAACCCAATAGGAAGAACAAAAATATCAACCAACCAGACTAAGTCCCAGGGATTAAGCTACCAACCAAGGAGTACACATGGAGGGACCCATGGCTCAAGCCACATATGTAGCAGAGGATGGCCTTGTCTGGCATCTATGGGAGGAGAAGTCCTTGGTCCTATGAAGGCTTGATAGACATCCTAGTGTAGGGAAATTCGAGAGTGGGGAGGTGGGATTGTGTGGGTGGGTGGAGGAACACCATCACAGAAGCAGGGGGAGGGGGGAACCAGGAACAGGGTAACATTTGAAATGTAAAGAAAGAAAATATTTTATATGTATATATACACACACACACATACACACACTTACACAGAGAGGGTGGGAGGGAGGGAGGCAGGGAGGAAAGAAGGGAGAGAGAGAGAAAGATATGTATCTATTAACCACAGGATATAAGGGGATAAAATATAAGAATGGCTCAACTTGGAATGTAGCAAATATAAGGCCTGGGGTTAGGATGCCTAGAAGTCAATACAAATAATTGGGTAGGTGTGGCAGCATACTCAAATTATCAAATATATATATATATATATATATATATATATATATCTCACAATTCAAGCCCCTCCTGTGAAGTTATTATTATGCTAATATCAAAGCCAGGTATAGACACTCATAAAAAAAAGTACAGACCAGAATTCATAAAACATGTGAAAAATATACCTGCAAATAGCTGTAAATCAAATACAGACACAAATCAAAAATATAATTCAATGCAATCAAGCTGGTTTTACAATAAAGCTATAGGTTTGGTTCAACCTACACATAATCGATAAACCTAATAAATCTCATTTATAGAGATAGACAAGTCACATGACCATCTCAAAATATGTAGGAAATACAATATCACTTAATGAATATATATAAAAGTATTATAAGGAACAAACTTTCACAAATTAATTGTTATAACAATTTTACAATGAAAGCTATCCTAAATAGACAAAATCTCAAAACAACCCCAATAAATGTGAACCAAGACAGGGTTGTCCACTGTCTTCACTCGTATTCAACATAGTTAATTAAGATAAGATTGGAAAACAGATAGAAATAAGGAGAAACAAAGTCAATGATAACTGTTTATACATGTTGTAATACTGTAGAATATATTCCAGTGTTTCCACCAAAAAACTAGATTTAATAACTTTTAGGACCCAAAACCAATATAAAAATGACATTAGCCAACTGTGACATTACCAAACACACTAAGAAATCTGAAAATCTGGTTGAAAATATTTCTAAAATGGCCCCAGATAAGGATTTTTTTTTTTTTAGGATTATCAAATAGGATTCCATTTGCTGAGGAGTTAGTGACAACTGATATATATACTCTAGTTACGGGGTACCCAATGGCCTTTTCTGATATTCGCAGGCACTCAATGCATATACAAACATGCAGATAAAATACTCATATACATTTAAAGAGAACAACCCAGTTATTAATAGGCTTTAGATATTAACAGAGTTCTCAAAAGAAACAGAAATAGCTTCTAAAAAAACTTTAGAAGTGTTTAGCAGGCCTGGCAAGATGACTCAGAAGTTAAGAGCACTGGCTGCTCTTCTAGAAGTTATGAGTTCAATTCCCAGCAATCACATGGTAGCTCATAACCCTTTATGAGATCTGGTGCCCTTTTTCTGACCCGTAGGCATACATGCATGCAGAACACTGTATACATAATAAAGAGGAGGTAGTAATCAGGGAAATGAAAACCACTTTTGATTTCATTATGCTTCTGTCACAATTGCTAAGAGAAAACAACAGACAAACAATGTGTAGAGAAGGGTTATTCAGTGCTGTCAGAGTGCAAACTACAGAAGACATGCCAAACAGGATTGAATTTCCTTTTAAATCTCTATACAAGTATATAAACCTTATTGGCTCTGCTATCCCACTCTAGGACACATATGTGTACACTGTATCCTACTATCCTCATTTATTTAATCATGATAATTGCTGGTGATTTCTATTCAGCTATTAAGAAAATAAAAGTATGAAATTCACAGGGAAATAGACCAAACTGCAAAAGGTGTAAAACATAAATAGCACTCTGGTGATGCAGAAAACAAATCCAACAATCAAAAATGAAATTTCACAAAACTAAATAGCTTCTTTACAGAAAAAGACACTTAGTGGAATACATAGACAAATCTCAGAATTGTAGAATACCTTTGCTTGTTATATCTGACAGAAAATCATCTAAAATATATAAATAACTCTAGAGGCATGAAATTAATAAAACAAAAGGTCTAAAGAGATGATTTAGTAGTCTTAAAGGACCTGTTTGGGGTCCTAGCACGCAAATGATGGCTCACAAGTTTCTTATCACTACAGTCTTATAGAAATCTGATCATACAAACTTTACATATATATAAAGCTATACAGGATGCTGGAGAAAAGTCATTCCCATTTTGTTGTGAACTCCGTTAGGATATGACCATTGGTACATGGATGGCATGGATGTTATGGAAGTAGATAACAGCTTTCTAATTTAACTGTATATTTTTAAATTAATTCTTTTATTAGCTTTCTGAGACAGAGTCTCTCTATATAGCACTGACTGGCCTGAAACTCATAATTTTGGCTGGCTGGCATGGAACTTCCATAGATCTACCTGCTTCTGCCTCCTGATTGGTGAAATTAAAGGCAGGAGCCTCTGTGCCTAACTTAATTGATACAGTTTTTAAAACTGAAAACAGAGCCAGGCAGCGGTGGCACACGCCTTTAATCCCAGCACTTGGGAGGCAGAGACAGGCAGATTTCTGAGTTCGAGACCAGCTTGGTCTTCAGAGTGAGTTCCAGGACAGCCAGGGCTACACAGAGAAACACTGTCTCGAAAATCCCCAAAAGAGGAAGAAGAGTTGGCTCTGTGTTTATGAGATGCTACTATGCTTTTGCAGAGGACCCTAGTTCAGTTCTCCTAAAACATAAGGGAGCTTATCACTATCTACACATCTAGTTCCAGGGCACTGTGATACCCAATCAAGCTATTGCAGATTCCTGTAAAAACACATGTTTATTTTTTTAAAGTAATAAAATAGATGAAGTTAATGCATGCCATACCTGGTACTCAAACCTGGCTAAGAACCAGTAGCTGAAGAGAATACAGGCACTATATGGGAAGTTGCAACTATTATTGTTAAACTGGCATAGCACAAAATGACTATCCTCTGAAAACTTATACACATTTATTTATTAGTTAATATCTCACCTCATATCAGAAGCATCTCTCTGCATTGAATGGTGATTTGGAGATTTACAATTGACCAACATGCAGAAAACAAGTGAAGTGGAGGGCTCAGTCATAAATTATATCACACCACTACCACCCAAGTCTAAAAAGCCATCACAGAATGGGTAGGAAAATTATGAACCAGGCATCAGAGGACTTCTGAGAAATAGTGTCTTTTTGATATGGCAAAGTTATTTTACTTATGAACTATCACAGTAAACACATATGGATGCCTACACAAAACTTAGCCAATCAACAAGCCAACATGGATTTGGAGAGTTTATAAGGTTCCCTCCTTACATTAAATTACAAGCCAACTAAGATCATATAATGAGATTCTGCCTGAATAAAGACATTAAACCCGTAAAAAATTACCTGTGGTATGAGTACACACATATAATTTCAATGTTTAAGTCACAGAAGCAGAAAGGTAAAAAATGCAGGATTTCTTGGCCAAAGTGTGAATGAAACAAGTCTCATTTTGCAGTGATTTGTAACTCACTACATAACCTCAAACTGCTGTTGAGAACATCTTGGGTACAAGTGACACCTATAGCAAGAGTAAAATATTTATAAATGACAGACATCTGTTAACATTATTTCACACCACGTCCAAGAAAGCCTTGGACTCTCAGAGTACTGTATGCCCATGGAGGACAGACATACAGTACAGCCATACACACATCATATTTCTAAATTAAATAAATTAATTGGTTTAAAATATAATTATCTGCAAAAAATAACCAATGAACTACATTGTAAAATAAAATCTAAATAAAGTGAATCTAAATAAGTTGCAATAACATTATAGATGATATTTTTATTACATGACATGCTGATTCAAAAGAATTATGATGAAATACTTTCTGTAGAATTTTATGCCTACTGAATCATAATTAAAATAATCATTTCAGTATATTTATAAACAGAACACTTTCTTGAAAGTAATAAAAGCTAATGTAATACTGTGTAAAATATTAACAGGAAAAATGAATCTAACAAGAGTGAATTACACAAATTCACTAATAAATGAGTATATTTTTTGTAAAGTAGAAAAAAAGAATCAATGCAAAAGAAAATTAAATTTCATTAATGCATTCTAAAATAGTATACAGAAAAATGACACGTCAGGACAGATACATTAAGATCATAATGGTCTCAATGTTATTTAATATGCACATGTTACAAAATTTTCTGTGTGCCTCATGCTAGGAGATGGATGGGTATATATATATAACTGTATGAATTAAATGCGAGATACTTTATTCTTTCTTTTTACTTTTCTTCATTTTGGAATTATTTCTAACCTGTTTTCCTTGACTTCCACCACCTTGAAGTTCCAATACTGCTTTAACCACCTCTTGGTGTCTCAGCTAAGAATGCCTGTCTCAGTTCTGCCTGGAAATCCACCACAGGAGCTTGCTGTTGCTGAGAACGCCGTGGGTACAAGTGACACCTACAGCAAAAGTACAATATTTTTAAATGACAAAAGGCATCTGTCTATGTAGATAGCAATAAACAGGAAAATATAAACACCTTTACTCTAAAAGAGCCTCTAAAAAGTCTAACATAGTTTAAAATATTGTCATTTAGGTATAAACATAACACTAAACAATTAATTTGGTAGTGTATAAACCAAACAGGGATTTCTGTCAACAAGGATGGATAAACAACTACTAGATACATGTTCAGCGTGGGGATGTATCCTAATAACTAAAAAACAGAGTCCTCATATAGAAACTATTAATACCAAATGTACTCATTTTCCAATCATATTATGTGAAAATAATAATTTCACATCTATGATGGTCAAGGAATTTGTTTAAATGATTTACAAATCACTATTGAGAGCATTTCTCCCAGACACTACCTAAAACACATCAGTTCAATAGGAAGAGAAGCAAATGGGAAAATCAGACCGGTTCTAACTCACTTTTCTTTCTCCATCCCACTATGTAGTATGTTTACTTCTGAGGAAAACAATTTTTGTCTTCCTTAACATCAAAGGGAAATGCTTGGTCATACATGCCTGTAATTCCAATATGCAGGAAGGATAGACAAATAGACTGGCACAAGTTCACAGTAATTTAAGTTTTGTAGAGAGTTACAAACTATATTAAACAAGACCCTATCTACTGGTGGCTCCTGGCACATGCCGTTAATGCCAGCATTTGGCAGGCAGATGCAGGCAGATCTCTATGATAGACTGGTCAACAGAGCTAGTTCCAAGACAGAGCAACATGGTGAAACCCTGTCAGGAACACCACCCCCAAGGAAAAGAAAAAGGGAAAAAAGAAAAAGAAAAAAAAAGGAAAAAAGGTGTATCAAAATAGCATTATCAAAATGAACAGGCATTAAAATGGCACAAATTAGTTATCCCAGCAACTAGAATGTAGAGACAATAGAATTAGTAAAAGCCCAGCTTCTACTGCCACACAAACCTTTTCTTTTTTCTTTTCTTTTCTAAGATTTATTTATTTTATAGGTGAGTACACTGTCCCTCTCTTCAGACACACCAGAAGAGGGCATCAGATCCCATTACAGATGGTTGTGAGCCACCATGCGGTTGCTGCAAATTGAACTTTGCACCTTTACAAGAGCAGTCAGTGCTCAACTGCTGAGCCATCTCTCCAGTTCAAGAAGTTTTTCAAAGAGTGTATGTACACATACAAGCACGAACATAAAACCACATATGCACACCCACAAACACAAATACACACAAATTAAAATAAATAAAATAATGATGGGCTAGACAGATGGTTTAGTAATTAAGAACAATTGCTGCTCTTAGGAAGAATGCTCAGTTACCAATATCCACATGGTAGCTCAAAACCTTGTGGGAAATGTTAACTCTAGTCCCAGGAGACCCAAATGTCCTCTTCCGGCCTTGGATTCTAGGTACATATATGGTGCAGACATATATGCAGGAAAACCATGTATATAAAGATAAAAAACAAACCTATAAAAATATATGCACATATATTTGACACCTAAAAAAAAAACTAATCTCATTGCAAGAAATGAAGAGATTTTGAGTCATTTATGTTATTGCTCTATAGAATAAAATCTTAGCAAAATACAACGGCCATTTCCTGTCACATAAGTATAATGCGAGAAGGCAGAAACAATTGGATTACATTAAGTTAAGACAGTCAGGGCTGCCTGGTGAAACCTCCAAGAAACTGGAAACAAAATCAGAGGGGAGAAATGAATAAATACCAAGAGATTTGTATTCTAGTAGCACATATCCTATGATTCTGAAGAAGCTAAGGCAAAATTGCTGTGATTTCCAGTCCAAGGCCCATCTAATACCACAATCCTCAAAACAGAAAAACTCAAGGGATCCTTCCCCACTAGCAAAATGGTTGTTGAAAGTTTACACACTATAAACAACTTGTGGGAGTCAGGATTTTTATTTTCTCCTATTTTTAGAAATCATTTAGCCAGGTATAGTCTTATGCACCTTTAATCCCAGAAGCAGGAGGCTATTGGTGAGTTTGAGTCCAGCCTGGTCTATACAGTGAGTTCCGGGACAGACAAAGCTACATAGTGATATCCTGTCTCAAAAAAAAATTTTAAACATGGTTTTTAATTGCATTTTATTTTGCAGATTGCTTTGGAAGGAGTAATATATATATATATATATATATATATATATATATATGACATTTTGTTATCTTTAGTGTATTAAATTATTTTAGTGCTATGTGACACAAAATATTGCCTACTGTCTACAATTTTGGGAAAAAAAAGTCCTTTAGTATAAAGGATGTGAAACAAACAGCAATATAGTAATAAATATCTGAGTCTCTGCTCCTGAATGCAAAAACAAATGTCAAGGAATCTAATAAGAAATAACTATTGTTATAGCACTCATACTCTATATTCTATAAAATAAACTCAACACACCAATGTAAAAAGGTATCAAAGGTATATTGAGAACCAAAACTTCATTTCTTTTATTTACCCTCACAAACACAAATGTGAATGTCATGAAAATGCATGAAATGAGAACAATTTGAGATTATCTCTATGGATAAAAAGGAGAATGAGCCGATAATAGTTTTGAGACTCAATAAATGGAGAGTTTATACATCAGTAATTAGTATATTTTAAAGATGTTTAAGTTAAAGATCAAGATTCATTTCATATGTGTACATGTGTGTATATTGAAAGAATTGATGAAATTCTTTAAATTTTTTAAAATTTTAGCTAAGATATTCTATTCAATGAATCTAAATATAGCCAGGCATGGTAGTGCACACATGCAATACCAGCACTTAGGATGTGGAGAAGGTTCAAGAGGCAAGAGAATACCCTGTTTGTGATAAAAAAAAAAAATTCAAGGTCGGCATAGGATATCCATCTCAAAACTATTAATAAGCTTCACTATAAGGAAGGAGCAAATGTGTACTTTAATGTCTCACCAATGCAGAAAAAGCACTTACAAGAATGCAAAATGAATAGCATAACCTAGACATTCATACTGTGAATACATAATCCTAATAGTAAAAATCCCTATGCATGCAAAAATAAAAATAGAACACTCCTATAAAATGTATAAAGCTCTATCTTTAATTTAAGTACCACAAAAAAAGGGAAAGATGAAGGAAGCAACATTCCTGTAATTGAAATGACAGGGGGAAAAAAATCACGTTATACTGAATAGCATGTAAGAAGCCAGGTGTGTTGGTGCATACTTTTAATTCCAGCACTCCTAAGGTGGAGGCAGGTAAATATCTTTTCAACCAGGAATGGCTGAAATGGTAAAACTGACTTATGTTAAAACAATACAATTAAGGATTTAATTATTTTGTTACATCCTCTATATTAGGTATTCAATCAATGTCATTGTAATCCCTTTCTTGTATGATACTTTTCTGTCATTTGGTTGTTAACTCAGAATTCACATACTCTTGGTTGCTCAGTGAGGCTGTCCTTCTACGTTTGACCTGGACCTCAACCTCTGGCACGTGCTGTTCAGTAGTTCTTCTCAAGTGTAAGCGATCCCTGAAAAAAAAAATTAACAAATGTGTTAGTTTATAAAAAATTATTTAAATGCATTATGAGGATTTAAGAGCTCTTGCCTAGGAAGCAGGAAGCCCTGGGCTCCATTCCCAACTCTGTGTAAATTAAATAAGAGGTTAAAGTAAATAACTTTATTCTCAGTACTAATGAGAAAAAGACAGGGTACCCTAAATTAAAAGTTCAAGGATACTGTCACCTACCTAGCAAATTTGGGATCAGTTGAGGCTAAATGAATCCTTACACTGAAACATAAATATAGGATTGATAAAATGGTTCAGCAGGTAAAGCATTGCCAGCCATAATTACAAAAACAGACAATCTGAGACTGATCCCTGGACCCTTGAAAAGGTGGAGAGAACCTACTCCACAGAATTATGTTTACTTCTATATCTGCCATACATGCATGTTTCCCCTGCCTACCACAACAAACACTTAAACCAAATGAAAAGTTTGATGGAAAAAATAAAGGCTTCACTTAGAATCTTTTTCTTTAGTATAGTAGATTTTAAAATGTATTCATAATCTAATTAAAAAAAGGTAAATTTATGACAAGTATGCCTTTATTTCCAGTACTTAAAAAGGGGAAAAGAGGAACAAAAGGCAAAAACTGGCAGATCCCTCTAATTTTAAAACCAGTCTGTTCTACATATGTAAGTTCTAAGCCAGTCAGGTCTAACATATGAAGCCTGTGTCAAACAATGGAGTGATCAAAATTGATACAAGTAAAATATTAGAATATTTTATACTTAAAAATATTTTAGGATCTGGGGCTAGAGAGATGGCTCAGTAGTTAAGAGCACTGTCTGTTCTTCCAGAGGTCCTGAGTTCAATTCCCAGAAATCACATTGAGGCTCACAGACACCTATGTATATTCCAATCTGATGCCTTCTTCTAGTATTCAGGTATACATGCAAACAAAGCAATCATGTGTGTAAAATAAATAAACATTTTTAAAAAATATTAGGACCTGTGATTTAAACATAATTTAATAAGGGAAGAACATTACTTGAGACAAATCTAGATTAAAATTAGGAAATGAAGTAAAATATATTATTTCCAACTATATTCTCAAAAGTATGTATGCAGATGTAACACACACACAGTCCACATATACATATACACTATGCACCACCTCTACCTAAAAAGCCTAGAGCACTCCAAACTGTTTGGGAAAATATTTTTATATTATAATCCATTTATATAGCAGACTAACAAAGCATAAAAAAATTAAATTGGAAAATTGTTAATTAAAAATATCCATATGTACATGCAGCTCTCTTCAAGATTTACAAAGAAATAATAGGGTTGCTTAAGCAAAATTCTATAAACAGGCTGGGAAAATACACTACCATGTTAGATCTGGGAGAACCTCATAAAATGGCCGTTCTGTCAAATTGAAAATAGAGTAAGAGCCTCAGGGTGGCCATATTGGGAACTGCAGAAACTATAATACTGAAATTAGAAAAACAAATGCAGAAAAGACAAATGAAAGGTCTTTGACAAGTCATGAAAGAACATGGAAAGCAGAATCCAAATGCCAATTCTTTAAATTCTAACTATCTGTAAAACTAAATTGACTAAGCATCTTACTAGCTAACAGTTGTTTTGTTTATAGAATCTTACCTGTTCTAAAAAAACCTAACTGTCCTTATGTGTGGGGTGTGTGTGTGTGCACCCATACACACACACACACACACACACACACACACACGTGCGCTTATTAGTACCTTTCAGCAAAACTACCCTGTAAAATCTGAAAGATGAATCATATCATCACCTTATACCACACAGCAAGTTCAAGGTCATAACTGGCTCTTTGGCAAGACCAACTTCAAAACCCCAAATTCCAGGCTTGCTATCCCAAGGATAGCAATCATGGGATTTGGTAAACTGAAATAGGGAGACGTATTTCAAGACTAGCTTGAGCTACACATCTATGTTATCAAAATCTTGCCTGAAAACAACATGGAATCACTTATAAATTCTCTTACAATTAATTAGACAAGTAACATGAGTATAGTAATAAAGATAGCAGATTAACTTCAAAAGCTACATTTTAAGTTCGAGTTTTTAAAGTGAAGATACATTCATGAAAAGAGGAAGGAATAAAAAAGATCTAAATGGAAATATTTAGTAGAATGAAACAGTGACTAAATTCAGTCACTTTAACATAAAGTTCTGTGAACAGACCAAGTAAAATAACACTTTTAATAACAATAAATTTCCCTTAATTAAACTGTGTTCATCTAAATTGAAGAAAGGACACCCACCATTTTCCAACTCAGTATCTGGTACAGCAATAATCACAATAGTCAGCTTTCTGATGAGACTGCATTTTGAGTTACAGTTAGACCCTTCCTAAAAACAATAACAAAAGCAATCACAGCACCAAATCACTACTTAAGGCAGAGATATGGAAAGTTTCAGAGGCCTTGAAAAAGGAGAATGTCTAATCAAAGAGATTTGATTCAACTAATAAAAATGGTGGGCAAAAATAAGCAGTTTTATAAGAGTCACTAATAGTAACTAAGCCAAAAGATTATTTGAAACATCATGTTACTAGAATCTAAAGACTATATTATATTATATTATATTATTTTAAAGGTATGTGTTTGAAGTCTGGCACTGCAGTGTGAAAATTACAAATTTAAAAGTTTACACTATAGAAGATTAGACTGTCATGTCAGAAAGACACAAACTTCCCAAACAAAGTCTCTATTCTAAAATTTGCCATTTTTTAAAGATTACAACATATGACAACCATAATGTTAAAGAAAACAAGATATATATATATATATATAGAGAGAGAGAGAGAGAGAGAGAGAGAGCGAGAGAGAGAGAGATTGTAAAAAGCAAGTACATTAAAAAAAAAAATGTTAAAAGTAAAAAAATCCACACTGGAGTATGTCACACCTGTGGTTTCAAGTACTGGAGAAGGGAAGAGTGAAGATGGAGTGGATCATCAGCTCCAGTGACAGTGGGATACATACCATGTCTGACATTACTGTGATTTATGTCAGAATCCTATTTTAAATTTTCAAGTGTGTTTGATAAAGAAATATAAAATTATAAAGTTATTTGGTTCATTATTCTTTCAAATTTAGAGTAGTTTCTATTTAATTTTTTTTTTAAAAAAAAGTCACACATCAATAAAATTATCCATGCACAACCCTCGTTTTTTAATCTTTGTCTTTAAGAAATTACAACTTAAATTTTTACCTGTTACAGAGAGATGAATATTTTTAAATAAGCATTAAAATATAAATTTCCTACCTGGTAGGTAATGCTATCTAAAGCTTCACCAATAGGTTCACACCTGGTTATATTGTTGTTCTAAATTCTCATCCACCTATTCTACTACCAAAAAATAATATGGAATCACCTCCCCTGCCACACAGTAACAGGTCATACAACACCTCTAACCTCTATATGCCTTCTCCCCCACCCCACCCCAAAGTCATGGAAAAATTCACCCCACAATCCCCCAAACCGCCCCCCACACACACCTTCCATTGTCAAAGGTCTTGGAAGATAGGACCAAGCCTGTGAAGAGGAGCCTGTGCAAACAAGTCTCCCTTTTCTCCCCAATCCCTACTGCGACACTACAGGAAAGGAGGGGTAAAGATACGCAGCTATAGCATCAGGTTAAGGAAATGGTTGTCGTCCCCTTGATGCACAATTCCTCTGCTAATTCCCTTTTGTCAATGCAGGGAGAGGAAGGTGTCACCTCTACTATATATCTGGTTCCTGTAGGGAGTGAACCAGTCCTCAGCAGACTCAGTTCTCCTGGTCCTTAAGTTAAGGGTGTGGCTAAAATTCCAACGATTTGTAGCATAATGGGGAGGGGTCGACTGCCTTATACAACACGCTGCGCCTGCGCACTTCTGCACCTCTGCAGCAGCGGCCATCTTTACAGATCCTCACAATGGTGTTTGACATAAGGACACGACCCCGTGATAATACCAGGATGAGTTTGAATGATAAAATTAAGGATGCCATGAAAAAAACAAAATAAGACTCAATGAGTGGGTAAAAGCAAGTATTGCATAGACTTCATAGACTAACCCCTACTGTGAGGGGTGTTTGACAGTGACAAACAAAATGGAACACTGAAGTTTTCAGCCCTATCTTATAAGCAGGGAACAATTCTACAAAAGGAAATACGAACAATATATACAAGCCGATTAGAAGATAAAATCGCAAGAAAAGAATCCTTAAACTGAAGTCAGGCCATCTCACACAGGTTCTGATCTCAACAACACCCCCCCCCCCTTCCAATATTGGTACATTCCATTCATCTACCTCTGAAGACCCTACTCTGGAAGAGACCTGAATCAGACTGCCACTTCCCTGAAGGGCTAAAAATGACACACCCTACTGCCTCAGTTCTACCAGGCTTTGTACAGTAACTAACTTCATCCACTCTCAGAGTTCGAAGGCCCCAAACCAATGATTCAAAAGTACTCTAGCCACCTGCAACCTGGATATACCATCACTTCCCTGATTTGCAAGTGTCTTCTTGCCGCACAACCACATGACCTTGAAGTGGTTAGAGGTCTCAGGGTAAATCACCCACTAGTCTCAGACTGTGCTTCCCTTCCGCCAAAGCAGCGGTGCCACCACTACACGGCTCTGACATCCTTAAAATCACATGAAACAGCAACAGAACACCCTCAAACCCCCAACCCCAGCCCAAAGGCCGCAACAACAGAGCTGAGCCTAGAGGCCGCAACAACACAGGCTGAGGCAACAGAGCTCCTGCTACCCCCATCCAGGTCTCACGGGCTGTGGGAACAGAGTTCCAGCTCCCCTCACCCTGAGCCTACCGGCTGCCAACAGAGAACCCACTAACCACACCCTGGGCGCACAGGCCACTGCAGAGCTCCCATCCTACCCCCCTGTAGTCCACAGGCCATGGCAACCAAGCCCCTAGCCCTCGAAGCTCACAGGCCTCAGCAAAAGAGCTCCTGACCGAGCTCAGAGCCGCGGCAACATAGCTTCCACCCTCCCATAGCCCACAGGTTTAGGCGACAGAATTCCAATGCTCTGTAGCCCACAGGTCAAGGCAACAGAGCTCCTGTCCCTCCCCACCCCGGATGGAGCTCCCACCCAGAGCACACAGGCTGCTGCAGCCCTGTTCCCATGCCCCATAGCCCACAGGCTGCGGCAAGAGAGCTCCCACCCCACCCCCACCCCTGGAACTTCCAGGCTGCGGCAACAGAGCTCCGGCATCCTCGAGCCCGCAGGCCGCATAGAAACAGTTCCAAAATCCCCGAATCTACAGGTCGCGGCAACACAGCTCTGACTTCCAGAGTCCAGAGGCCGCGAAAAGAGCTCCCACATTCTGGAGCCCACATGCTGCGGCAACACAGCTCCTATATCCTGGATTTTACAATCACAACCTCAGACCACCAGAATAAAGGCAACGTGTTATATGCAGATGCCGTACTAACACACCAATGAGTCTGTCTGATGTCTCCAAAGTATTGCTCTCTGATTCTCTGAAATAAAGGTATCTGGGTCATCAAAAACCTCAAGATCCCCAAATCTAGAATGTTTTGGTCAAATAGGGAGCATTTTCACTACTAGAAGAAGCCACCTGCCCAGCTGACCTTCCTCGCTCCATTGCGTTGCAAATCACTCCTCAGAACCAAGCGTCAGGCATCTCCAGCTCCCTCTCCTCTCTGCTAGACTTGCCGCAATGGCTCAGGTTTATCACGTTGCTTCCTACGCATGCGTCCCAGGCAATGGCTGCACATGCGCAATTTTTTTGCCGCAATGCAGAGGTCCATGTCCTTCTGACCGCAATGTCCTGCCAAAAGGCAGCTGTCTGGTCTTGAGCATTCCTACTATGGAAATTTGAGCAAGTATTTTCAAAAAATAGCTGTCAATCTGGAATAATGGATACAATCACCCATTTCTAAATACATTTACATTTTGTTTTAAAAAAAAAATAGTTCCCAAGTGGTTTCAAGCTTCACGGAGCTAAACACGATTTTAAAATTCACAGGTTTTTTTTGTTTTTTTGTTTTGTTTTGTTTTGTTTTTTTACTGTACCGGAGGAGGAAGAAGGTTTGTTCTCCAATATTAAGAAGACTATGGTTTCTAGGCTATACCATGCTACCTACCGAGTCACAAAAACAAAAAAAACAAAAAAAAAAGTTTACAAAAGAAAACAAAAATATAAAACATGAAACCCAGCCAAATTACCACATGCTTAAAATTATGTACAGAAGAAAGTTATCCTGACTCCTAATTCTACATATTTTTAGTGAAGTGGCATTTGCATTTTCTTTCTCTGTGTTAGAACATGATTAAGAAAAAAATATTTCCTCCAAACCATGGTGCAAATAAATTTTAATACAACGAGCATTCAGTTATGAAAACTCTCTATCTGCTTCTTTTGTTGTTGTTGGTTT
>JADRCH010007865.1:87134-144809 GCA_019843965.1 Rhynchomys soricoides
AAACCAACAACAACCTGGTTCTATGTAAAATAAAAATATATGAGAAATTCACTGTCTACCAAATTTTGTTACATTTAGACTATTACTAATAATGAATAATGGTGGGGAGGGGTTAGAAAATAGACACTATTTAGTAACAAATATATAATCTCTTAGTAATGCAATCCAGTAATTCCAGCTCTAAGGAAGTTTATTCTAAGGAAGCAGTATTTTTGCATACTCAAGGCCAGTTTGAGGTCACCTTGTGACACTGTCGCAGAACACATCATGTAGATTGTGGATACATATGCTTGCCTCTGATTCCGTAACTTTTGACCTATTAATTTTCTGTCTTCCCAGGTAAATGCACT
This sequence comes from Rhynchomys soricoides, assembly GCA_019843965.1. Lineage (NCBI taxonomy): Eukaryota > Metazoa > Chordata > Mammalia > Rodentia > Muridae > Rhynchomys > Rhynchomys soricoides. The sequence goes on from JADRCH010007865.1 coordinate 87,485, forward strand.
GTTGTGGTATTAACTTCAATATGCAGGTATTTGTAGATTAGGTAATCAAAATTGCAAGTACAAAATAAAAAAAAAAAAAAGGAAGCTAAATTTGCAGGGGTTTAGCATACCTTTACACTTTCCTAAGAACTGCCTTCCCCCTAGAACTGTTAATGAGGTATTCTACTGGGTATTACAGAGTTGCTGCTCTCTACTTCCCTTCTCCCCTACTGAGCTAGCACCCAGTTTCCAAACATTCTATATTCAACTTCAATGAAGATACATTCAGTTCTAAATTTAACCAATAACCTGAACTTTTGAAAACTGGTCAAGAAATGTATTTACATATAAATAAGAAATAGAAGCTGTTGTCAGTCAGGGAAATGCAAATGAAAATCACAAAGAGAGACTACTTAGGGAAATGAAAAGACAATAGAGCAGGCTCAGGAATGTAGGAATGTAGCTCTGCTCTGTTGGGGCTGAATTTTGTTGTTGCTTTTCTAAGGCTGGTTCTTAATCTACCCCAGGTGTGCTTGGAAATTCCTATGCATCACTGACTGGCTTAAAACTCAGAATAAGCCATCTACCCTCAGTCTCCCAAGTACTGAATTTACTACTGTAAATCACTATACCTGATTTTGTTCATTTGTTTTTCAGGGTTTTTTTTGTTTGTTTGTTAGTTTTTGTTTTTGGTTTTTTTTTTTTGGTTGTTGTTGATGGTGGTATTTTTTGGCAAGGTGTCAGGGGTAGGGTTGGGGGTCGGGGAGGAGGAGGGGGTTGTTTTCTTTTCCCAAGTTGGGGAGATTTTAAGACAGGATGTGTCCTTGTTGGGTTAGAATTTACCTGGTAGGAATTATGTGGTGCTAGAAATCAGGCAGAGGGCACTTTGCAAGCTTAAGCTTTATAATAAAACCTTTCCTGTTGTTTTGGAGGGTTGTTCTTTTGTTTCTTAGTCTTACTAGAACTAGCTATACTGTTCCATATTGTTATCTAACATGCATGAATTGCATGTGGTGAGTATTTAAAGACTCAAAAAGAGAGTAGAAGTGTAAGCAAATAAGAATGGTCTCAACAACAACAACAACAACAAAAAAAGCCTGGCAGTGGGAGCAGAGGCAGGAGGATTTCTGAGTTCAAGGCCAGCCTAGTCTACAAAGTGAGTTCCAGGACAGCCAGGGCTATACAGAGAAACACTGTCTCTAAAAACCAAAAAAAAAAAAGAAAGAAAAAACAAACAAAACAATGGTCTCTGCTTCCCAAGTACTGGGACTAAAGTCTGTGTCAAAATGCCTGTTTCCTCTCTTTTTTTACAGAGATTCATGAACTGAACTCCCTGGCCCCCATCAATTTTACATTGTTTTAGCTTTGAAAAAAAATGTTTTTTTTTTAAATCCTGCTGTATTATTTTCCTCATGGACTCCACTACATTTTCAAAACTTTTTTCTTTAAAACTTATTTATGACATCAACACTCTCATGCAATTTCAACCATAGTTTTGTTGGATGATAGGTGTCGCTGTGGTTACAGCATCTAAAGTTTCCCAGAAGTAAAGTGAGACATTCCTTTTGTTTTTTGTCTTTGTTTCTTTCTTTTCTTTTCTTTTTTTTTTTTTTTTTTTTTTGAGATTATAATAGAAAATTACCATTTAGCCTTCCATTTCCTCCTTCCACGACCTCCCTCATACTCCCTGTTCTCTTTCAAATTCATGACCTAATTTTCCTTAACTGTTGTTTGGAAATTTAAGGATCCTAAGACTGGAGCTCATTTGTCTCCTTCCAAGAGGGCATTTTGATGACCTGATGCAGCATCTTCCCATTAGATAAAAAGGGGTTTCTCTCCAGACAATATTTCTCGGGTGGGTCTGTGTCTGTGTCTGTCTCCATCTCTGTCTCTCTGTCTCTCTCTCTCTGTTTTTCTCACACAGAGAGAGAGAAAAAGAGAGAGAGAGAGAACTACACACACTGCAGTTTATTGTTTATTTTATAAGTGTTTGCCCATGCACCAGGGGCATGCCTGGTGTCCTCAGAGCCTAGAAAAGGCTGTCAGATGCAAGGCTGTCAGTTTACTGGAATAACTGGAGCTATAGACAAATGTGGCATTCCATGTTGGTGCTGTAAAGTGAAACTAGGTTCTCTGAAAAATCAGTCACTATTTTTTACCACTGATCCACTATCTGAGGTTTTTTTTTCTTTGAATTGAAAGACTTTGGTTTCTAATAATATATTCTGATCATATATTTCCTTCCTCCAATTCTTCCCAGAGTCTCCCCACCTCCCTTAGTTCATGACATTCATATATCACTCTCCCCATCAGATACAATTAAATAATAACAAATGAAAAAAAAAACAAGATCATAATCAAAATATCCAATAAGCAAAGAACAATAAGACAAATATGTGCAAATAAAACAATACGAGACAAATCATCCATAAAAGTACTAGCAATTATATTCTGTGTTGTCCACCTTCTGGGCATGGAGCATAGCCTGAACTGTGGTTAATATATACACAACACAACCTCTCCCCATTCCCCCTCCCCCACGTGGTCATGTCCTGCCTCCACTTCTCCATTTCTCTACTCTTTTACTTCTCTCTCCCTCTCTCTGCCTTTATCTGCCTCTACAACTCTCTTAACTCCCCTCCCCATGCCCTGAATAAACTCTATTCTATACTATACACACACACATACACAGACACACACACACACACACACACACACACACACACACAAGACTATACAGGTTTAAGCCAGATGGATTCCCAGTTCTTAGACAAAGAAATACACAGTGGCTCTCACCCAAAACCATCAAGCTATTTCAACTGACTTTTACTTGCAACGGGAAAATAGTTTCCTCCAAAATGCTATCTATGGTCATTTTAATTGTACTTTAAACTTATTGGATTTTCACATCCTATTTTTTCTTTCCTTGTACATAATGCAAAGAATTAGGGAAGATGGAGATAGTGAGTTAGAAATGATAAAAATGTTCTACACAGTTTCAGCTGTTAATATGAGTAAAGGGAAATCTATGATTCATTATACAGATAGGGGCCTTAGTGGTAGCCCCAGGAAAGGAAACTAAGATACATAGTGAAAATCTGTATCAGAATTGCTTTTGTCTGAGACTTGTTGTTTTTGTTGTTGCTGTGGCTGTTGTTGGGCTGCTGTTTTTGTTGTTGCTATTTTGAGACTGCGAGTTCCTATGTAGCACTGGCTTATTTGGAATTTGGTATAAAGACCAGGATGGCCTTAAACTCAGAGATCTACCCATCTCTGCCTTCCAAGGGTTGGGATTAAAGGTGTGTACTACCATGCTTCCAGGTGAGGACTTTGAGAAATCCACACATGGAATGAAAGAATTCTTTAAAGTTTGGCAGGTGATGATATGTGGATGTGTTTATTCTGAGTGCTGTGGAAATGACAAAACTATGTGATATAGTATGTACTTCTCTTTGAAACATGTGAAAACATAGTCAAAAAAATTATGTATGGGGGACAATGCCTTGGGAAACTCTAAGAGAGGCTCCAGAAAAAAAGACTGGCTCAAGCAGACAAATTGCCTTTCTGGGTTAACTCATAGGCAAATGTGATGAGAACTGTACTGAGCCTTGAATGCCTCTCAAAAATGCTACCATAAAGCCAAATGCTGTACTAGTGAGCTTCTAAAAGATTTTAAAGCCCAGGCAGAAGTTTACAGAAAACATAAATACTAAATAAGGCAGATGATAAAGATTAACTTTGAGGCTGTGTGTGGTAGTATGTGCCTTTAATCCCAGGTGCTAAAAACAGAGGGTGGTCTTTATGACTTAAAGCATAGCCTGGTCTACTTAATGTGTTCCACTTCCCCAAGGGCTTCATAATGAGACCCTTTAAAGTTTTGTTTTTGTTTTTGTTTTTGTTTTGTTTTGTTTTGTTTTTTCAAAAAGTCAGGTATGGTGGGACTCTTTAAGTTTGAGACCAGGCTGATCTACAGAGTGAGTTCCAGGAAAGCCATGGATGTTACACAGAGAAACTCTATGTCAAAAAGAAACAAATAAACAAACAGAACAGAACAATCAACAAACTTCTTTTTAGCCAGATGTTAGTGTCTCATGCCTTTAATCCCAGCACTCAGGAGACAGATGATGTTTTGGATGTCTAAGTTACAGGCCCCTTGGTCTACAGAGTGAGTTCCAAGTTGACTAGGGCTACACAGAGAAACCGTGTCTCTGGAAAACATAACAAAACAAAACAAACAAAAAAAACCAACAAAATATCCCCTACTCCACACACCTTTTGTTTTTTTCTTTTTTTTTTTTTCCTTGTTTTTTCAAGACAGGGTTTCTTTGTATAGCCCTGGCTGTCTTGGAAATCACTCTGTACACCAGGATGGCCTATGAACTCAGAAATCCGCCTGCCTCTGTCTCCCAAGTGCTGGGATTAAGGGCGTGTGCCACTACTGCCTGGCTTCCACACACCTTTTCAAAAATGAGATTAAGTTTGTCTTAAGGGCAAACAATAATCTCTTTTGGAGTCCTGTGTACCTTTCTCTCTTGCACCAAGACAAACTGGGGAAGATGTCATTTTCTCAGCCATATGACTTTCAACAGTCTGTGTACAGTCTGGTTAGCAAGGGCCAAGCTACTGCTCTGGAGCATATAAGAACTTGCTTGGCAGGCTTTGCAGGCTACAGAGCAGCTGTGATGGTTTAAGTGAGAAATGATTCCCACATAGTCTCGTATTTGAATAGTTGGTTCCCAGGTGATGGCTCTATTTGTCAAGGTGTAAGTGGTGCAGCCTTCCCAAAAAAAGTACAACACAAAGAGTGGGTGCTGAGGTTTTTTTTTTAAAAAAACCTTATTCTGCTTCCAGTTTGCTCTCTTTGCTTACTGCTTGGTTTTGAATATGTGAGCTTTCAGCTTCTTATACCAGCCACAACTACTGAGGAGGAAATTAAAATTTATCAACACAAAAAGAAAATGACTATTTCAGAAGATATATGTTAACAATCCTGCTGCGAAAACAATCTGTTGTGCAAATATACTATCACAATGTGGTGAACAAATATAGATAATATTTAGATAAAAATAAGATCTCTCTTGGTCTCTATTTCTCTGGTCTCTTTCTATCTATTGTTCTCTCTCCCCAGAAATATGGCTCAATAGGCTTTATATACAGTCTCAAGAATGTATAGAAGAAGAGAGCAAACTCTGAAAATTGTCCTCCTACCTCACATGGATTCTATAGGCATGCTCGTACACAAGCATTCTTGAATGCACACATACACACACACACACACACACACACACACACACTAATAACATAATCATTTTTGAAGTGATAGATAGATAGATAGATATTGATTTGAATGAAAAATGGCCCTTATAGGCTCATAAAGAGTGGCACTATTATAGGCTTTGGTGGAGTCGGGTGTGGACTTATTGGTGGATGTGTCTTATTAGGTATGAGTTTTGAGGTTTCAGAAGCCTAAGACAGGCTCAGTGTCACTCTCTCTCTTCCTGCTACCTATCTATCTGGATGTGCAACTTTCAGCACCATGTCTACCTACATGCTGCCATGCTTTCCATTATGATGATAATGGACTAAAGCTATCACTGTAAGCCAACCCCAATTAAATGTTTTCTTTGGGTTGCTGTGGTCATGTTGTCTCTTCACAGCAATAGAAACCCCATCTGAGACATAGGCTAGTATCAGAGACTGGAGTACTTCTATTATAGGCGAGATCTTGTTATTTTATTTTGAGGAATGTAAACTTTCATACTTTGGATGAGAAAAGCAGTGGGATGCTTTAAGTACAACTTAATAGGTCATACTAGTAGGAGCAGGAAAGACAGTAGTACTAAGTATGACTTGAACACTGGGGGCCTAGTACAAGAGGTTTCAGAGAGGAATATTAAGACATGCTCTAGAGGCAGTTCTTGTGATTTTCTGATAAAGTGGCTGCTTTCTGCCCTTGCCCTCCCCCCCAAAAAAAATCTCCCTGGGGCTAAGTTGAAGTATAATGAATAAACAGCTTGGAACAAGCTAAAAATAATGTCCTTTGGTAGAGGACATTTCAGAACAACTTAGTATTTTGTCCATGTTGCTTGGTTGCTGGTGGCCAGTATTATATAGATTTGTAATGAAAAGAATTAAGCTGAGCAAGAAAAAAATATAAAATATCTAGTTTGAGGAGAAAAGGAGAACCATGAAAAAGTTTAAAGAAAAGCCTAAAGCAAAATGGAACAAAAAAGAAATGGTAAGCTAAGGGCAAGACTTTGCCCAGCTAAACTTCCAATTTGTGAAAAGGAATTTAAAAACATTTTAGGTCCATGTATGGTGGTACACAGTTTTCATTCAAGAACTCAGAAAACAGAGATTGGTGAATCTCTAAATTCAATGCCAGCATGGCCTGGAGAGTAAGATGTAGGAAAGCCAAACTTAGGCAATAAAGGAAACTATCAAAATAGAAAGCTGGTGAAGATGTAATTAAAGCAGGGGGCCGCATTCCTGCACAGAAAGCAGCAGTACTTGAGAGCTTTGGCCATATAACGGGGCTCCAGACCTTAGTAGGCCTCTAGACCTTAGCACAACTGACTCCATGTTGAAAGTATCATTCATGTGGCAAAACTCAGCAAGTAGACAGCACCTGCCAACACTAAAGCAAAGGCATAATCCATCTGGTACCTTCTGGTAAAGTCTCAAAACTTTTCCTTTTAGATTATGTAGTTCTACTAGTGGCTAGTTTTTCTTTTTAACTGAAGTCTGTCAACTCTGAACATGGTTTTTATGCTTAAAAGCTTATCTTGAGGAAGGCTCAGGACTACATTGAGATCTTGAACTCCCCATTTATTAGGCTGGCTGCCTAATAAAGCCTTTCTATCAGTTTAAGCCCATGTGAAAGCAGTCTTCTCTGGTGAAAACCCTACAATGTTTCAGGAGATTCTACCAAAATCTCAGAGACCAGACCACAAGACACCAGGGGGTCTCAGAAACACTTGGAGAAAGGAAAAGTGTGATGGTCAAGGGACTTCTAGGAGGTGCAGAGCCTGAGATGTTCCAAGTCCACATGACTCTGTTTGATCAAATGCTGCCTAATTCCTTACAGATGTCTGATACCTCTAAGGTTTCTAAATTAGAAAGTCATCTGGTCTGTTACCTCCAGAAGTAATTCTGATTAAGGCACCTTCTGTTTGGACATACAAGAGAAGTCAGACGAGGGTGCTGATCAAGTGTGCTGGATGCATATGAACATCACTAGATTCTTCTGTATGCTCACATATATGAATGTGAGGTAGCCACTTCCTGGTTGTCTTTTTTGTGACTGTGTGTTTGTCAGTATTTTTTCCCTGTATTGACCAGTGGCTCTCTTTGGTGTAAGAAACTTCTGTCTTTGTTTTGTTTTAGTTTGGTTTTTTTGAGACAGGGTTTCTCTGCGTAGCCCTGGCTGTCCTGGAACTCACTCTGTAGACCAGGCTGGCCTCAGAAATCCACCTGCCTCTGCCTCTCAAGTGCTGGGATTAAAGGTGTGAGCCACCACTGCCCTGCAAAACTTCTGTCTTAAGACCTGTGTTCCATCCTATTGGGGACCAGAATCCTACCCTCCCCCCCTCCACACCCTGTCACCCAGAGAAAGCTTAAACACCTCCATTTGTCCCCACTCCTGGAGCAGGAGCACTTGTTTGTTTAGATGCTTGAATCCTGTTCACAGGGTTGATCCCTATGTGTGGGAGGGGAAAAATCAGGTGTCCCATCCAAGGCCCCTTGTCCTCTAAGCAGAATGCACACAGGATGGAAAAAATAATTTCCCCAGGTGAGCATTACCTCTCTTCCATTCCCGCCTGCGCTAAGCAGCCCCAGGGAAGGGGGACATTCCTGGGAGCTGAGTTTGAAGGAAAAGAGAAAGTTCCACCCCTTTTCTTTTTTATGATTCTTGTCACTCTTTTAATCAATGATCCATAAAACCCAGCACTGAAAAAAAGGAACAATGCAGCCACTGGGCTGGGCTGCAGAATCACTGCCAGACAACACAGCCTGTACAAAAGGGACTTTCCCTTCTGTACAACCCTGACTAAGTAGACTTATTTAATTCTCAGTGGTACTTTTTAGAAAGACAGCTGAAAAAAACAGGTTTCCTTTGTCACCCAGTTGGCCCTAGATATTACTAAAATGTTATAAAAGTTTTAAAAAATGAAAAATATTAGCAGGCCCCAGTTGTTGGAAGTAGCTCAAAGGGTATTGAACAACATAGAACTGATTAGGATAAGACCATTGGCATAAACTGAAATAAACTGTCAATTTTTCTGATGAGACTTATAGATAACCAGGAAAATTCTGGTGTCAGGAGAAACCAATACCTTGGAACTGGACCAACACCAAGCTCTTATAATTATTCAACTAACTGGTTCTTCTACTGTCCAGATAGAACAATAGCCACTGTCCCTAGAAACAAAAGGGGAAGTTGCAGTCCATATTGCTTAGATTAAAGAGTCAAGCATCCTGGTGTCCTGCCGTCACCAGGAAATATGCTTTTCCTGCCTGTGAAGAAATCTAAGACCCAATTGTCATGAAGCTGATTATTTCACACACACACACAACCAGAAGTCTTGGACCTGAAATATGTGTTCTTCAGCTCCCATTGGCAGAGTAAGTCAACCCATCTTTGATTACATAAGGACAGACTCAGTGGGAGGTTAGATCAGGCAATACACCTAGACCAAGTTTCTCCAGGATTTAAAGACACTAAATGCAGACTTTCTGTCCTTCCATCAGAGGTATTCTGGGAAATAAAAGGGACTGCTGCAAGAGTTATAGATCTTATACTACAGAATGTAGGCTAAAGAAAACCCATCTTTAAAAAAGACAATCTATTTTGGCTACCAGCTGAAGGGTGGCAAAAGGAGCCTGTCTCAGAGTAGCATTGATTGGGGCCATGCTCTGATCCCAACTCCAAAGACTAAGTGACAAGTGTGAGATAAGAGATACAGATACAGCAGGATGTGGCTGCATCTGAATACCAGAGTTTGAGAAAATAGCAAGGCCTTTACACATCAGCACAGGGAACAGAACACTAAGCCTTGAATGTGGACTGAGACTAAATAAAATGCAACAGGGTTTTAATCTAAACTTTGGGGCCATGGAAATGCCTTGTGACATGACTGTGAGATGATTGGAGCTAGAGGATGGCCCCACCTGTCTGAGAACTCTGACAGCTCCAGCAAGTTTAATAAAAAAAAAAAATAGCAAAGAAATTCTGAGTAAAGCTCTTACACTCACAGCACCCTTTTCTAAACCATACTAGAATGTGAGTTGAGTAATGACTGTATGAGGCAGTACCAGGCTCTACTCCTGGCTCATCCTTGAGTCTGGTTTGAGAAACACACCATTATCAATCCCAGTACCCTCTTTCCTGATGACTAACCCATAGGTGTTCATCCATGGTTCTCACAAGATAAAAGGCAAATTCAGGTACATGGGAACTTCAATAGTCACTTCAACTGAAAGGATCTGGGCCCAATTTAGGTAACTCATGTGGAGTCCACAAAACTTTCTGAGTTACTCCCACACAGGCATGTTATACAGAGATTGATCTGCCTAGCATAGGATGTCTTAGCCAGATGCCACTTTGTGGTCAAGTGAATTCAAAACAGAAAACTCTTATGCAGAAAGGGATCCAATTGAGAGACTAACTCCCCCATAAAGTCTAGGGGAAGATAAAAGTGCTTGCTTCATTTTATAGATACCTTTTTCCTGTTGTATAGAAGTGTTCCTCACCTGGACTGAAACTGCTCAAATAGTAGCTAAGAACCTCATCCAGGAACTGGTTCCCTTACCTGGCCTCCATCTAGCAATAGGCTTTCATAGTCAAAACCTCTTGATTAATAGCTAGGTTTTAGACATAGAATGAAAACTCTATTGTCCATACAGACCTCAGAGTTTTGGCCAGATTAAAAAGAAAAACAAGACATTAAAAGAAATTTTAACAAACCTCTCATTGGAGAACAGCAAAAGATGAATAGACCTCCTTCCTTTGCTTTGCTTCAGCCCACTGTACCCATATAGAGAGGGATTTACCCATTTATGAAATTATGTTTGGGAGATATCCCCCGCTATGTCCTATGCCCAGAGACCAGCAATTGGCAAGACTCTCTAAAAATTAATTTCTTAAGTAACTACAGGCACTCCAGCCCTACATAAAGACTATCCAAGAGATCCTGCCATCAGTTTCCCCTTGTCCAATCTAGTAATACTGACTGTGCCGTGCAGGTAGTCAAAGCTGCACAGAAATTGATTTTAAAGGATTCCTTATCTCCATTCCTATTGTTGTGAAGATAACTGGCATTAAACCATGGAGCCACCTTATTCAAGTCAAGAAAACAGGAGCCACAGATGCTGTTGCCAAATAAACTGTATCTATACTATGGACCCATTGAAATTAAGGTCTCACTGGGCCCCAGGCCCTTCCACTCTCTGCTCCTGTACCTCCACGTGAAACATGTGTTTTAAATGAATAGAGATTTGGAACTTGGGACTTTCTATTACAAAAAAAAATTCTTTAAATGATTCTGGCATTTGAAAACAGAAAACAGACAAACAAACAAACACCTGGGAATCATACTCTATGCCATAGAAAGGGTCCCCGGGAATGGATTTAATCATTCCTAGCCAAAAATAAGCGAGGAGTGCTCATTATGCTGAGAGACCCTGTCCCTGTACTACATAAGTATGGGAACTAATCAGATTGTCAGTCTATTGACCAATGAAAGTCAGTGGGATTGGAGACAGCCCAAAGTAATGTTAGAGGACTTATAAGAAACTAAAAAAACTTGTACAACATATAAAACATTTAGTCTAGGCACTTCCCATTTTCTGATGACTGCTGTTCTGATTTTGGGTTAATTCCTATGGATAACAACAGTATTACTGGGCCTCTGATACTAACTACTCTGTTTATATGTACTAATGGTTTGACTAATGTTTTCCAAACTAAATACATACTTCAATCAGCATCTAGAAGTATTAAAAGTTTCATTTTATGACTCAATGCCAAATTTATTTAAATTTTAAGTGATTCCCCTTTATTTATTAATTTATTTATTTACAGTTCAAATGTTGTCCTCCTTCCCATTCTCCCCTCCTTGAGTGGGATGCTAGAGGGGTAAGGTAGCATTGGGTAATTGCTTTTTTTATTCTGATTTTACAGTGTATTTCTGGTAAGAAATTGCTGAGTCTCAAAAGAAACTTTGAACTTTTAAATATTGTTGAGCCTTTGATAGACTACATGAAATTTTGAAGTTGTATTGAATACAGTTTTGCATAAAGATATGGCTCTAAGCCTGTGCGGTCTAAAGAGTAGAATGTGGTGGCTTGAATGAAATGGCCTCTTACAGTCATAGGGAGTGGCACTATTAAGAGGTGTGACACTGTTAGAGTGTGTATGTGGCCCTGTTGTAGGACTTGTGTCCCTGGGGGGTAGGGTTTGAAGTTTCAGATGCTCAAGCCAGGCCCAGTGCCTTTTTTTTCTTCCTTCTTCCTGCCAATCTCAGCTACCTCTCTAGTGCTATGCTTTCTGCCATGATAATAGACTAAACATATGGAGGCAACCCTAATTAATTGCTTTCCTTTATAAGAGTTGCCATTGTCTTTATGTCTATTACCTGCAATAGAAAACCTAACTAACACACATCTACATGAACAACCAAATATTGTTCAGCTGAAAAAACATAAATCATGACATTTAAAGGTTAATATATGAAAAGGGAAATTAAAATATGGGGTGAATTAAGATCCCCAAAACACAAATGTTGTATATATAGTCCTCGCTGCAAATATTATGTGTGTGGTGTGTGTGTGTATGTGTGTGTGTGTGTGTGTGTGTGTGTGTGTATGTGTAAAGTATACAGTGAAAATTTAAGAAACTGGAAAGGCAAATTTCTGAAACCAGAGATGCCTTCCATGGCCATGGATTGGTTGTTAAGATGAAAATGGCCAACATACCCAAAGCAACTCTATATAATCCTTAGCAAAATCCTTTATATAAGAAGGAAAATAAAAATCAGAATTTCAGGTGGAAACACAAAGGACTTACTGTAGCAAAAAAAAATCCTGCATAATAAATGAGCATCCCATATGTCAAGTTATACTATAGAGCTAAGGTAAAAAAAAAAAAAAAAAATTATGGTACTGACATAAACACACCAATCAATGGAATAGAACTGAGGATTCACATATAAGCCCACACTAATCCAATCATGTTATTGTGCACAAAATTTAAAAAAAAAAACTCAATAAAGGATGTTGGTCAAGCTGCACAGCAACATATAGAAGGATGAGACTAGATCCTTACCTCTGACCTTGCACAAACTCAACTGCAAATGAAATGAGGACTGCAACTTAAGACATGGTGTCCTGAGTCTGTTAGAGTAGAAAGTATGGAAAGTACATGAACTCATGGACACAGGAAATGACTTTCTTAGCAGGAAAGTTCTACAAGTAATAAATGTGACCTCATATAACTGAAAAAGTGCACAGCAAAGGACCCCATCACTGAAGGAACAACCTTTGAACTGGGAAAAAATCTCTGTCACATAAACATTTAAGAGAGAGATTTTGGAATATACAAATCATTTCTAAAATGTAACATTAAGAAAATCTACTTCTAGAGGGTCTTGAGTATATAAGTATATGCATATATTCATTCAATAACAATGGTGAAAGAAGTCATGAATTTGAAAGAATTTAGGGAGGAAGGAGAATTGTAAGGTTTGGAAGGAGGAAAGAAAATGAAGAAATATAAATTATAACCTCAAAAATGATAGAATTTTCAAAGGTGGGCCATTAAGCTAAATACAAAATTCTGAAAAGAGGAAATACAAATGGCTGAGAAATAATTTTAAATGCATTCAACATTTTTACTTATCAGGGATGGAAATTAAACATACTTAGAGATTTCATCTTACACCAATGAGAATGGCTAAGACAAATATACAAACTAAACCATTGCTGTCAAAGGTTCACAGAAATAGAAACTCTGGTAGGAGTGAAAACTGGTGCATCCACTATGGAAATCAGTGTTTAGGTTATGAAATAAGGTAAAAATATCTTTACTACATGATCTATCTATAACATTCTTGATCATATTCCAAAAAAATCCTATATCAAACCACTGACATATGTGCTCATCCATATTCATTGGTTTTATATTTACTGTACCTGGGAAATGGAAACAGCTTAGATATCTATCATTCAAGTAAAAGATAATGAACATTTAGCATAAATTTACATAATGTACTGTTAATAATCTCATGAGAATTTGAAAATATGAAACTCATGGGTAAATGAATGAAGCTGAAAAAAATTATTCTGAAGTAGGTAACAGAGACCCAGAAAGAAAAACTTTGTATGTTTTCTCTTATTTGTGGGTGGTGGCATTGAATTATCTGAGACGTGTGTTCCATTTTAAAAATCCATAAGAATGGTAATTAGTAAAGGGCAATGGAATTCAATGGAGGAGAGATATTGCAAAGCAGTTTGGCTTTCTTTGGCACAACTGTTGTCAACAGATCCTTGGCAGCAATTTCTCCATATTCTTAACTCTTATTTTTTAAGGCAGGATTTCCCATAGTAGCCGTACCTGGCCTGGAACTTGCTCCATAGAAAAGGATGGCCTCTCAGGCGTCCCTCTGTTTCTCTTTCCTAGCATTGAGATTAAAGCTTTCCTGATTTCCTGAATTTGTACATTAGTGCCCAAATTCAAGGATTACATGTGGTTGACTAAACAAGAAAACCAAAGCATGATTTTTGCAACTAATTTATATGGCAAGGTGCATTAGAAAATATAAGAAATAAAGCACACTCATGAAATACAAACTCAACTACTGAGTAAGTTCACAGAAAAATTATAATTGGCATGATGGACCTCATCCTCTTCCATACACCACTGAAGAAATTGCCCAGATCTTTCTTCACAGGTTTAAAATATACAAGAGCCACTACCACCATACCAGACCCAAACACGTTGCCTTACATGGCACCTATTACATGGATTTACAACACTTCATACACTGTACTAGTTCAAAACAGCCAATCTAACATATGTCAGTGGCCTTGCTCATCTGATCAGGCCTCTGAACTGCCAAACCTGCCATGGACTAGGATATTTTAGGATTACACGAACTCTCATCTCAGTGTACTATTCCCAAAACTAGACCAACTTGCATCTCTTCTTGTAATCTGCTTTGTAGTCACTGTTTCTCCACCCCATTCACCACCACCAACATTGATATTTTCAGATTAGGGGACAATAATCCACCCATGAAAATAATTTGTACTGAATTTACAGGAAGGGATAGGGTAATGGGGAATAGCACAGAGAAGCCAGGACAACACAGGGCAGGACAACAAAGACCCATTTATGATCTAATTCTATAAATACAAGAATTTGGATGCATCATTCCTTCGCTTCAAAAGTGTGAGATTGCTAGTAAGTTGCTCAGGTTTATATGGGCACATTTTGTCAGAGCACTGGGTGCCAATATTTTCTCTAAACCCAGTGATTTGAAGGAAGAAGCCACTAGTTCTTAAACATGAGAAGCTCTGGTGCCTTAAGGGAGTGACTTAGAAAATGAGTGGATCATGATTATAAGTGGTAATTCTTAGATTACATACTGCACTGCAAAAAAGTAATGTGTGTGTGGGAGAGACAGAGAGAGAAAGAGAGAGAGAGAGAGAGTAAGAGAGAGAGAGGAAGGAGGAGGAGGAGGAGGAGGAAAAGGAGGGAGGGAAATGGAGGGGAGAGAGGAAGAGAAATTACAAATTGGATATGAAAGTGTTAAAGAGATTACAGTGTTCTGAAGGGCTTCACTGAAGGCAGAGAACCTGCTCTAGACAATGTAAGCAAATGCCCCACCTGGAGGCCTGATAAGATCCTTTATTAATGTCAAGGCAGACATAAAGCTTCTCCAAGGTGGAAAGATACCAAATACAAATTTGGGCAGTTTTAAGATGGCTGTGTGTCACAGTCAGTAGAAACTGAAGTTGGGAATTCCAGGAACAAAAGTGAGCTGGTTTGTTGTTCAATTTTACTCAAGCTATGATCATCTGTGCAGAGGGAACCTCAACTGAAAAAAAAAATTACTCAACAGATTGACATGTAGGCAAGTGTAGTGGTAGTGTTTTCTTGATTAATGATTGATGTGGGAGGACCCAGGCCACTGCTTTTGCAATCCCTAGGCATTTCTACCTGGGTTCTATTAGAAAGCAGGTTGAGCACTAACAGAGTTTCTCTGCACGAGGTCCTGCTTTCAATTTCCTGCTACAGAAGTAGCAGATGTGAATGTGATCAGACTCTTTCTGTGGAGATCAAGGTTATACCTGTCCATATGTCCAATTTTTATAAAATCATGTCATTTAAACTGTCCCTTTTCCTAAGTGAGTACATTTTATAAAACAGTACAATCTTCTATTTGGTATAAATGCTGAGGCAGAATGTAGCTACATCATGTTTTTCCATGTAAACACAAACTATCTGTGCAGCCTGAACCACAAGGCATATATAAGTTACTTATTCATACACACAAAAATGACCACTATCAGATTTCTCAAGGTAAATTAAGAGTACATGGAAAGTATACTACAAAGATCTGAAAACTCAGGTCTGTGAGCACCAGAACACCCTCCCCCCCCAGTACATCTGTGACTATACCAGGACTAACCCAGGATTGTGATATGGCAAGCACATTCACCACTCACCAGTCACAAGGTTACTCACCACAAACCATCTCCATGAAATTTGCCACAACTAAGGATTTATACCTTATTATTAGTTAGCTTTCTGTTGTTTTGATAACACATTGACAAAAAACAACTTGGGGAGAAAGGGGTTATTGGGTTTGTACTTTTCATTATATGTCATCTTTGAGACACTAAAGGCAAGAAATTGAAAGCAGGATCTAGTGCAGAGAAACTCTATTAGTGCTCAACCTGCTTTCTAATAGAAATACTTCTGTTTTTTCTTTTTACTTTTGTAGAGAAAGTAAACAAATATAGCACATAGTATTTTAACAACTATTAATGGAAAAATAAGACATGAATGAGAAAGAAAACAAGGAGGGTCAAATGGGAGGTTTTGAAGGGAGAAAAGGTGAGATAGAAATGATGTAATTATAATCTCCAAAATAAATGAGAAAATAAATCTTAAAAGGACAATTTCTAAGACAGAAGTCAAGAAGATGCCTGGGGGGAGGGGGGAAAGAAGACCGGCTCCATAGACGTGACACAGTGAATTTACTCCCCAAAACATATATGGATATGGAATGGATAGAATGAGTTTCACAAAGTTACTCTCTGACCTCTACATGTATGCAGAGGCATACAAATATCCATACATATACAAATTACAGATGCACATATATACAATAATAATAACAATAATATTAAAATTCAGAGAATTTCTAGTGAATCTAATCACTAACACATACATGAAAGTGAAAGAGAAGAATATACTTTTACAAAGTTTCTCACTGACGTCTACATGTTTGCTAAAGCATATACACCATCCATCTACACACAACCTCTACATAATTATATGCAGCAATAATAATAATAATGAAATTCAAACAATGTTTCTAAAGGAATAAATATTGATGAATTTCTGAATGAATATTGGATTTCATGAATTTGTTTTGTATTATTGGTTTTAAAAGCATTAATGACTATTTCTACTGATAAAGAGTACAGGATCTGAGGAGATATGTCATTCAATAATGTTCTTTCCTGGCAAGCATGCAGACCGTGAGCTTGATTTCTAAGAAACCATAAGAAATAGTTGGAGACAACATGCACCTGTAATTCCAGAAATGAAAAGGAGAGAGAGCAGGATCTTGGAATTTACTGGCTAGTCTTGCCAATTCAACAAGTTCTGAGTTCAGTGAAAAAAATCTGTCTCAAAAACTAGGTAATATGGATAGGGCTGGGGAGAAAAAGGCAGGGAGAGTGAGAAACAAGAGGAGCGAGAGGGAGAGAGATACAGAAATTAGAAGTTAAGAGCACTTACTGCTTCATTAAACAATTAGAATTCAGAACCCAGCATATGCATCTCACACCAAGAGGTTCACAAACACTTATACCTTCTATTCTGGGGACCCAGCACTTTCTATGGCCACTCTGAGCACTCTCGACATGATCACATGAACACAAACTTGAGTAAAATAAAGTAAAATGTATAGATTAAATGCTTATCTATGGGCTACCAAATTTCTATGTGATTTGAACAGTTCATTTTGAATTAAATGATATTGGAACCATAATAAAGTTCATAAAGACAGGTATGAACAAAAATACTACAATGCTGAATAGATTTGTTATATATCAGAAATCATGCTAGGTAGACCTGGAAGACACATAGAAGTAAAAAAAAAATGTTGCAAAATTGTGCATGGTGTTTACATGTGATGACATGCATGTGTGTGGGGCTGAGGAAAACTCGTGGAACTAAACCATTTGTCTCTTCTGGGAATTGATTTCAATTCCTCAAAATTGACAAAAACTAAGATAACTACTGAGCCAACACACCAATCCCAGAATTAAATTATAAATGAAGTACAAATAGTTGAACACTGAAAATGTATCTGATTAAGAGAAAAAATTAGTAGCTCCACAAAACAGGTTAGTGGAGGTGGTAGACTAAATAGTGGTCCTACAAACAGAGGTTAATGAAGAAAACTACATGCCTTAATCAGGGTTTCTATTTCTGTGGTAAACATGACCAAAAGCAAGTCAGGGAGAAAAGGTTTGATTTTGCTCACAATTCCACATCAGAGCTTCATCAGAGCAAGTCATGGCAGGAACTCCAACAGGGCAGGAATCTAGAGGCAGAAACTGATGAATAGTGTATCACAGGTCCCTTTACATGTTTACTCCTTGTGGCTTTTTCAATCCACTTTCGTATAAAATCGAGGATCACCATCCCAGGAAAATCAGCATCCTGGATTGGCTGGAACTTCCCACATCAATCACTAATTAAGAAAATGCTCTACAGGCTTACCCACAGCTAGATCTTATGAGGAATGTACCCAATTTGTATTTCTTCCTCTCAGATGATTTTAATCTCTGTTAAATTTACAACAAATCAGCCCACTTTAGTGCAGAAAGGTGTGTCATATCTCTTCACATAAGAGAAATTTATGTCAATTTCTGTAAACTGGAAGCAAAACCTGTGGAGAAAATTCTCATGAGAGAAAACATTCAGAATTTCTCTTTAATTACTAACATATTCTGTGGTTAAGACTCACTGAGAAGAATATCTATCTGTTTAAAACAGCAGTTTATAAGCCTAAAACTCCTGAAAGGTAGTTTCTTTTGTTCCTTGAAAGTTAGGCATATATACAGTGGAAAGGAAATATTACATAAAACTTTGTATTTGGGGACCAGTGAGATTGCTCAGAGGTTGATGTGCTTCCAAGTCTAACTACCTGAATTTGCATGATAAAAATAGAAAACTGATTTCCCTCAAGTCCAGTCATGTCCCTTTCCCTCTCCTCAGCTTCCCTCCCCTCCCCAATCCCCTCCCCTCCCCTCTCTCCTTTCCTTTTCTTTCTTTCTCTTAAGCTCTCTCTTTCTATTATTAATTAGTTATGTTTCTATTGCTGTGCTAAAACACCACAACCAAGGCAACTTATAGAAAAAACATTTATTACAAGTAGCAGGAAGCAGGTGGCTTATGCTGCTGCTTGTAACTTCCATTTCAAACTATAGACAGGAAGCAAAGTAAGCTAACTTGAAATAGCATGAGTTTTGTGAAAGCTTAGGGATTATCCTCTGGGATATACTTTGTCCAGCAATGCCACAATCCATAAATTTCCCCAAATAACCATCAAATCAGGGTCAAATATTTGAATAGCTGAGATTAATAGGGGGCATGTCATTCAAACCACCAGGTTCCAGTCCTTGGCTCTCACAGTCTCACAACCACATCACAATGCAAAATATGTTTAATTCAGTTTCAAATTTTCTAGTAAGTTAGGTGTTGGTGGTGTACAAAATTAATTGCAGAACTTAAGAGGTAGAAGCAGGCAGATTTCTGAGTTTGAGACCAACCTGGTCTGCAGCACATGTTCCATGACAGCCAGAACTACATAAAGAAAGCCTGTTTTGAAAAACAAACAAACATACTCCTAATGTTTCAAAGAAACAATATTGTTTAAAAGTCCAAAGTCTCTGCTAAGACTCCAGTCAATATTTTAATTGTAACACTGTAAAATCAAAACAAGCTACTTATTTCCAGCATACATTGACACAGAGCATATATTACCTTTCCTTTGAAATGAACTCAGCCTGTCCTGAAAAATATGATGAGCTTCGTATTCTTCTTCCTCTATCTCCTGAGTGCTGTAGTCACTTGTGTGTACAGGTTCACCCTGTATTTGTGGTGATGGTCAAACCCAAATCTGTTCATGCTAGGCAAGTGCTTTAACAAAAAATATCTCCCTTCTGCCCTCTTTACTTACTTATAAATCAGAGTTTCTGTAAGTATCCAGGCAACTTGATCTGGCAAAACTCCCCCATAATGGGTATAAGATTAGCTTTTTCATTCTCCATCACTTCACAGGCGATTTGGGATCATACTGAAAAATTCTAGCCCAAATTTCATATTGGTTAATAATTTTATATTCACTAAATCTCCTATCCTGATTCTTGACATAAGTAATTCCTGGATTTGTTAAGCTTAATCTCTCTCTTCATATGAACAGCCTGATTTCTGTTATCTCTACCTCTTTCCCATTGCTACTATCTTTGAATGTTCTTGAAAGTAAGCATTTGGATCTCAGTAGTTAATTCCTCAAAGGAGCTTTGGGAAGAAGTAAGTACATATAATATCTTCTGAATCTGTATATTCTTCACACAGTCAATACATTATGCCAAGATGAACTTTCTTACAATGCATATTTGCATATTCTGATTTCCAGCTCTACCAGGATTTAAAATCAACTATGGGCATGGTATCACAGATAGTGTAGAAATCTCTTTGTCTCTGTAATTACAAAGAATGTAAAAATTAATTTATAGGATTAAAATTATATATCTAATGTGTATATTTGTTTATATTTGTTTAAAATTAGTACAGTATAATTAAAATGAGAGGAAAAATGACCATCCAAAAATATTGAAAAAGACTTCAAAAAAAAAAAAAAAACAAAAACCTATTCACTAGAAGTTAAGAAACATAAGTGGAAAACTCTGTGTTCCTCAGAATGGCCAACTTTCCAGACCGGTTGGCCTGTGGAAGGCTCTTTTTCTCTGCCTCCTATAGTGGCTGTCAAAAGGCACATCTTTGGGATGGGCTCCAGAGGGCACCTGGATCAGGTTCCATAATTACTGTCTGGGAAAGCCTAGTCACTGACCCCCCCATTGTGGGTGCAGCCTTTTGTTCCTCTCCAGGACCTACAGGAATGCCTATCATGGCTCTTCAAGAGGGACCCAAGAAGGATGTCCTTCCTGACTCAGATATGGACCTACCCCTTCATGAACCTCCTCCTCCTTACCCCCTGCTGTCCAGTCTCAGGCAACATCAGAGGCCTGGCCACAGGTGATTCCAGTTGCAGAGCCTACTGGGATGGGTCTCTTGGCTCCACCCACCTCCTCTGTCCTTCCTGCCCCAGACCCAGTGGGACTGGCCCAGGGGACCTGCAGCCTGCTTTTAGAGCTTATGGTCCCCCTGATGACCAGGGTCATCATCCTTTGCAATATTGGCCGTTCTCAGCCAATTTGTATAACTGGAAAACTCATAATCTCTCTTTTTCTGAGAAACCACAGTGCCTGACTAACCTGGTTGATTCCCTTCTTTCCTCCCACCAACCCACTTGGGATGACTGCCAGCAGTGCTTCAGGTCTTTTTTACCACGGACGAGAGACAGCACATTCCCCTTGAAGCTCGAAGAAAACACCCCCACCCCTGGGGTGGATGGGCGCCCCTCCCTCTTACCAGCAGATATAGATGCAGGGTTCCCGCTAACCAAACCAAACTGGGACTTCAACACCCCTGAAGGTAGGGAGCACCTGAAGGTATATCGCCAGACTCTGATGGTGGGTTTCAGGGGCGACCAAGTGCCCCACAAATTTGACCAAGGTGAGAGATGTGATGCAGTGGCCAATTGAGTCACCCTCTGCTTTCCTAGAATGACTCCTGGAGGCTTTCTGCCAATTCACTCCTTATGATCCTAGTAGTGAAGAGCACAAGGCGACAGTTACTGTCGCTTTTGTTGACTAGTCTAGCAGAAATATTAGAAAGAAGTTGCAGAAACTTGAAGGATTACAGGATAAGTCATGAAGAGAACTGGTGCAGATAGCTGAAAAGGTGTTTCATAATATAGAGACAGAGGAAGATAACGAAGAAAGAAAACAGAAGGAACAAAAAGATAGGGAGCTCAGAAGAGATAAGAGACAGGAAAAGAATTTATACAAGATACTGGTCACTGTAGTTAGGGAGACCAGAGAGCCTAGTAAGGGTATACCTGGTAACAGAAGAGAACCTTTGGCTAAGGACCAATGCGCTTACTGCAAAGAAAAAGGCTGTTGGGCAAGGGACTGTTCTGTGAAGAAAGGGGGGGGGGACCTACGACCCCAAGAAGAGAGAGAGGGGGCTCCAGGGCCCTAGAATACTGGCTATGCAGGAGGAGGGCGATTAGGGGAGACGGGGTTCAGACCACCTCCCCCAACCCAGGGTAACCCTTAGAGTGGAGGGGAAGCCCACTCAGTTTCTTGTGGACACTGGAGTTCAACATTTGGTCCTCTTGCAATCTGATGGACCCATTTCAAGTAAAAAGTTCTGGATTCAAGGGGCTACAGGCAATAGCATTATTCATGGACTACCTGAAGAATGGTGGACCTTGGTGTAGGCCAGGTATCCCACTCGTTCATTGTCATCCCCAAATGTCCATACCCCCTGTTGGGAAGAGACCTCCTCACCAAGATGGGGGTGCAGATCCATTTCCTCCCGGAGGGGCCACAGATTAAAGATTGGCAGGGAAAGCCCATTCAGGTTTTGACTCTCAAGAGGCTTGAGATGGAATCCGACCCCACACCTTACAACTCCTCCAGCTGGGGATCCTGTGAAAGTGCCAATCAACCTGGAATACCCCATTACTTCCTGTGTGGAAGTGTGGGACTAGTGTCTACAGACCTGTCCAGGACCTCAGTGAAGTAAACAAGAGAGTAACTGACCTCTACCCAACAGTCCCCAACCCATATAACCTGTTAAGCCCTCTGCCCCCCTCCAGGACTTGGTACACAGTTCTAGACCTTAAGGATGCCTTCTTTTGCCTGCCTCTGGCTCCTAAAAGCCAGAAGTACATTTCCTTTG
Source organism: Rhynchomys soricoides (assembly GCA_019843965.1). Lineage (NCBI taxonomy): Eukaryota > Metazoa > Chordata > Mammalia > Rodentia > Muridae > Rhynchomys > Rhynchomys soricoides. Next base: position 109,800 of record JADRCH010007865.1, read on the forward strand.
GATGGAAAGATCCTGAGTTTGGGATGACGGGCCAGCTCACTTGGTCTCGCCTTCCACAAGGCTTCAAGAACTCACCCACTCTCTTTGATGAGGCCCTGGGATCTGGCCACATTTCGTACCACCAACCCCCAGGTAATGCTTTTGCAATTTGTAGATGACCTCCTCTTGGCAGCCCCCTGCAAGGAACTGTGTCTCGAGGGGACAAGACACCTTCTCGTTGAACTGAGAGAACTGGGTTACTGCGTTTCTGCCAAAAAAGCCCAAATCTGCAGCCAACAGGTCAGTTACCCAGAGTATTTACTAAAAGATGAGAAGAAGTGGCTGTCAGAAGCCAGAAAAGAAACTGTGTTCCATATTCCACCACCCACTAATCATAGGCAAGTTAGAGAATTTCTGGGTACAGCAGGCTTCTGTCGCCTATGGATACCAGGGTTTGTTGATTTGGCAGTCCCACTTTACCCTCTTATGAAGGACAAAAAACCATTTATTTGGGAGGAGAAGAATAACGGGCATTCAATAATATTAAAGCGGCACTAATGTCGGCCCCCACTCTAGGCCTCCCAGATGTGACAGAACCTTTCCATTTATTTGTGGCAGAAAGCAAAGGCATAGCAAAAGGGGTTCTGACCCAGAAACTGGAAAAGGCCAGTGGCATACCTATCTAAGAAACTGGACCCTGTGGTGGCAGGGTGGCCCACCTGTTTGCGAATTATAGTGGCAGTTGCCATGTTGGTCAAGGATGCAGACAAATTGACTTTGGGACAAGACTTAGTAATATCTGCTCCTCATGCACTTGAGAGTGTGGTCTGTCAACCCCCTGACCAGTGGCTCACTAACGCCCGCATGACCCACTATCGGACTTTGCTGCTTAATTCAGACCAAATCACATCACATTTGCTCCCCCAATGAGTCTGAACCCGGCCACCCTGCTCCCTGACCCTGACCTCGAACCTCCTATCCATGACTGTCATCAAGTGCTTGTGGAAGCACATGGCTGGTGCAAAGACCTGTCGGACCAGCCCTTGGAGGATGCTGAGGCTACATGGTTCACAGGTGGGAGTAGTCTCCTGAAAGAAGGAAGACAAAAAGCAGGAGCAGCTGTAGTAGATGGACAGAGAGTCGTGTGGGCACAGGCCCTACCAGAAGGAACCTCGGCACAAAAGGCCGAGCTTATTGCTCTCACCAAGGCCCTTGAACTAGGAAGGGACAAAAAGATTAACATCTATATAGATAGCAGGTACGCCTTTGCCACAGCACTTGTTCATGGTGCCATCTACCAACAGCAGGGGATGCTGACTTCAGGAGAGAAGGAGGTCAAACAAATCTGAGATCCTGGCCTTGCTAAAGCTCTACATGAGCCAGCAAAAGTAAGCATTGTACATTGCCCAGTTCACCAGAAAGGTAACTCCTTGATAGCCAGAGGGAACAACATGGCTGACCAAGAGGCCCAAAAAAATAGCCTCAGAGGCAGTCCCTGGGATGGTGACTCAGGATCCTGATCCCCTGTGACCCAAACTCCCATACTTCACTGGAAACTTGGCGATTATTTCAAGGGATCCTAGCAACCACTCCGACCAAGGAGAAGGACTCTGGTACACATTGGCAGGGAAAAAGATCCTGCCATAGGACCAAGCTTGAGCAATGATAAGGCAAATGCATCAGTGGACCCATTTGGGGGTAAGCAAATTAACCCAAACTGCCTCGAGATCTAACTATTATATTCCAGGATTGAAACACCTAGTGGAACAAATAGTCCACAGCTGTGAGCCTTGCCAAAGGGTGAATGTCTGTTGAAATAGGACTGACCCTGGTAAGAGATACTGAGGGGACAGACCAGGAGTATACTGGGAAGTGGACTTCACCGAGGTAAGGCCCGGCAAGTATGGCTACAAATACCTATTAGTTTGCATAGATAACTTTTCAGGATGGGTAGAAGCTTTTCCAAAAAAGGAAATTGCTGCAGTGGTTGTCAAGAAGATAATGGAAGAAATCTTTCCCTGATTTGGAGTGCCCAAGGTAATCGGATCTGATAATGGCCCAGCCTTTGTTGCCCAGGTAAGGAGGGAGTGGCCAGATATCTAGAGGTCAATTGGAAACTTCATTGTGTATACAGACCTCAGAGTTCAGGACAGGTAGAGAGGATGAATAGAACTCCAAAAGAGACCTTAACTAAATTGACCATGGAGACTGGCGCTGAATGGGTGGTGCTCCTTCCCCTTGCCCTGTTTAGAGTTAGAAATACCCCATCCTGCTTCAGCCTAACCCCCTATGAAATCCTGTATGGGGCTCCAGTACCCCTAACCCTCTTAGGGGACATCATAGAACCACTTTTCATAGTAATAATGATCTGTATGCTAGGTTAAAAGGCCTGCAGGTGGTACAACGAGAGGCATGGACAAAGCTGGCAGCTGCCTACAAGCCAGGAACCCCTAAGACGTTCCACTAGTTCCAGGTTGGAGACCAGGTCTATGTGAGGCAACATCATGCTCAGATGCTAGAACCCCACTGGAAAGGACCCCTAATAATCTTAGTATTACTTTTAACCTTTAGACCTTGCATCCTAAATCACTTATTGGCTTTCATTAGGGAGTGCATAATCACGGTGTAGATTATGATGCTACGGCAACAGTACCTAGAGTGAGATCAAAATGAGTTTTAATATTATGATTGAAATACTACCAAGAAAAAAAAGGGGGGAATGAAAGAAATGTGTTTCCTCCCCTCTCCAGAGATAAGGCCACCTAGCTAGCAGATGTCCCTCCCCCCACCCCCAAGCACATGGGAGAAACAGGTTAGAAAGCACTTAGGCTGGGAGGGAGGGACTGATTAAGCCCCTGCTACCTCATTCCCTAAAGACCAATCAGTTTAAAAGTCACCCTGTTCTGCCAATCACATTGTACCTAACGGTGGCTGCTCTAAAATCCTATATAAGGTCCCCGAACGGGCTCCACGGGGTGGCCTCTACCTCATGTGCAGGAAGACCCCAATGTATTGGAAATAATAAACCTCTTGCTGATTGCAAACAAAAACAAAAACAAAAACAACAAAAAACAAACAAACAAAAAACAAACAAACAAAAACCTAATAATTTACAGGCAAGGCACATAAATATGTTGCTGCACATATGATTTCTGTACCCAAATAAAAAATAAAATATTTGAATTACGTACATAAGAATATGATTTTCTTAAGAAAACATTGTAAAGCTACATCCAACACAATCAGAGTAAAGCTTAATAATGGTGAGTCCTTAAAAGTCTGTACTATAAGCAACTTTCAATCTAGGGAAGAAATAACACAATAACCAGCAAGAAAGAGGAATCATGGATCAGAAAGGACTTTATGTGGTAGAGGAAGGGAAATTACTTTAAGAAGGTAGAATAAGGAGAAAAAAAAATACTAAAGAATTTTGGAAAAAATCATGAAAGACTAATCTTTCAGAGTCTCCTAAATATACACATAAACAGATATCAAGCATTTAATGATGTTGCCATATTATGGGACAACTATGCTCCTATTAGATATTACAGGATTGAAAATAAAAGTCATATGCCAGGAATTGTTTACCATTTTTGGCATTGTTGAGTAGTGAAGTTCCATAGACCTGCAAAAGTCTTTTCCATTGACCTATTTGAAGTAGTGGACTGGAATTGATGCGAGTTACAAGCTACTTTCTAATTTAAGATTACCTTCACAAGATGAAACCTATATGTAATACCATTATCAGGACCAACAGCCCACTATGATAATTTGATAAAGAGACATAGTATTCATTTTAGTTTTTGGGAGTATTACTGTTATGAAACACCATGATAAAAAGAAGGTTGGGAAAGAAAGTGCTTATTTGGGTTACACTTCTACATCACTGAACATAATCAAAGAAAGTTAGGTCAGAAATTCAAATAGGGCAGGGAACTGGAGGTAGCAACCAATGTGGTAACCATGGAGGGCTGCTGGTTACTGGCTTGTTCCTCATAGCTTGCTCAGCCTGCATTCCTGTAAAACCTAGGATCACCTGCCCAGGGTTACTCCACACACAACTGGGCTGGGCTGAGCCACCCCCATCAGTCATTACTTAAAACATGCAGTATAGGCTTTCCTATAGTCCAAACCTATGGGTGCATTTTCTCAGTTGAGGATCCTTTTTCTCTGGTGACTCTATCTTGGGTCAAAATGACATATGTCTAGCCCATGCAGTATTACACCAAATTCTCATGTCTTACTGTAAGACTAATTAGTGTACCTTTCAAACATCCTTAGAGATGCTTCTTTTCTTAAGTATATGGCAACTAACTTAGCAATTCAAAACTGGCAAAGGTACAGAGAATAAGAGTCATAGTTATAGAGCAAGTAGGGTTGGGTATAGGGGACTAATTCAAATGGATATCTGCACAGGATATTCTATCCTGTCTAAGTCTGGAATTTGGAAATGATCTGTGGCAAAATCATGCAGATCTACATAGGTGGATGATGTAGATGATATGCTTTTGGGAACAAATCTAGATATGTTTCTTAGATTTGTTAATTTGTTAAGGTGAAAAAATATAAGTGTTAATTATTTTTTATGATTTTGATATAAAGGTAATAAAAATGATATGAAGGTAAATTACTGAAAAAGCCATAGACCTTATTCAGGCTGGATTTACAGGTATCTGCTCTGACTTTACCAACTGGCCAAAATTTTCTTTTATTTCTACCCACATTATATTTAAGTACCACTAAGAAATGACTAGAGCATTCAGAAACCAAATCTCTCCCAGATACACAGACAAATGATACATAATAGTTCTATGCATCTGTATATTTTAGCTGACTGTATAAAACAATTGTACTGATCAGAAATATATTCAGTCAGTGAAGAAAAATAAGTTTGCACAATAATTAAGAAAATATGCACAAAATGATACTTTTTCTCTTGGTATTTTCATCTTTTCATTTTAGTACTGCTAATAAAATTGAGAGCTGTAACAATTATCTTCATATAAAAAACATGCATGTGACAAACATAGCCTCCTTTTTAGGATAGGGATTGAAGAGTAAGAAGCTGGAAGTTTTATCCTTATAGCTATATTGGACCTCTGTACCATATTCTCCATCTTAGTATGTCTATAACAGACTGTGTAATATGGTAATAGAATTTTCCATTTTTTTCAGAACACACTTTTTTCTTGAAAGAGGGAGATATCAATCACACTTATTTTTAGTATTCTCCCCAGTGCTGAGATTAAAGACATGTAATACTACATCTGGCTGGATGCTCAATATTTTGTTTTGTTGTGGTTTTATTTTATTTTATTGGAAAGAGAATTTCTTTTGTAACACTGGCTTCCCGGGAAGTTGCTCTGTAGACATTGCTTCCTTGAACTCAGAGGTCTGTTTAACTCATATGCTGAGATTAAAAGCTCATCTTTTAATCTCTGTCCAAATTCAGGAGCGACAAAGCCTCAATTCATTACTTATAAAAAATGCATAGAAAGTTTTGCTGTAATTGAAACTCACATCCTAGATGCTAGAGCTCAAGCTGTGACTAATACATAGAAAATTAATTATGTGTGACAACCGAGAAGCCTCCAACATTTCTTGATTAAATATGTGATCCTGAGAATAATTTTTAGCCTTTCAGATTATCAGACATGTTGTAAAAAAAATTAACCACTCAGTCTATGTTACTTTTTTCTTCTGTAAAACTATGGTCCTGGGGTCAGATGTCTTGGGTGCTTTCTATAGGTTAAGTAGCAATGCAGTGGATTTGTGCATATCCTAATTAGTGAGACGATCAGTCTTAACATGGATATAACCTATTCCTGAAGGAATGCCAACTAAAATGTCACATGCATTCAACTGTGACTAAATGTGAGACAGGAAAAAGGATAAAGGATAAGGAACACATGTGGAGTGGCTCTTTGATATGTTAATCCTCAGTTATTGACTGAATAATGTATATAATCCACTTCAACGAAGTTTGTTCTATCTATCTATCTATCTATCTATCTATCTATCTATCTATCTATCTTAGAAACATTAACCCTATTGAAATAATAAAAATATGGCATCATCAAACCTTCATGCATGTACTCCCTCATTTTATTTGATCTTTGTGAATTTCACAGCATGGTTTGATCATATTCACTTTTTCATCCTATTCCTCCCAGATGTAATCCTTCACTTCCCATCTAATTTTGTGTCTTCTTTAAAAATGATTTCAAGTGCAGTTTACATAGCTGTGAATCAAGCAAGTTATAATGTTAACAGGCCTGGAAAAACTGCCTGTTTGAAAAATAGGGGTATGGATGGCATGAGAATAACCAACCTACATTCTGGTTGGATTTAAGGCCTGCTCCCCAAATTAAAACTTATAAATTGTGCTTTTATTTGGATCAAAAGCCTGTAGCCAAGCAGACCATAGGCCCTAAGGGAAAGTCAAGTGATATTCCTCTGCTAAATGAACATAGTATTACTCTAACTCCTAATGACTTATTGTTATTCCCATAGCTGAAGGCATTTTTTAACCCTTTTGAAAGAAGATTCTTTTGCTAGCACATCATGCTTAACATAGAGATCAATAGTTGTTCAAGATGAGGAGAATAAGAGATTGCTCAATTCTAGTCACTAAATAAAATGCCTATATTATACTCTTCCTCCCAAGGTTCAGGGTTCATTGTGGAAGAGAGGCTGGTAGTGTTATAAGTATTATAGACAGTGAATGACTAATGTCAACTTTCTTCAGTGATGTGGCTACTGATGAATAGTACACACAGACTCCAATGAAGGATACTCACAGAATTTATTCTCTCTCTCTCTCTCTCTCTCTCTCTCTCTCTCTCTCTCTCTCTCTGCATACCATGCCCACATGAAAAGGTCAGAGGAAATATTTGGGGAGCCAGTTCACTACATGTGCGTGTATATGTATTCTAGAGGTCAAACTCAAATTACCAGACTTGAAGAGCAATCACCTTTGTCTGCTGAGTCATTGGTTTTTATTTTTATTGTTTGACAGATTTATGCATGAATATAATGAATTTAGTCACATATATCCTGTTACACTCTCTAATCTATATACCATCTTCCATGGAAATACCTATTTCCAACAATTCCCATTTTAATTTCATGAAATGTGTGTACTTTCATGTGTGTTCAACATGACTATGTTTTTACATTTATGTTTAATCTTAAAATTTAGTATTTAAAAAAATTATATCATTTCTTCTAAACTCAGTTGGTGATAAACATCCAGGAAAATCCAGAAATGAGTAATGTATTAGAGAAAAAGATTTATATATATATATATTTACTTTATTTACATTTCAACTGTTTCCCCCTTTCCAGGTCTCCCCTTTGAAGACCCCCTATCCCATCCTCCTCCCCCTGCCTCTATGAGGGTGCTCCCCCACCCACCTACCTACTCTTGTCTTCCCTCCCTAGCATTCCCCTACACTGGGGCCATCTAACACCCTCAGGCCTAAAGACCTCTTCTTCAACTGATGTTCAAAAAGGCCCTCTTGTGCCATATATGAGGCCAGGACCATGGGTTACTCCATGTGTATTCTTTGGTTGGTGGTCCAGTCTCCAGGAGCTCTGGGGGGTCTGGGGAATTGACACTGTTGCTCCTTCTATGGGGCTGTAAATACCCTCAGCTCCTTCAGTCCCTTCTCCAACTCCTCCATATGGGATCCCAAGCTCAGTCCAATGGTTGGCTGCAAGCATCTACCTCTGTATTTGTCAGGCTCTGCCTAAGCCTCTAGGAAGACAGCTTATCATGCTTCCATCAGCAAGCACTTCCCAACATCCACAATAATGTCAGGGTTTGGTGGCTATGTATAGGATGGATCCCCAGGTAGGGCAGTCTCTGGATGTCCTTTCCTTCTGTTTCTGCTCCACACTTTGTCTCCATAACCTCCTGTGAGTATTTTGTTCACCCTTCTAAGAAACACTGAAGCTTCCACATTTTGGTCTTGCTTCTTCTTAGGCTTTATATGGTCTGTGAATTGAATCTTGGATATTCTGAACTTTGGAGCTAATATCCACTTATCAGTGAGTACATAGCTTGTTTGTTCTTTTGTGACTGAGTTACCTCCCTCAGGATGGTATTTTCAAGTCCCCTCCATTTACCTGAGAATTTCATGAAGTCATTGTTTTTAGCAGCTGAGTAGTATTCCATTGTGTAAATGTACCACATTTTCTGTATCCATTCCTCTGTTGAGGGACGTCTGGGTTGTTTCCAACTTCTGACTATTATAAATATGGCTGCTATGAACATATTGGAGCATGTGTTCTTATTACATGTTGGAGTGTCTTCTGGGTATATGCCCAGGAGTGGTATAGCTGGGTCCTCAGGTAGTACTATGTCCAATTTTCTGAGGATTTGCCAAACTGACTTTCAGCCAGACCCGAGGGTGTGAGAGTAGAAAGTGCTGGCCCAGCTTCTCAGAGTGTGGGCCCTGTACCTTGACTGGGCAGCATTATGGAGCTGGTTTTGGAGCCATGGGTGTGGGAGAGACCACCCAGAGAGCTTGAGAGCTGATCCTACCTTCTGCCAATGGTGGCATTGGGTGGCCTAGCCAGATCAGGGCTTGTGGTACAGATCAACTGACCAGCTCAGCTTTCACCCAGGTCCAGATCCAGGGCTTTGAGTTGGTCTACCCCAATAACTACATCATCTGTGAACAGTGAAATGTGTTAAAGGGCCAGTCATGCTGATCCAAAGCTTCAGAAATCTCCATGACACGGGATAACTGGAAAGAATCCCAGTGAGGATCCAATATTGATGGTGTGACAGAAGCCAAAGCTCTCGAACCAGACCAAAGACTCATTGTGATGAACATTTACAAGTGAAGATGGTTGGGCAGAGGGGTGTACTGTGAGGCATACTATGACATACTGCAGCTTACATGATGAGATGCTTTCTATGCTTTTTAATTTTTTTTTGTTTGTGCGTTTTTTATTTTATTTTGGAGGAGGAAGGTGCAAGGGTAGAGGGCAGATATGAGGGGATGGGAGATGAGTGGGACTGGGGTGCATGATGTGAAATTCATAAAGAATTAATAAAAAGTAAAAAACAAACAAACAAACAAAAACAGTTGAACATATTAAGTTGGGCTGAATGGACCATACTAATAGCCAGTTGTGGTAGCACATTCTGGTAGGATTTGCTGAAGGAGGTAGAGTCAGGAGGATCTTGAGTTTGAGGCCAGCCTGGACACAACAACATAGATTGCCACTCACCAAGCTAGAGTTGCTGCCAAGTGCTAGATCTAGCATGACAGGAACCAACACAGAACCCTGGATATAGCAAGCTGACTACATTGGACCATGTCTTCCAGAGAAAGGACAATACTTTGTCCTTGCTGGAGTAGATACTTATTCTAGTTATGGATTTGTCTTTCCTGCACATAATGCTTCTGTCAAAGCCACCATCATGGACTTACAGAATGCCTTACTTACTGTTATAGAATTCCACACAATATTGCTTCTGACCAAGGAACTCACTTCACAGCCAGAGAAGTATGACAGTGGGCCCACAATCATGGAATCCATTGGTCTTACCATGTCCCCACTATCCTGAAGCAGCTGGCCTAGACTGGAATAAATGTGGATGAAAATATGAGCTGGCTGTATTCTTATGGAGTATACTTCAGCAATGGTCTCCACATCAATTCCTTTGTCCTTCAAAATTGTTTTGATTTCTTCTGTTTCAGCCAGAATGGAGACTTGAACTACCACATCTAGCTTTGGCATGGTAGAAAACCTACAAATCAGGGGATCCACTTCTCCAGGAGCTAAAAATCCCTCTGCCATCAAGCTTCCTAAAATGTATAGAAACTGGCTCCACATGTGAGGCAATTTCCCCATAGGAAGAGGATTTACACAGAAGTAGCATCCAACTACAGGTGCCCTCACTAGTCTTCACCCACTATAGTTGCACAAGGTTTGGTGTCATACTTGGCATGGAGGCTATCTTTAGTATTCTGACTGCACTTGAAGGACCCGACTTTATCCACCTGTCTCATCATGCAGTGCAGCAGTCCCCTCATTAGCTTCACTACACTCTGCTCCAGTTAATAGGCCTTAGCCTTGTCCTCACCATGGTCTACATTTTTGCTATATGCCAGGCCAAAACCCCACACAGCCAAGATGCTATACACATTACTCTGACCCAGGCATCTTCCTGATCATAGCTGGCTGGAAGCAAGCCTGTCACAAGATTCTGTAATTCCAACACTGGAGAGATGAAGAATGAGGATAATGAGTTTGAGGTCAGCATGGGCTACAATATAATATCCTGTCTCTGATGGTACAGAATGGTCTGATGCATCAGCTGACCATAACCGTCAAGGTGGAACCCTGAGTTACTCTGGCTCCTCATCATGCCACTTTCCTAATTCCCCCATAGCACACTCTGGAAGCTTGGAGGCCAGGCCTGAAGAAACCTTTTAAGCGCTTGCTTGCTGGTGTTGCCAATGGTTTCCGAGTGGCATCTGCTCCAGTGCACTTCAGGCTACAGCTCAGCCTCCTACAGTCTACGCTTCGACTGCAAAGACCCCATCTCCACTCAGTCTCCCATGGTCCCAGGTGCTATGCCAGCATCCTCCACTTGACTAAGGGAGATGGCAGTGGCTGGGAGACTTCAGGCCAGCAACAGTGGCAGGTCAGAGTCCTGACACTGTCTCCCTTGGTAAGCACACAGGGATCAATTTATATTCTTAAATGGAGGATTTATAAAATATCTTTCTCTCATTTGGTTAGAGTCACACCAGAATTTTGTTTGTGACTATTGTGAAAGTTGATTCTTTCTCAGCCTGTTTATCCTTTGAGTATAGGAAGGCTACTGATTTGTTTGAGTTAAATTTGTATCCCGCCACTTTGCTGAGGTTGTTTTACCAGCTGTAGGATTTCTTTGATGGAATTTTTCAGGTCACTTAAGAATACGATCATATCATCTGCAAATAGTGATATTTTGATTTCTTCCTTTCCAATTTGTATCCATTTGACCTCCTTTTGTTGTCTAATTGCTCTAGCTAGAAATTCAAGTATTATATTGAATAAATAGGGAGAGAGTGGGCAGCCTTGTCAAGTCCCTTATTTTAATGGGATTGCTTCAAGTTTCTCTCCATTTAGTTTGATGCTGGCTACTGGTTTGCTGTATATTGCTTTTACTATGTTTAGGTATGGGCATTGAATTCCTGATTTTTCCAAGATCTGTATAACAAGAACTTCAAGTCTCTGAAGAAAGAAATCAAAGAAAACCTCAGAAAATGGAAAGATTTCCCATGCTCGTGGATTGGCAGGATTAATGTCGTAAAATTTGGCATCTTGCCAAAAGCAATCTACAGATTCAATGCAATCTCCATCAAAATTCCAAATCAATTCTTCATAGAGTTGGAAAGAGCAATTCTCAAATTCATTTGGAATAATAAAAATTCCAGGATAGCAAAAACTATTCTCAACAATAAAAGAACTTCTGAGGGACTCAGCATCCCTTACCTCAAGCTGTACTACATAACAATAGTGATAAAACCTGCATAGTATTGGTACAGTGACAGGCAGGTAGATCAATGAAATGGAATTGAAGACACAGAAATTAATCCACACACCTATGGTCACTTGATATTTGACAATGGAGCTAAACCCATCCAGTGGAAAACCCACCCAGCATTTCCACCAATTGGTGCTGGTTAAAATGGCAGTCAACTTGTAGAAGAATACATATTGATCCATTTCTATCTCCCTGTACAAAGCCCAGTCCAAGTGGATCAAGGACCTCCACATAAAACCAGATACACTGAATCTAATAGAAGAGAAAGTGAAGAAAATTCTCAAACACATAGGCACAGGGGAAAACTTCCTGAACAGAACACCAATGACTTATGTTCTATGATCAAGAATCGACAAATGGGACCTCATAAAATTGCAAAGCTTCTGTAAGGCAAAGGATGCTGTCAATAGGACAAACAACAACCAACAGATTGGGAAAAGATCTTTACCAATCCTATGTCTGATAGTAATACATACAAAGAACTCAGGACTAATATCTAATACACTCAAAGACTCCAGAGGAAGAAATAAGCCTATTAAAAAGGGGGGAACAGAGCTCAACAGAGAATTCTCAACTGAGGAAACTCAAAGGGCTGAGATGCACCTAACGAAAAGTTCAACATCTTTAGTCATCAGGGAAATGAAAATCAAAACAACCCTGACACCACACACTAGTCAGAATGGCTAAAATCAAAAACTCAAGTGACAGCAGATACTGGTGAGGATGTGGAGAAAGAGGAGCACTCCTCCATTGCTGGTGCGATTGCAAGCTGGTACAACCACTCTGGAAATCAGTCTGGCATTCCTCAGAAAATTGGATATAGTATTACCTGAGGACCCGGCTGTAGCACTCCTGCGCATATACCCAAAATATGCTCCAACATATAACAAGGAAATATGCTCTACTATGTTCATAGCAGCCTTATTTATAACAGCCAGAAGCTGGAAAGAACCCAGATTTCCTTCAACAGAGAAATGGATTCAGAAAATGTGGTACATTTACACAATGGAGGAATACCCAGCTACTAAAAACAATGACTTCATGAAAGTCTTATGGCAATGGATAGAAGTAGAAAACATCATCCTGAGTTGACAACCTAATTACCATAGAACACACAAGAGATGCATTCACTGATAAGTGGATATCGACCCAAAAGCTGGGAAAACCCAAGATACAATTTATAGACCATACAAAGCTCAAGAAAAAGGAAGGCCAAAGTATGAATGTTTCAGTCTTTCTTAGTAGGGGGAACAAAATACTCATGGGACTAAATACGGAAACAAAGTGTGAAACAGACATTGAAGGAAAGACCATCCAGAGACTGCTCTACCTGGGCACCCATCCCACATGTAGACACCAAACCCAGACACTACTGCAGGTAGCAAGAAGTGCTTGTGGACAGGAGCCAGATATAGCTGTCTCCTGAGAGGCTCTGACAGAGTAGGACAAGTACAGAGGCAGATACTTACAGTCAAACAGTAGAATGACCACAGGTTCCCCAATGGAGGTGTTAGAGAAAGGACTGCAGAAGCTGAAGGGGTTTGCAATCCATAGGAAGAACAACAGTATCAACCATTCAGACCCCCCAAAGCTCCCAGGCACTAAATCATCAACCAAAGTGTACACATGGAACAACCCAAGGCTACAGCCACATATGTTGTGTGTGTGTGTGTGTGTGTGTATGTGAGAGAGAGAGAGAGACAGAGAGAGAGAGACAGAGAGAGACAGAGAGAGACAGAGAGAGAGAGAGAGAATGGACACGTACTTTAAGAAGAATTGTGTTGTAATTATGTGGTAACAAATATCATCTATAAAGTTTTATATCTCACTTCTCTGTTAGAGATATATTGGAAGAAAAAAAATACAGAATGCAGAACTAAAAACAAAATGTGTGTCAGACATCCATATTTAATTTAAGGAATAATATTGAAATTGATTTTTAAAAACGATCCTTCATACCTGCAGAAAAATAGAATGCAAATATATTTCCTTTAGAAAATAAAAGGCAAATTAACACATTAGATGGCTTTTGTAATCACAGAATTAACACCAAATTAATTTAATTACTTATAAAAGCAAAACTCTTTGTAAGACAGGCGTGTAAAAGTATATTTAAAGAAAGCAATCTTAATATTAAAGAGGTGTGTCTTGTAAATCTATATCATTGCAAATTATTTATTTAAACAATCAATTCCTAAACCTGGAAGTGAAGTAACAAATCATCTCTAGGTCAGTTCCATTTACTACAAAAAAAAGAAAGCTAGCATTGCAAATGTTTTTCAGCTTGAGGAAATTGTAGGGCCAGAGAAACACTGGTCCATGTCATTTTCTCATTCTTCTTCGGCACTCCAGTCCAGTATGTATGCAGGGTTGTAATGCCCTTTTTGTTGCCAGTATTGCCAAGAGGAGCACTACACTGCAATGGGATTTTAGTGAAGTTGGAAAGTACTGAAAAGGAGAGGAAGTACGCAGTTACTCAGCTTTAACTCAATAACTCAGTGTTGGTTTTCAACACTCTGTGTGGTAGCAAACATCTTTCCAAATTTGCTGTGTTCTAAATCCATGCCTCAAAATAGTCTAGGAGTAAGATTCTAAAATAATCTTAACAGTCAAAGATAATATCTACCATAAATAACCTTGTCAAGCAGTAGTCATGGATGGGGGAATGATGCAATATATAAAAATATAACCATACTTTTCAAAGAAGTTTACTTGTTTTGATATTTTAATATAAGTTTAGGACATTAATAATTTCTGATCAAACATTGCATTGTTGGCACTACTTCAAGGCTGTTTCCTGCAAATTGGTGAAACACTGTCTCAAACAAGAAAAAGATTCAAAAGTAAAAGTGACACTCTCCAATTGCTTGTGGAAGTACAAACTTGTACATCACTTTGGAAATCAATTTGGTGATTTCTCAGAAAACTGGGAATAGTTCTACCTCAAGACCCAGTTATACTCCTGGGCATATACCCAGAAAATATTCCAACATTCCACAAAGACACTTGGTTAACTATGTTCATAACAGCTTTATTCATAATATCCAGAAATTAGAAAATCCTAGATGTCCCTCAACTGAAGAATGGATAAAAAAGAAAGAAAGAAAAGAAATGTGGTACATCTACACAGTGAAATACTATTCACCTATTAAAAACAAAAACATCATGAATTTTGCAGGCAAATGGATGGAACTTGAGAATATCATCCTGAGTGAGGTAGCCTAGTCTCAAAAGGACATGAATGATATGAACTCACTTGTAAGTGGATTTAGCCATAAAATACAGGTACCATGCTATACTTCACATACCCAAATAAACTAAACAAAAAGGAAGACCCAAGCAAGGAGCTTGAATCTCACTTAGAAGGGGTAGTAAAATAGTCAGAAAAAGATGGAGGGAGGGAACTGAGAGGCAGGGGAGATGGAGAGGGAAATGGGAGGGTTCAGTATCAGGTGTTGGGAAGGTCAGGAGAGATGGCTAGATGGACATGAAAATGAATGGAAATCCTTAACTGACAGGGATAAGGAGATAAACTTAGGGTGATAGAAGCACCCAAAATATCAATGGGGGTGACTTAGTTGTGATTCACAATACTGGGGATATAGAGCCATACGAGACCACCTCATAGCCAGGCAATGAACCCAGTGGAACAAGAGACACCAACCCATCTACAAAGCTTTCCACTCAAATTTTATCTGATCTACAAGAAATGCAAGCATGGGGTTGGGGGGTAGAGCAGAGTCTGAGGGAATGGCCAACTTGAGACCCAACTGTTATAGGAAATATTAAAAAAGAAGGAATATTGCTTGCTTCCACACTATGCCCTGGTTCTCTCATCCTGGCAGGCTGGCCAGCCATGTACTGGTGAGCAATGTCCAACTTGCTTTTATCTCATGGATCTCTGAGTCACGATCTCTCCACCCAGCTCATTAGGTTCCTACTGGTGGGTAGATACCACGCAAACCCCATGCTTCAATATCCCTATAGCCTCTGTGGTGCACATCAGGCAAACCCACACTATACCACTGTACCTTTCTCTCTGGGACCCAGAAGAGCCACTTCGTGAAGGAAAATGCAACACAAACTTAGCTCAGAAACAATGGTAACTCAATCTCTGGGCAAAACAGCCAAAACCTAATCTTGTAAGCCTTATCAAAATCTGATTCCTCTGGTGGTGAATCCTTGTGGATCCGCCATGATATCAGGAGACTCTAGTAGTTACATCTTACTTATCTGCTCTCCCCATTCCAAAACACCCCCTCCCCCTTCTCCTGCTTCCTGTATTTCACCTTCCAATCTGGAAGTCCCTCCTATGTACCCAGTGATTGGCTCCTTTATTCATTAGGTGATTGGTTTACAAGAAGTCACAGGTGTAACTCACTTCTTGTTTGAAACCCCTCCCAGGAGGGCAAAATTAGCATCCAAATACAAACAGCCCTAGGGCTATCTACACCAGTCACATGGGCAAGCATCAGTCCCTTACACTTAATGATACTCTATAAAGCTTGCAGACAAGAAAATGTTGTCCTGTCAGAGGCTCAACCAAGCAGCTGATTCAGACAAATACAGAAACCCACAGTCAAAGAGTGGATGGAGCTTGGGAACTCTGATGGACGATAGGAAGAAGGATTACAAGCCCTGAAGGGGATAAGAATTCCACAGGAAGACAAATAGTGTCAACTAACCTGGATCCTTGGAGGTCTCAGAGTCTGAACCACTAACCAAAGAGCATATACCAGCTGGATCTTGGCCTCCTTGCACATATGCAGCAGATGTGCAGCTTGGTCTTCATGTGGGTCCCAAACAACTGCTTGGGCTAGCCCCAAAGCTGTTTCCTGTGTGTGGGATATATTCTTCTAGTTGGGCTGCCTTATCCGCCCTCAGTGGGAGAGGAAGCATCTAGTCTTGCAGGGACTTGAAGTGCCAGGGTGAAGGGCAGCCACACCTGCTCAGAGGAAGAGAGGGAGGATGGAAGAAGGGTTGTGGGAGGGGTGGTAGTTTGGGAGGGGGACAGTGAGTAGAATGTAAAAGGAAGAAATAAAAAATAAAATTAAAATTTAAAAAGTGACAAATGATTTTCAGATATATATGTTCTATTTGGAATAAATATATACGTCAGCAAACTAATAACATCATGGGTCTGTATTTAATGGGTGGGAAGTGTTTAGAAACGGATGGTAAAAATATTAAGGGAAACTAATGGTACAGACTAAGTGTTAGGGCTTTACTGCTATGAAGAGAAACCATGATCAAGGCAACTCTTATAAGGATGACATTGAATTGGGGCTGGCAAACAAGTTCAGAGATTCAGTCCATTATCATCAAGGTAGGAGCATAGCAGTGTCCAGGAAGACATGGGGCTGCAGGAGTTGAAAGTTTCACCTCTTGTTCTGAAGGCAGATAACAGAAGACTGGCTTCCAGTTAGCTAGGTCAAGGTAAAAAGAAGTACACGGCCACAGTGACATACCTACTCCAACAAAGCTACACCTCCTGATAGTGATGCTCCCCAGGCCAAGCATATACAAACCATCACGCTGAGTTAAATGGTGAGGGGAATTGAAGCTGAGATTTGAGGAGTGAATATAAGGAAGGAAAATATCTCTAAAGACATTTTGAAAAAGTCATGTGAAAGCAAACTGCTGTAAGAGAGCCTTGACTGTATAAATATACACATAAACATTTTTCAAATAGGGTTAATTAGTAACAAGATAATGATTTCTCCACTGGACATTATAGATTAACAAATATGCAATCCAGTGCCAGGGCTGGGTTGGCTGTTTTGAATTTACTTCCCAGAGACTTCCCATACATTCAAGTTTATTACCAACCTTCTTGGTTACTATACAGAATTTGAAAGTAAAATCCTATTGCTGAAATCAGCACATGCTTAAGCCAAAAAATAGAGACAAATTTATCTAGCATTGACCTATAAGCTTGATTCTACTGTGTTTCTTACTGGATAGCTTTCATAATGCTGGAATATGTGAAGCAGGCTAACAAGGGAGAAAAGTAATAGACACTTTGGTCAAGCTTGGAAATCCATTGATTAAATTACCATCCTGCCAATAAATTCCAAATGATACAGTAATTATCTAGCATGAGAATAAACAACACTTTAATTGGATTTAAATCCCAAAAGGAAACGTATAACTAACATTGTTTTCAGGAGTAGGATCTTGTGCCTAAACAGGGACTTCATACTACTTGCTCATCTACCACTATTACTGTGCTAAGTCATAATTTAAATAAAATCCTAATAACCAATAATCATACTTTTGGATTAGTGTATCCATGAACACTCTTCAGAGACTAGTAAATTAGGTACACACATGCATAAACTGAGCAGGCTTAGTTTATTTTTTAAGTGGGAAGGCAGTGATTTCTTGTTTATATTATATGAATTAATATATGCAATTTTCAGATTTAGTATATATTATTTTTTGTGTAAAACTATGTGGCATAATAATGGTATACACAGAATAGTTAATAGGCTCCATAAGCCTATGGGGGGTGGTTCTTTCCATGGGTTCATGATCACTAAATCATTGAAACAGTGTCTACAGAAAATAAAATAATAATATATATTAATGCCTTTTATGAGCTTACATGGGAGAAGGACAACAATAAAGACAATGTGAGTAATGCATCATGATTCCAAATTGCTAGCAACAATGTAAAATGTAAATTTTATGATGTTTCCCTTGACCATTTATGGATATTTCTTGAAAAAAGATAGCCCTCCAATATATACAAAGAACTCAAGAAGTTAGACCCTTAAGATCCAAATAACCCTATCAAAAAATGGGGAACAGAGCTAAACAGAGAGTTCTCATCTGAGGAAACTTGACTGGCTGAGAAGCACCTAAAGAAATGTTCAACATCCTTAGTCATCAGGGAAATGCAAATCAAAACAACTCTGAGATTCCACCTCACAACAGTCAGAATGGCTAAGATCAAAAACTCAGGTGACAGAAGATGCTGTCCAGGATGTGGAGAAAGAGGAACACTTCCATTGCTGGTGGGAAAACAAGCTGATACAACCTCTCTGAAAATCAGTTTGGTGGACCCTCAGAAAAATGAACATAATACTACCTGAGGACGCAGCTATTCCACTCCTGGGCATATACTCAGAAGATGCTCCTACATGTAATAAAGACACATGTTCCACTATGTTCATAGCAGCCATATTTATAATAGTCAGAAACTGGAAACAACCCACATGTCCCTCCACAGAGGAATGGATACAGAAAATGTGGTACATTTACACAATGGAATACTACTCAGCTATTAAAAATAATGACTTCATGAAATTCGCTGGAAAATGGATGAAACTTGAAAATATCATCCTGAGCGAGGTAACTCAGTCACAAAAGAATGAACATGGTATGTACTTACTGATAAGTGGTTATTAGCCCAAAAGTTTGGGATACCCAAGAGTCATTTCACAGCAACCATTGGGCTGAGCGTGAGGTCCCAGATGGAGGAGTTGGAGAAGGGACTGAAGGAGCTGAGGGAGTTGGCAGCCCCATGGAGGGAGCAACAGTGTCCACTGGCCTGACCTCCTGATGCTCCTGGAGACTGGATCATCAACCAAAGAATACACATGGAGGTACCCATGGTGCTGGCCACATATGTTGCAGAGGAGGGTCTTGTTATCCATCAGGGGGAGGAGAAAGCCTTTGGCTTGAGGGTGTTAGGTGTCCCAGTATAGGAGAATACAAAGGAGGGAAGATGAGAGTGGATGGGTGGGTGGGTAGGGGAATACCCCCATAGAGGCAGGGGGAGGAGGAGGGGATTGGAGGGTACCAAAGGGGAGATCTGGAAAGGGGAAAACATTTTAAATGTAAATAAAGTATAAAAACTAAAAAGAAAAAAGAAAAAAGAAAAAGGCAATTGGAACAATCTAAAACAAACAAACAAACAACAACAACAACAAAACAAAACAAAAGAAAGAAAGAAAAAATATAGCCCACATTGATGAAATGCATAAAATACTATAGAAAACAGATAATATTGGAATTAATCAATTTGTTGTACTGTAGTTTCTTTATGTGGCAGTAAGAATTCTCTTAATCCATCTGACAATGCTCTACAACAGTAAATATAGATAGAATCAAAATTATTCATGACCTTAGGTGTTACATAAATTTCAATGTCAGCTATGAATTAGATTCTTACTAGAAAGAAGTCATCAGAACTAAACGTTCCAAGTTTGAATTTTATAAACAGGGACTTGTATCAACTTGTGATATATGGCTGCTTTTGAAAGCAGGTTTATAATATGAGGAATGATTTTTCTAAAGAAAATAAAACTGTGAGGGAAGTAAGGTTGAAAAATTAAGAGGACTACTTAGAAAAAGGTTCTTTTAGCTAAATAAAAAATGAAATTTCAGATAATACCTATGAGCATGTGAGATTCAGAAAACTTATTAATATATTGGTAATATTTAATTCATCCTTATGTTTTCTAAAAAAAATTAAAAAGTAGTGTTGTATAGTTGACTATTGAGACTCCTGTGAATCTTTGACTTTGAATGCTCTACAGGTCTTGTCAAATATGTGTTTAAGCATTCATAGTAAAAACTTGTGACAGAAAAGGATGATTGATGAGAACTCCAGGGATGTAGAGTTTGGTAGGCTTCCAATCCCAAACCTACTTGCAATTTTTCATGGTCAATATTTATTCCCTTAAATACTGTCTCTGATTTTGCAACCAAAATATTTTGAAGGTGTCCTGAAACAAGAATTTCTTAGTTCAATTCATATATGAAGTCAATGAAAGAAGTTCCACACTGGGACTTAGTGGTTTTCCAGGCCATGGGAAATCTATGATTTACCTACATCATTACCTATCTGGTTCCATAACAAACTATTTTTTATTTCTTTAGAAGAAGTTAATGGTTTTATCTCCAAAAATTAATGTTTGAGCAGTAAGAATGATTAAAGAATCATTATAACAATACAAGGACAGAAAGTTATTAAAACATTAGTCAAATGAAACAAAA
Source organism: Rhynchomys soricoides (assembly GCA_019843965.1). NCBI lineage: Eukaryota > Metazoa > Chordata > Mammalia > Rodentia > Muridae > Rhynchomys > Rhynchomys soricoides. The sequence goes on from JADRCH010007865.1 coordinate 130,339, forward strand.
AAGAAAAATACTACTAAATTTGAAACGCAACATAAAAGAAGTAAAATCCACTAATACTGAACTGCAAGAATTCAGAATTATGGTGTAAGGTTATACTATATGTAAATTTGTAAGAGAGGAAATTGATACTATAGATAGAGCATTATTTTTATTATAGGAAAAATATAGGCCACCAAAGTTAAATAGAAAATTCCAGAACAAATATCTTTAACATGGAAAGGCAAGCTAAACAGATCACTTTTAATAGTGAATTAGAAGTTGAAGCCTTTTTAGTGTAATCATCCTAGGAGGAGGTTTCAATGGTTGCTTTAACATGTAAATGACTTGTCCAGTGTGCAGATCAGTATACAGATTAGGAGAAATAATCTATCCTCATGGTGAATTCTCAGCCATACATCCATTCAAAGGCAAGCAGGATCCACCTTTGGGCTGAATGCTCTCATATCATACAAAGGATCTCCAGATAGTACAGAGTCAGTTTTCTGGCCCTATGGAAAACTCATACATTTCTTGGTGGTGATCTGGGAGTACTAGTGGACATAACTGTGGGAACTAGGGTTGTCAAGAGCACTGCTGCCTCCTTGGACCCGGAAGAAAATAACATGGTTATTCTCACATTGAAAGAATTTTTTTTCCAAGTGATTTGTCTTTATAATTTTAATTACCATTTTATTCATTTATATTTCAAATGATACACCCCTTCCCAGTCACCTCTTCACAATGCTCCCATCACACTCTTCCTCTCCCTCATCCCCTTAGCCTTTATGAGGCTGCTTCTACACCCATTCATCCACTCCCGCCTCACCACTCTAGCACCATCCTATGTTGAGGCATCAAGTCTCCACAGGATCAAAGGCCTTCCCTCCCATTGATGTTCGATAAGGCCATGCTCTGCTACATATTTATCTGGAGCCCTGGAGCCTTCCATTTATATTCTTTGGTTGGTGCTTTAGTCTCTGGGAGCTCTGGGTGGTCCAGTTAGTTGATATTGTTGTTCTTCCTATGGGGTTGCAATCTGTTCAGCTCCTTCAGTTCATCTTCTGTCTCTTCATGGGCTCAGCCCAGTGATTGGTTGTGAATATCTGCATCTGTATGATCAGTGCTGATAGAACCTCCCACAGAACAGCCATACCTGTCTCCTGTCAGCAAGCACTTCTTGGCATCAGCAATAGTTTCAGGGTTTAATGTCTGCAGATGGGATAGATCCTTAGGTGGGGCCATCTGTGGATGACCTTTCCTTCCATCTCTGTTCCATTTATTGTCTCTGTCTTTCCTTTGGGCAAAACCATTTCTGGATTAAAATTTTTGAGATGGGTGAGTGGTCCCATCCTCAACAAGGGGCCATGCCTATCTCTAGAGGTGATTTCTACAGATTCTACCTCTCCTTTTTTGGGTATTTCTGCTAAAGTCATCCCCACTGGGTCCTGGAAGCCTCTTGCTTTCCTGGTGTTTCCGAACTTTTAGTGGCTACATCCAGTTATTCATCCCCTACTGCTACTTAATTCTATTCAATTTCCTGAACTTCTGTACTTGTATCCTGTCCCTTTCAATACCTGATCTTGCCACCTTTTCCCCCCTCCTTTCCTCCTCACAGGTCCCTTCTTCCCTTTATCTCCTGTGATTATTTTGTTTTCTCTTCTATATAGAATTGAAGCATCCACATTTTGGTCTTTCTTCTTCTTAAACCAGATATCTCTCAACAGAAGAATGGATACAGAAAATGTGGTACATTTACATAATTGAGCAATTAAAAACAATGACTTTATGAAATTCACTGGCAAATGGATGGAGCTAGAAAATATAATCCAGAGTGAAGAAATCCAGACACAAAAGAACACATATGGTATGTACTCACTGATAACTGGATATTAGCACAAATGTTCAGAATACCCATGATTCAACCCACAAACCATATGGAGCTTAAGATCAAAGAATGTTTCAAAGAACAAACAACTTCTATGTTTCTGCTAATAAAATGTTGTTTGTTATATGAATTGAACCGTAATTGAAGTGAAAAGTATGTGGAAAAAATAAACACATTCATAATCCAGGATGTGTATCATACATATTGCAGTTGAATAATTTCACAGGATTTTAAAAGTCATTAATGAAGGTGTATTCCTAAGTAAACTTACCCCACTTTTGTAGACAAAACTACCAAATAGTATAGAATATATATATTGGTTAGTATCCCTCTTGTGATATATGTTTCTAAGGTTTGCACTGCTCTGCTTGCTCTGGTGCTCTCTGAGTACTAATCTTTCTATTGCCTATTAGCTTTAATTACTGTGGCTTCCACCTACATATCTATAACTCCCTTCTAATGACCCAAAATTACTATTCAATGCTAGTTTCACTTAAAGACATGTTCAATATGCTTAGTCATCTGGATTATGCATATCAAAACTGCATAAAGATTTCATCTTCTACTAAGCAAGATGACCAAGTTCAATAATACAAATACATACTGCTGAGGATGTGAAGTAAAAGGAATACTCATCAATTCTTGATGAAAATGCAAATGCATACAACCATTTTATAAGAATTATAGCTCATTGGGAAGCAGGAATTAGATCTGTTACAAAATTCCACTGTACTCCTCTTTGATACCCACTCAAAGACTATACATTCTATTTCAGAGACACTTGATCAGCCACATTCATTGCTTCTCTATTCATATTAGCAGGAGATAGTTAATAGCCTAGATGTCCATAAACAACTGAATGAATAATGAAGATATGGTACATTTACATAACAAAATATAATTCACCTCTTGCAATAATGAAATCATGGAGCTCTTATGTAAGTTGATAGATCTAGAAAACGTCATTCTGAGTGAGGCACCCAGAACCCCAACGGTATATGTAGTATGTAATCACTTAAAACTGCTTGTCATGTTTTAAACCTTACAAAAACATGTAAGAATCTTTAAATTCTCAGAGGTAAGATAAAGAGTGAAGAACTGGAAAGGATGGAAGTTTTTCCTGAATAAGTCAAAATAGTATATTTAAATTTGGAGATATTTGGTTGTATGTCATAGTAGAATGGGAATATTAAATGAAGAGATGGAGGAAAGTGGGATAAGGGACTTCAAAATCTATGGACCATCTGAAGAATGTCATAGAAAAGTACTGCAGTAGAAGATTCTTAATATATAACATATAAGTGGAATATTCTTAAAATATATCACCAAATAATGGCAAGAATACAACCTGACATCTCTCACAAACAAAACCCTCTTCCAGTGCCATGTATACATCATGTCTAATTGAGTTTTGGTGACAGAGACTTCACAGAAATTCTCAAACAACTTTACTGACCACAATATTGGTTGCTTTACATAAACTGATGGCAAGCTCATATTGATGAAGAGAACATTTACATATCTCATTGAACATGAGAAGTTACACTGGTTACTAACTGGAGTATTCACCCCTACTAAATAGTATTCATGGTGTTGGAAGCTATATGCATACTTCCTGAGAAGTAAAGTAAAGATCAACACAGCAGAAATCCTTCAATTTACAATGGTGAGATGTCTACAGTATACATGGGTACAATAGTGGCACAAGTGTGGTGAGAATAAGTAACCATTATTTAATTGGATTCAATGGCCAGTCTATGAGACACATTCCTGACATTGCTCTTGTGCCAAGAAAAGAGACGTAAGTAGACTGTTGACCAAGGGACACAACACACACCATTTTTTCTGCAAACGAAATGCAGCAATTTAATGAATCTAATGACATTCTGTTATTTCCATTAATCAGTATATTTCTCAGCCATTATCAGAGTAAGTACTAAATGTTGTATATGAGAACAAATGCAGAGACACATATCTGGACAATGTGTAGAGAGTAACAGAGGTTTGATAACTCAGTCATAAATGAAAATTCTCCATCACTACTCTCCCATCACATCTCATGAAACTTTGTGGTGGGGGAGATCTAAGAGCCAGTGGGGATTAAAAGAATGTAACCAAGGAAACAACATCTTCAAGATGTAATAGACCTGACTTACACACATGTGAATGCATATAGATCATAACAACATACATATGGTCTGCATGGATTAAAGTGAATTGGCTCCCACTATTGAGAGGAAGAACTGAACATGATCTCCCATCTTTAGCCAAGAAGCTATGTCCAATATACAAATGCTCCAAAGAGAAACTGGTTTAATACAGTGTAGTCTTACTGGATATAGAAACTACACTCATGGAAAACTTTATTCAAATCAGTAGACAGCCAAATCATATAAACTTAATGGTATTTTCAAATTAATTTTTGATTCAAAATGCTGTGTTTCTCAACATAAAAGCAGATACACTGAATTGAATAGAAGAGAAAGTGGGAAAGAGCCTCAGTTTTCCCCAGCAGGCTTCATGGTAAGATCATGTTGTCTAGCATATCACATACTTTGTTTGCTGGACACGGAGAACTCAACCTTTAGCTATCCAGAAAACTTTCCTTGCTGGTTATCTTTCATAGTGCTAGAAAACACTAGTCATGCTACATAGAGAAAAAAAATGATTTTCTTACCCATTAATAAGCCTTACATGCCACAATAATAACCTGTCAGGTAAAATACACTAACATTGCAACTGGGTCAAGAATATTTTGTGAGTAACCAACCACATTCTTAATTAGAATGGATGCTAGTTCCACAGGAGATAATTCAGAAGTGGTGCTACAAACATGGTCAACAAACTTAGCTAAGGAATATGAAGATTCTATCAGAGAGCATACTAACATTATTTTTCTAAATGTCCACTTTGTCAAATTCTCTTTTAAATATTTTTGTTTATGTTCATAGGTATGTGTTTCTGATTCTTTTCATAGACAGCAATCTTATTACGGTTGGTGTTGGTATTGTTTGCACAAAGATTAATAACTGCATAGAACACTGTGAATAATCAACAATCATAGTTTGGACATCTAAAAGTCTCCACACTGGGGTCAAACAATATTTTTAAAAAAAGTTTGTGGAAACTAAATAAAAGCTAGAGGACAGGGAGAAATGTTGTGGAATATCTCTATAACATGACCTCATACAGTTAGGGTTATATGTGCTACCCCTCACAAGATTGAGCACAAACTCAAGTAAAGAAAAAGGAGGGCTTTTCAATATTCCAACCCTACCTGCGCACATTCTTTTTGACATAGATTACTACTGGGGTAGCGATTGTCCTGTTTCCTTAGAAATGTGGTTACTTGTAAGGATAAACAGAACATGTTTCAGAATAATAAAACAAAACACAACAATTTTAGAGGAGCATCATGCTAAATGGAGAGAAGCTCAAAACGTTTTCATTAAAATCAGGAACTAGACAGGGAAGTAGCAGTATAAACAAATTAATAAAAATCATGTCATGAAATAACAAATATTTTGAGGAACAAACTATAGAAATAATATCTTTTTATAAAATATATATTATATAATATTATATATAATATTATTATATATTGTTTCTAGTCCTAGAAAATATTACATATGTATATATGTAATCACCAATAATATCTTTCACACAAATTAAAAATTATAGCTGTAAAATTTTATGGAGACAAAAAAGATGCACTGTAGACAAAACCTGAATAATAAATGAATTGTAGAAGGTATGGGCATGCCAGATTTCAATTTATACTATGTAATATCTGAAGTATCAAAACTGTATCATGTGGTGCTACTCTATTGTATCTGTATTAACACCCCTTCGGAAGCAACAACCTTCACAAACCCACAGAGTTCTGTTGGCTTGGGTCAACACAGGCTTACACTTTAGAAATACCTTAAAAATCTTAAAAACAAACAACATTCTGAAATGAAAAACAAAATACAATGACAAAAAGCAAAGGACTTGCCTCTGTGGCCTTCTGTGTTCCAGAGCCTACAGCAGCCTGTACTGGGTCGTCTGTATATATGTACAATACACAGTTTAGTGTTTTATGGCATCCCTTAGTTAACAAGAGGGTCTCTGATTCTTTAGCCTGTTACTGTGGCACATTACTTTCTGTTGGGTTGCCTTGTCTCTATGTGATGGTTTTGTTTATCATATTATATTTCATTTTGTTAATGTTTGGTTGTTATCTCTTGGATGTTCCTTTCTAGTGAGAGACAGAAAGAGAGCAGAACTGGAAGGGAGGGGAGGTAGGGAGGAACGGGAAAGAGTAGAAAAAAAGGGAAACTGTAATCATGATATAAATTTAAAAATTTAAGAATGGAAATAAAAAACTGAGAAAAATAAATTTTCAATAAAAAATAAAGTACAGCACAATTTTATAATGAAAACCAAAATATAATTCCAAAAGGACCCAAAAACAAATAAACAGAAACAGAAGACAAGACACACCCTTCTGGATTTATCTGATGAAAGATGGCCAAAAACAAACAAACAAACAACAAAAACCAACCAAATAAGCAAAATCTGCATGCTATTTTGCATATCTTATAGACTTCATAAAAATCAGGGGATCAGAACAAAATATAGATTACATATATAAGGAAAGTTCTTTCTAATACACCAGTTTATTGTTGAATCTGGGGCAACATTTCAAATAAAAACATACTAATAAATAACATATACCTAAAGACACTGAAGCACGGTCATAACATTCTGACTAGATCACGTTATGAGAACATAGGGGAAAAAAAAGGTTTATATTCTGTACCACTGTATATGATTTAGCTCTGTATATAAAGACACCCCATATTTCCACAATTTGGCACTTCACATACCTGAATTCACTGTCCACTACTTTTACTTAAAGCCATTTTTGGAAAGCTCTTTTTATATTATTATTATTATAAATATCACAGCTTCAAAACTCATACTTTTCCGATCCTCTTAACCATTCAAAAACTGGGAAGTACAAACCACCATGGTCTATTGTGTCTTCCCTCTGCTGATAATCTGTATGTTAACTCTCAAGAGCTTTTATCCCTTCACATCCTTCAGTCCATGGCAGATACCAAGATACTAATTTAACTTCCCTTAAGAATGTTATTTTTATGCAAAATCCATATATAGACATAAATGTTCTTTTTAATCTGACTGCCATTACTCCCACCCACCAATAATCAACAATAGTGTCAGCTCTTTGAAAAGTTAATGTTCACCTGTATGAGAACTGAGCTGAAGTGACAAGGCAGATTGAAGGCTCAAGGGGAGGGGCACTGCAGCCAACACAATACAGGACAGAACAATGGAAGCCATATCCTGATCTGATAGCTTTCTGATCTAATTCTTCAGAGTGAAAGACTTGAGATCTATAAAATAATGTTCTAATCCCAACAAATTTACATTACTTAATGTGCAATAAAGCATGTCTACCTATGAAAGAAATGATGGAGCTATGAGGGAACTGACCTTGTTTGCTGCATTGCCTTGCTGACCATTCCTAGGGTGGATGTGACAGGCATCTCTGGCTGCCTCTTCTCTGAGAAGGACCTGCTGCACTGACTTGACTAATCACACTCCCAACCCCCCAGTCTATGCTACTGAGCCAGCACAACTCTCCAATCACGCATGCGAGCATGTTTGCCAGGCTACAGGGATTCAAAATCTTTTCTAAAGCTAATGACATAAGGCAGGCAGCCATGAGCTTTCCTATTGCTAGTATGAAAGAGAATAGTCTTCATAAACCCCTGTTTAAATTGGTCAGGAACAAATTCAAGGTGCTTTCTGGACAATGGCGACTACACAATATTGAATTATATTCACCTTTATATCTCTTTACAGGGAAAGAAAGCTTGCTTAGGAAAAATGTTACCAAAACTAGGTATAGTTCAAAAGCAAATAGATACTTGTAGTATTATCAGGAGAAATCACTAAGAAATAAAAGATGTTGCCTTAACAACCCTCTGCATTAATCAGGATTTACTTGATGAGGTGCATTTTTAATATTTCCTATGTGTTCATGTAAATGAAACCCTTACCATGAACATAATATTTGTTGTTTAATAGCAATATTGATTTATCATTCAGTGATGAATTTTTTCCTCATTGTTTTAAAAATTATTTTTAAATTATATAAATGTTATTTAAAAATTGTAATGAGATACTTATTTGTTTGTTTGTTTTTATGACATTGTCTGACTTGTTAGAATTAGCTGAACTGGAAACTCACATTGTAGACAATGCTGGCTTTGAATGCAGAGATTCACAAGCTCCTGCCTCCTAAGTGCTAGAAGTAAAGTCATGTGCCCCCCAAGGGTAGCTAGATTTTATTAATTTTAATTGTGTGTGTATTTTTCTCTTTGTCTCCATTTCTGTCTCTGTGTATTAGTCTCTGTCAGTTCTCTCACCACCACCCCCCATGTGTGTGTGTGTGTGTGTGTGTGTGTGTGTGTGTTATGTAGGTGCCAAAGGCTGTATATATCTCCAGATCTGCAGTTTCATGTAGTTTTGAGATTCCTGACATCAATCATAATAAAAATGATTAATTAAAAAATATTAAGGGCCCTTTGAGGATTAGTATAGGTAGAAATATCAGACATTTTATAAATATATTCATATATAAATGCAATTTAAATGGCATTGCCAAATAATATGGAAGACAAAGGTACAACTGGACTTCTCTTTTACCAAATGGTCTTTCCAGTAAGGAAAATAGTTCACACCTACAAAACTCATGGAAAAATGAGAAGCTGAGCTCATACCTACTTAGAGCTCACCCCCACCCTCCACCCATATTCTACCATCTTTGGTACAAGAATATAGTCTACACACTATATTGTAGATATATAGAAATATATATACAAAGCAATTCACAAATTCTTTGTTCTAAACTAGTATATCTTGCCTGAAAGATATGCTACTTCAATATTGATACAAAGCATGTGGGAGAAACCAACCAGTATTTATTTTATTTTATTTTACTGGTTATTTTATTTATTTACATTTCAAATATTATCCCTCTTCCTACTTTCCCCTCCACAAGTCCCCTATCCCCTCCTCCCTTTCCCTGCTTCTATGAAGGTGTTCCCCCACCTGCCAACCCACTCCTGCCTCAGCAGCCTAGCATTCCCCTATCCTGGATCATTAATCAGCCACTGGACCAAGGGAATTCCCTTCCAGTGATGCCAGATAAAATAATACTCTGCAATATATCCAGCTGGAGCCATGGGTACCCCTTGTGCACTCTTTGGTTGGTGGTTTAGTCCCTGTGAGCTTTGGGGGGAGGGACATCTGGTTGGTTGATACTGTTATTCTTCGTATGAGGTTGCAAGTCCTTTAAGCTCCTACAGCCATTGCCCTAACTTCTCCATTGGGGTCCCTGTGCTCAGTCCAATGTTTTGCTGTGTACATCCACATCTGTATTGGGCAGGATCTGGCAGAGCCTCTCAGCAGACAGCTGTATCAGGTTCCTGTCAGCAAGCACTTGGCATCAACAATAGTGTCTGGGTTTCCTGTCTGCATGTGGGATGGGTCCCCAGGTGGGGAAGTCTCTGGATGGCCTTTCCTTCAGTCTCTGCTTCATTCTATGTCCTTGTATTTCCTTTACATAGGAGCAATTCTGGGTTAAAATATTTGACTTAAGGGCTACTACATGATTTATAAACAAATACAGAGACCTATAGTTACTCATTACATAGAGAGTGAATGTTCTTGGGACACTCACACCTAAACTTATTGACTCCACCAAATCCATCCTTTCAGTGATAAGGTGACCATGAAAACGGAGGCAAAATAAGTGTGAGAGTCAGAATGGGGAAGACCAAGAAAACAAGGCTTTCTAAAACAATATAATTTGAGTTCATATGAACTCTCAGGGTGTCTGATTTTGGTCCTCTGCATATATAAATGGCTTCCATTTTACCACTACTATAGAATTCCTGAATGTGTCTCTTCTAGTGTGTCTCTTCTTCTAGTGCCCTGGTGAAGCCAGTCTGGAATAATTGTGAGGTCAAGACCTGTGCAAACCCTGAAAATCTCATCCTGAGATCAGCAGGAGTAGGACTGTTTAACCTCTTACTCTGAGCCTGCATGTTGCACAGCACATAGTCCTTATGACACTACCTCCATCACCCTTGAGGAAATCATGTAGTCTGGTAGCCAATTTAATGCTCAAACTTCCTCTCTTACCAATATGATATGGAAGCACCTGGAATTCTTCTTTATACAAATGAAGCATTCCTAGCCCTTAAGCTACAGCTAATGATGTATAGTCACTCTCCCCCAAAACCCCTATCTTCTCCTGAAAGTTTAACTCTTCTTACTCCCAATAAAGAAGAGACATTTCACTGAAAACCATCTCTGGAGAAGACCATTTCTCCAACACTCAAGTAGACCAAGTTCCTTTCCAAATCACTTGGCCCAGCTAAAATTCATTCTGTCCATTCCATCCTGGTGAGCAAGGGAGCCTGAATACTCCCAAGGCAGAAGCAAACCTAGGCCAGTAGATAGCTAAATTACAGAAGAGAAAAGATAAGAATATGTTATAATTTAAATTCCTCTCTTGGGAGAAAATGAGCCCAAAGGGCTAATTCCAGTATCCAGGCAGGAATGTAACTGGAGGGACAAAGAGACGAATCCACACACAAAATTTTCAACCCAAAATATGTCATATCTACAAGAAATTCAGGGACAAAGATGGAGCAGATGTCCATGGAATGGCCAAGCAATAACCCATGGGCAAGCACCAATTCCTGACACAATTTATGATATTCTGCTGTGCTTGCAGACAGAAACCTAGGATGACTCTCCTCTGAGAGGCTCCACATAGCATGAGACAGAATCAGATGCAGCGACAGACAGCCAAACATTGCTTGAAGCTTAGGGAATCTTATGAAAGTGCCAAGAAGGAGAAAAGAAACCCACAGAATGATGAACAGACTTAACTAACCTGGATACGGGGGTCTCTCAGAGACTGAACCACCATCGGAAGACCATACATGGGATAGACTTAGGCCCTTTGCAATATGTAGCAGATGTTGAGCTCAGTCTTCATGTGGGTCCCACAAAAATGGAATGGCAGATAACAATAAACCTGTTGCCTGCTGGTGGAATTAATTCCTTTGGTTGGGTTTCTTTTATTTTGCCCTTAGTAGTAGAGGATGCACATAGCCCTTCAGAGACTTGAGGTGTCATTGTAGGGGATACCCTGGGGGGCTTCCACACTCTCAGAAGATAAAAGGATGGAGGTATGGTAGGAAGGACTGTGTAAGGGCAGACCAGGAGAGGAGACAGTGATTGAAATGTAAAATGAATAAGTAAATAAATTAAGGGAAGAAAGAAGTGAATTGTGTGAGAAGATATAATCATTCCATGCTATGTTTCCCAGAGATGGAAAAGTGAGGGCCACTAGGTTTCCCAATACAAACCAGTAAGTCAAATCAAACTATTTTTGACTCCTAATAGCAATAAAACCTTGATGTTTTCTAAAGAAAACCAAAAGAAATGTCTTAAATACAAACATTATTCAGTATCTTCCACAAACTATTGTATTAAACAGACTTTTCTACATAGTCCCTTGTGACAGCACAAGCAACTTCTTTCCACTATTTCAGGGTTTTGCCAACGTAAATCATGCTTGTCTTCTGTGTAAAAGCCACAGCTGACTTCAAATGAATTGTTTTTGTTTCAAGCCACAATTTTATACCTTGGTATAATATTGTAAGAAATTTTTCCTGCTGTTGCTAGAATAACAACAGGTAAAAAATTTTACTTGTATGTTCATTGTTTCTGGAGGACCCTCATGGACATATGTAACAGCCTGTAGGCCTGTGAAAGTAAAACATATGTAATAAAACATGTCAAGAGAGTTAAATGATTTCCAAAAAGCTTTAATCAGAATATATTGATTATTTGAAGTAAATAAATTGAACATGTCTCACAAAGTTTTAAGGAATTGACCCTCATTTCCACTTCTTGGAAATAGTTCTGAAAAGTAACCATAAAATGAACATATGTTACCAGTATGATGTGGTACTTTAAATACTTATGGGTATTTAATTAATTAATTAATTAATCAATGCAATACTCTTAATGTAAATGGACCACTGAAATTTCTCAGTATGTAAATCATCAGTCATGCAAACTTAGAAACCTAAATTTGATTTCTGGAAGCTTCATGGAGAAACCTGAACCAGCTCCCAAAAGTTGTCTTCTGAACTTCACATGTACACTGTGGCATATGTATATATATAAAATGGAAAAATTATAAATTGTTGTTCAAAAGTTGTAGAATTCATATAGATTTTACTATCTGATTTGTGTGTTTTTAAAGTACATTAAAAACATAATTTTAGTTCATCATCATAAAAGGTTTATAAATAAATATGTATTTATACATTTAAATAAAAGAGAGTTTCGAACTCCTAGATTGTCTTGGGTAATCTGTGTAGTACCAGCTGTTCATTGAATTTTGCCTTGTTCCTGAACTTTGAATTTTGATCCACTGGTCAAAAGTGTATATCAATTATGTAGATAAATTCTGAAGTACAAAAAATATATATTAGGTACAGTATATGTGCATATTCTTGTGGTTATTATTACTGTTTTTTGTCAACTTGATTCAAGGCAAGTTTTCTGGGTTTAAAGAACCTCGGTTGAACTATGTCTATCAATTTGGCTGGGGATCATTTTCTTAATTGATGATTGAAGTGGGAGTATCCAGTCTATTTTGTGTGATACCACACCTAGTCAGGTGATCCTGGTGTGTATAATGAAGCATTCTGTGCAAGTCACAGGGAGTAAGTTGGAGCAGCAGCAGGGATAACTCCAGTTCCTGCCTTGAGTTAATGCCTTGTCTTCACGCAGTGATGGAGTGTGACTTGAGAATTTAAATATCAAATAAACCTTTATCTTTTTCTTCATTTTATTGGTTATTTTAATTATTTAAGTTTCAAATGTTATCTCCCTTCCCAGTTTCCCCTCCACAAACCCCCTATATTCAGACCCCTCCCCTTTCTTTTATGAGGGCTTTCTCACACACACCTACCCACTCATGTCCTAGCACTCTAGCATTCCCCTATGCTGGGTCATGAAAATATTTCTCTTACTCATGTATTGAATACTACCAGTAACAAAAGTATAATTCAAATTTTAGACCTATAAGAAGTCAAGATTACATAGATTGTTGTGGATACTTTCTGGAGGCAAAGCCTAATACCTTATGGAATGAATCAAAGAATGAGAACAGAATATATGGTTTTAAATACAAATTTCATTGGAAGACAAAGATTACTTCTGTAGGAGTTATTGGTCCTAGAAACCAAAAGCATCTACAAAAAGCAGTCTAGTTCAATTATTTTTGATTCCCTTTAAAAATATAATGATAAGACCACATTTTTGAAGGCATTACATATTTCATTTGCTGGACATTAATAAATCAAGCTTGAAGTAACCTGAAAATTGTTTCTGTTATCTATCTTTCATAGTACTAGAAAGTGCTATTCAGGTTGCTAGCAAGAGAAAAGATAATGATTTTTTTTATCTATTTCTGGACATTGCAGGATACAGTAATGGCATGGGAGGCAAAATGTGCCAATGGTGCAATAGTGGTGAGACTGCTTATAGGACTAAGGAACCACTTTCTTTTTGCAATTGAGGCTTTTTTTCACAGGGTAAAAAATCAGGGATGACACTGCATAGTTAAAATACTTGAGGAGGGAAGTTGTGGGTTCTAGCATAAAATCATTTGATGCTATACTAAATGGTCATTTACACACATACACACACACAGAGAGAGAGAGAGAGAGAGAGAGGGAGAGAGACAGAGAGAGAGAGAGAGAGAGAGAGAGATTTCTGATTATATCCAGTGATTTGTGCTATTCTTAGTGTTTGCTTAGACATGATTCTTATTGCAGTCAGTGTTGGTCAACACATAAAAAAAAACAAAAACAAAATCCAAACCTCTTAAAACTCCATGTATGGTAAATGAGTATTCATGTATAGTTCAGTCATATACCTGGGACCCATTAGCATTGATGTCTGCTGGGTGAGCAAGTGTCACTTTTCCTTAGAAATTTGACCACCAGTAAGGTTACAGAGAACATATTTTGACTAAAGGAAGAAAATTTTATCTTTTAAAATGATAAAATCTAGAATTGTAGTAAATAGAGATAAATATTAATGATAATACTTTGGAACAAGACAAGAATGTTTACTCTTCTCCTCCTACTTATTACATTATTTAGGAGTCTTAGTGCAAGAAAAACAACAAAGGATAAAAATGTGATATAGATAGTAAAGTCAGATGTTAAAATATCTTCATTTGAATACAATGTGATTCTACATATGAAGTGTCCTTAATTTTTAACCAGAAACCAGTTGCTACTGTTACACCCAGAAAAAGTGACAGGATAAAAATTTAACATGCAATATTCCATAGGTTTCATATACAACAAAGGTAGTAGTTAAGAAATCATAGAAACAATGGCATTTCTAACACACACACACACACACACACACACACACACACAGAGAGAGAGAGAGAGAGAGAGAGAGAGAGAGAGAGAGAGAGAGAGAG
>JADRCH010007865.1:147252-179762 GCA_019843965.1 Rhynchomys soricoides
AGAAGAAGAAGAAGAAGAAGAAGAAGAAGAAGAAGAAGAAGAAGAAGAAGAAAGAGAAGCATGTAAGCTACATTCAAATGATTCCACACTACAAATCACAGAAAAATGTGTCTCATTTTGTACCTCTGTATAGGCAGTACCTCTGCATGTTGCATGTAACACCTGCCTCACCTTTCTATATACTAGTCATTTTGCTGATGAATTTATTCACTTTTATTAGTTGAGTGGAACACAAATAAAGACAGAGAGAGAGAGAGAGAGAGAGAGAGAGAGAGAGAGAGAGAACGAACCAGGCCACTCTGCTTATCTTTCTTTCTTACAGCCTTACAGCCACTTTGGAAATCCCTTGCCATTATTATTACCTTGAAAACATCAGAACTAATACTTGATTCTCCCAACCATTCTGCAATTGCCAGGTCCAAACCACCTTGTTCTATTAGATCACCAACTCCAATGCTTAGATTTATGGTACCTCTCATCTGATTTAGACATCTTAAATCTTTCAGCGCAAGACAAACATCTATGTTAACTTTCCTTAGGACTGCTACCTACATACATCCTCCCACACCACCAAAATTGTTTGTTCTAGTCAGTCACTGCCCTTCCTCACACACAGCAATAATCCACAAAAGCTGTCTCTGCTGAAATTCTATGTTAAACTAGGAAGAGAACTGAGCTAAAGTGACAGGACAGATTGACAGATCAAGAGTAGGGTCACTGTGCAGCCAATATAATGGAGTAAGGGGCAACTGAAGCCAGATCCTGACTTAAATGCTTTCTGATCTGATTCTTTAGAGCCAAGGATTTTATATCTATACAATAGCTCCTAATTCTGAATATTTGCAATCCTTAACCTGCAAGAATCAATGTCCAGCTATGGGAGACACAGTGGTGACTTTAGGAACTGTGCTTGGTTTCTGCATGGCCTTGTCCAACATTCTTCAAGTGGATGAAACTCACTCATTTGGCTGGCTTTCCTCTGAGCAGGACCTGCTCCAATTGACTTGACTCAGTATCCTCCCCACCCCCTCGTTGTGGTAGTGAGACATGGGCGTTCCTCATGCAATTGTTGTGTGTGGACAGTCACAGTATCTGCACAGGTTTGACTACAGATTTTTACCACAAACTTCTAACCATGCTTTATAGTACATTAAGAGTATATGAAATACAGATGATATTAACAAAATAAAATCTCATTTTAAATGATTTTAAACTTCTTAGATTTTGAGCTGAACATCTCTGAGAAATTTGTATATTCTTGTTTTGGAGTTGCCTGCAACTAAGTCTGCCAAAATTGTTTTCTTTAAGTAGATACCTTTGTCTGTTTTCTTTGATTTTCTCTATTAAAAATCCATTAATTTGAAAATACCTATGGATTTTGAAAGTATCTCAAGTTAATGAATAACTGTAAACAGAGTAGAACATTCATGCTAAAACTAGTAACCTGATTGTGGAAAATCCTTTGGTAGTTTCATGTTTTTCAGAGACTTCATTGAAAATTATAATCCAGTGTGATAACTGGATTTCACTCTGAGGCTAGAGATCAATACCCTCTAATCAACCATGAGTGTGCATAAGGCATTGTGGATAAGAAAGGGTTAAAGGGACTGCAGGGTTTAGAAGGGCATCATTTCAAGCAGAGAAATGCTACAGATATAAGCAAGTGCCCCCACAGGGGACAAAATAAAAAAGCTGAATAAAGTAAAAGACAGGCATAAATGTGATCCAAGATGAAACAATATCAAACACAAAATTGGGATGCAGCATGTTTAACAGTCTCTACTGTAGGCGGTGTGATCAGAGAGTAGAAACAACAAGAGTTGGAATCCAGGGAACAGTGGTATGTTGGCTAATGTTTCTCTTTTCTTTTTCTTTTGTGCTTTTTTTTTCTTTTTGTTTGTTCTTGTTGTCAGTGTTTTTCAACTTAACGAAAAGTAGGCTCATTTCTGCAGTGATCATCAATTGAGAAAATGACTCCATCAAATTGACCTGTATGCACGTCTGATGTAGCATTTCCTTGATTTGTTATTGATGAGAGAGTACCCAGACCATAGGGTCCTAAGCAGTTCTTTCATGGGTTGTATAAAAAAGTAAGCTGAGTAAGCCAGTGGCAGTCTTCCTTTGTGGTCTCTGCTTTAGGTCCTGTTTCACAGTCCCTAGCCTGAATTCCTCAAAAATGAACTATAAGGAGAAAGTACAAGCCAAATAAACCCTTTCCTCCAGAAGTTGTTTTTTATCAGAGTGTTAACA
The DNA here is from genome assembly GCA_019843965.1 of Rhynchomys soricoides. Classification (NCBI taxonomy): domain Eukaryota; kingdom Metazoa; phylum Chordata; class Mammalia; order Rodentia; family Muridae; genus Rhynchomys; species Rhynchomys soricoides. The sequence continues at coordinate 149,503 of JADRCH010007865.1, forward strand.
AAGGAAGAGAAACCTAAGTAATATAAGCTGAAATTTCTTAGTTGTGACTATTTTCATGGAGATGGTTTGTGATTTTTTGACTGGTCAGTGTGCTTGCCATACTACAGCCTTGGGTTTTTATTTTTGGTAGAGTCTCTGAAGTAGGGGAGATTTCTGTTTTTCACAACTATGCAGTTTTTAGATTTGTAAGACTCTCACTTTTTTTATTTATCATAAGCAACTTATAGCTGGTGTGTGTGTGTGTGTGTGTGTGTGTGAATAATTTACTTATCAGTTATTCTTGGTTGATAGCTATTCTCGGTTGACACCTTGATTACATCTGAATTTAACGAAAAATCAAAATTTGTGGACACTATTGAATAAATTTTGCTTACTTCAAAGTTGGAAGGTCCACTTTTAATCTGGATCTTTGAGTTTGGAAAACACACCTTTAATCTGGATATTTGAGGTGTGAAGGTACAACTTTAAAACAGATAATTTAACAGGAAAAATTGCCTTTAATCTGGGAAGCATCTTCTACTGGAAGCCTATATAAGGACATGGAAGAAAGAAGATTTTTTTTCCTGTTTGCTTTTGCCTCACTAGCAAGGCCTTTCTTTAATTGCTGTTAAAGCTGGCTTCTTCATAATCCATCTATATACCACAGAGTAGCTGAGACATCCAAATTCATAGACTGAACAACTACTGGATTCTTGTATCTTCAATGATAGACAGCCATTATTGGGTTGGTTGGACTACAGCCTGTAAATCAGTCTAATATATAAACATATACGTTATTATATATTTATTACATAATGTCTATTTTTCTAGTGATACATGACTAATAAAATGAGTAAAGAGATATATAATACCATTTTACTGATACTAACAAGTATAAAGTAGATGGTTAATTCCAGTTTCACTGGGCTAAATTGGAAAAATAAAGATTTAAAACAGAATCAAGTTTCCATATCAAAATTATTTTAATAATGTAGGAGGCCTCCACTTTAGAATAGAGCACAGAACACAAAAAAGGACTCTGTCAATCATAAGATGCCATGTAGCCACAAAATATCCCCTTCCCCTTGATCTACCTGAATCAATAAATGCATTGTTAGTGACAGGTAGCAATGCCATTGGGTGCATATCTTTTTTTGCAGGCTCCTAGTGATTTATAGTTTAATTCTAAAGATCTTTGATCACATCTCTGCAGTCCTTTGAGAATAACTTCTCTTTCTCTAGAAAGCAGCTTTTGGTAACTACTGGTATTTAGTACAGATTAAATGCTTAATTTTCAGCAATCAACTTTCTATGTGACCTGAGCAGCTCATGTTGAACTGGATGATATTGAATCTACAAACTGTTGACCTTCAGGTCATAAAGAAATTCATGCAAATCAGTGACTTATTGTTTAGTAGGCTTGTTACATATCAGAGATCATGTTGAGATAGGTCCCGAAGACATAAACAATTAAATAAAGAACTAGCAAAGTGTATTATTACCCTACTTGTCCTTTCACCTAGCTGTACCTAGGGCTTCCTGAGAATGAACTTTAGTCAGATCACTGATGAAGGTCCAGGCATGTTTTAAGCTGACAATATTCAGTATACTTGATCACCTGGGCACAAATACTTGACATACTACTTTCTCACTCTGGGGATCTATGAAGGAGAGTAGAAATAATTAATTGTTATGCTTCCATTTATTGATTGGTTGATTGATTGATCAGAGAAAGAATATAAATATATATGCATATATTCTCTATGAATATATACTAGTAATATATATATATATACATATATATATATATTAGACCTATACTTATGCACATAAGACCCACACTAGAAGATAGATAGATAGATAGATAGATAGATAGATAGATAGATAGATAGGTAAAGACAGAGAGAGAAAGAGAAAGAGAAATGAGAAGGAGCATGGAAGTTTTGTTTAAACATGCCAAAGTGCATGAGTATGAGGCTAAGGACAATTTGTGTCACTCCATTCTTGGTAAATTTTGGAAATTGGATTAAGTATCTCAAAATTGGCACTTCACTGTTGATTCAGTATCAAATTTCATAATTAAATTATAAAATGTTAGAATTTTGTAGTAGCTAGTAGCACCCAACAAAGAAACCCACAAATTGTCAAGATGTCAGGAATAAGAGGCTGCAAAGTACTCAGTCATAATGAGAACACTGTACTGCAGGTCCACTTCCAAAGGCTTAAGAATTATTATGGATGAAAAGGCAGAGAGATAGCCAATTTTCCAGAGAAAATTAATGACAAAATGATTTTTTTTACTTCTGTACACATCAAGATATTTTTACATATGAAATTACGGCAGCTATGACAGAGTACACAGAATGTAAGCAACCACTAGGCAGAAAATATTGGTGCAATGATGTAAAATGATCACAAAGCACCACCACTAGCTGAAAGTTATCAGCCAGTTGAAAGTTATCAATTGGTAATTGATAATTGCCAGAAGACTGAGAGGTAGTTTTCTCTAAGTGTGTCTTCTCCTGAAAGTAGATTAGATGCTACTTGATGGCCACCCATCTAAGAAAAGTAGCCAACAATAATTAAATTTACTAGACTTAAGAAAATGAATCAAGTATGGTGATGAATCCTTTAATCTCAGAACTCAAAAGGCAGAGCAAGGCAATTTTCTGTAAGTGTATGTTCTCTAGATGGTGGACTAGATGCTAGAAGATGGCCACCCATCTAAGAAAAAGTCAACAAAAATAGTCTGGTCTCAATAAGAGAAGAGGTACCTAACCCTGGAGAGACTTGAAGCTCTAGGGAGTGGTGAGGTCTGGTGGAGTGGGTTTGGGTGGAGACATCCTTTTGGAGATGCAGGATGAGGAATGGGATGAGGAAATATCAGAGGGCATACTGAGAGGGGAATAACGACTGGACTGGAAAAAATCTTAAACGTTCAATTTAATTAAAAAAACATAATTAAAAGAAAGTTTTTAAAAAAGAAAATGAGCCAAGTATGGTGATGAATACTTTACTCTCAGAGCTCCAAAGGCAGAGAAAGGTGGATTTCTGTAAGTATATGTTCTCTATAAAATGGATTATATGCTAGTAGATAGCCACCCATCTAAGAATAATAACCAATAATAATTGATCTGGATGAACATTAGAAAATGATCTAAGTATGGTGACAAATGCCTTTAATCCCAAACTTAGAAGGCAGAGGCATGTAGATCTTTGAGAATTTTCTACCAGCCTGGTGTATATTTTGAAACCACAATAGCTATGGCTACAGAGAGACCATGTCTCCAAAAGTCAAAGTAAATTAATTAAAAAAAGAAGAAACAAAGATAGATTACTACGGAATGGGTGTGGTTTATTTGGGAGGAGCTGGTTAAGAGAGACAGATTTGGTCAAAATTTAATGTATGAAATTCTTGTATAATTGAATTTATATAATTGAAAAGTATGCATTATACCCATAATTTTTATTTATGATTATTGTCTTTATAGTATATAGGAATGTGTGAGTAGTTAAATTGTCAACCTTGTACAAAGCCTTACAGTTTGATCTGTGAAATTATTGAAACAAGAAAAAACAAAACAAAACAAAAACAACAAACATATATCCTAACTATGAGTTTCATTTTTTTAGTTTCTTTTAAGAGTAGCTTTATTGAGTTCAGGTTAAAACTATCCATTAGATTTAGCAAAGATAAAACAAAAACCAACAAACAAACAAAACAACCAAGCAAAAAAGCCCAGAGCAACAACAACAACAATTAAAAAAATCCAAAAAAACAAAAAACTTGACATTTTTTCCTTACTGCTTTTAATATTCTTTCTTTGTTTAGTAATTTGGTTTTTTGATTATTATGTGATGGTAGGAATTTCTTTTCTGGTCCAGTCTATTTTGAGTTCTGTAGGCTTCCTGTATGTTCATGGGCATCTGTTTCTATAGGATAGGAAAGTTTTCTTCTATAATTTTGTTGAAGATATTTACTGGCCCTTTAATTTAGGAATCTTTGCTCTCTTCTATACCTATTATCCTTAGGTTTGGTCTTCTCATTATGTCCTGGATTTCCTGGATGTGTTGTGTCAGGAGAATTTTGCATCTTGCATTTTCTTTGATAATGTAATCCTGTAATCCTGGATCTGTTAGAGCACCTGGGAGCTTCCTCTGGGTGTTGTGCAACTGGCTGAGGAGTTTGTGCCCAAGGTCTGCTCAATGCACTGGCCCCAAACAGAAGGAATCTGTGCCACTGGTCCAGTGGGGTTCCTGGGTCCCTGGATCCCGCTGGGCCCAGTTACTCTCAGTGTTGGGACAGATGTTGTGTCTTCCTCACCTCTGATACTATAATCCTGGACATGTTAGAGCTTCTGGGAGTGGAGCTTCCTCTGAGTGTTTTGGGACTGGCTGAAGAGTTCATGCCCAAGGTCTGATTTTCATTCTTTTTAAATCAGCATTTATTATTAAATTATTTTATTTATTTACATTCTAAATGGTGTTCCCTTCCATTTCTTCTCCCTGAGTTCTTCACCCTCTCACTCCTTTCCTACCTGAGTGGTTGGGAACCCAACCACCTCACCCCTACCTCAGTCTCACCAGCATCTGTCTTCCCGGAGGTATCAAGATTGCACAGAATTAATCACATTGTCTCCCAGTGAGATCATACACAGGCAGTCATCTGCTACACATGTCTCCAGGGCCACAAACTAGCCCATGTATGCTCCTTGCTTTTTGGCTTAGTTTCTGCAGCTCTGAGAGGTTTGGGTTAGTTGACACTATTGTTTTTCCTATAGGGTTCTTTCTTAAGGAAATTCAGTTCAGGATTATTACTTTTCCATTATATTTGTACTTTTTCATGTAAAATCACATTTAGCAAAATAATTTTTCAGTGAACAAGCATACACCAACCTCTACACATTAGTGTGTTTCTTATCCCTCCACATTTTCAATAGTGAAAGAACCCCTAGTACTTAATAATTCTCCATCCTTTATTCTTTAACTTGATTCTTGACCACAAATAAATTCCCTATAACCTTTGAAGTACTCAGTTAAAACATCTATGGGCAGGTTTTTAAAAAGAGACATTTTGAATTTATTCCCAAACTGTAAACCCATTAAATTTAAACAGATTCCATTTAAGATATTGATGTTTTTAATACAATACACCAGAAAAATCCTGTGATTCCAGTGTCAGGGAACCTGAGGTCAATTCACAACATATAAACTTGGAGTAGTACTCAATTAAAAAAAGAATCCTGTGGCAGTGGTGCATTCCTTGCTACCCATCCCAACGTTTTAGGTTCCCAAATTTAAGACACATACAGCCTTTATATTTTGATAGGCCTAAAGCTGCTCAATGACTGGGCCACTTTCTAACCTCCATGTGGCTAATCCACTTCCTTCCTATATTCCCAAGTTATTATTTACGAAAATCTACATTTTATCTTTGCAGTCCTGGACCAGTCAGAGAGCCCTCTTGGGGTGGCTCTTCCCTGGCTCTTACAAGAAGGCTATGCTCTCTGTCCTGCACCTTCTCATGCATGGCATCTTTTTTCTCTTTCTCATGGCATGGTAGATTGCACTCTTTCTCCTCCTTCCTCTCTGTCTTTGACCCAGGAATCCTAAAGTCCCTTCTCTGCCTGCCTTTCCAAGCCATTGGCTACCTGCAACTTTATTTACTAATCAGAAACAACTGGAGGCAGGTTCCCTCAGTGTCTTACTTGCTGATGTGGGGATTCTCTTCAAAAAATTGTGGGAACTCAAGTTAACATAATATAAGCATCATCAGGTCAAACCCATTACAAAAACTAATGTATGAAGAATAAATATAGAAATAAGCAAGATGAAAACTTCAGCAAAGTGGTCAGATATAAAATTAACTCAAATAAATCAGTAACCTTCCTTTATACAAATGATAAACACACTGAGAAAGAAATTAGGGAAACAACTCCCATCACAAAGCTGCAAATAATATAAAATATCTTGGGGTAACTCTAATGAAACAAGTGAAAAATCTGTATGAAAACAACTTCAAGATTCTCAAGAAAGAAATTGAAGATCTCAGAAAATGAAGAGGTTTTTTATTTAAATTTATTTTTTTATGTATATAAAAAAATACATGTAGGTGTATCTCCATGTACACCTGCATGCCAGAGAAAGGCATCAGATCCCAATACAGATGGTTGTGAGCCACCATGTGGTTGCTATGACTTGAACAGGACATCTGGAAGAGCAGCCAGTGCTCTTAACCAGCTTCTGTAAGGCAAAGGACACTGTAAATAGAACAAAACAGCAACCTACAGATTGGGAAAAAATCTTTACCAATCCTATGTCTGATAGAGGGCTAATATCCAATATATACAAAGAACTCAAGAATCTAGACTCCAGAGATCCAAATAACCCTATCAAAAATTGGGGGAACAGAGCTAAACAGAGAACTCTCAACTGAGGAAACTCGAATAACTGAGAAGCCCCTAAAGAAATGTTCAACACCCTTAGTCATCAGGAAAATGCAAATCAAAACAACCCTGAGGTTCCACCTCACACCTGTCAGAATGGCTAAGATCAAAAACTCAGGTGACAACAGATGTTGGCCAGGATGTGGAGAAAGAGGAACACTCCTCCATTGCTGATGGGAATGCAAGCTGATACAACCTCTCTGGAAATCAGTTTGGTGGATCCTCAGAAAAATGAACATAATGGTACATGAGGACCCAGCTATTCCACTCCTGGGCATATACTCAGATGATGCTCCAACATATAATAAAGGCACATACCCCACTATGTTCATAGCAGCCATATTTATAATAGCCAGGAATTAGAAACAACCCTGATGTCCCTCAACAGAGGAATGGGTACAGAAAATGTGGTACATTTACACAATGGAATACTACTCAGCTTTTAAAAACAATTACTTCATGAAATTCTTAGGCAAATGGATGGAACTTGAAAATATCATCTTGAGCGAAGTAACACAGTCACAAAAGAATAAACATGGTATGTACTCACTGATAAGTGGTTATTAGCCCAAAAGTTTGGAATACCCAAGAGTCACTTCACAGCAACCATTGGGCTGAGCAGGAGGACACAGATGGAGGAGTTGGAGAAGGGACTGAAGGAGCTGAAGGAGTTTGCATCTCCAGGGAGGTAGTGACAGTGGCAACTGGCCTGACCCCTCGATGCTCTTGGATATTGATCCACCAACCAAAGAATACACATGGAGAGACCCATGGTGCTGGCCACATATGTGGCAGAGGAGGTTCTTGTTAGCCATCAGGGGAGGAGAGGCCCTTGCGCCTGAGGGTGTTAGATGCCCCAGTAGAGGAGAATGCCAAGGAGGGAAGACGAGAGTGTGTGGGTGGGTGGGTGGGTGGGGGAATACCCTCATAGAGGCAGAGGGAAATAGGGAGGTTCCAAAGGTAAGACCTGGAAAAGGGGAAACATTTGAAATATAAATAAAGTATAAAAAAAAAAAAAATAAAGGAATCTCCCATGCTCAAGGATTGGCAGAAATAACATAGAAAAACAACCATCCTATCAAACACAGTCTACAGATTCAATACAGTCCCCATCAAAATCCCAACAAAATTCTTCAAAGACATGGAAATAGCAATTCTCAAATTCATCTGGAAAGGCAAAAACAAAACAAAACAGAATAAAAAAAAGAATACTTAATAATAAAAGAATAAATGGGGTAATCACTGTTCTTAACCTCAAGCTTTACTACAGAGCAATAATCACAAAACCTGCAAGGTATTGGTACAGACACAGACACATTGATCAATGGAATAAAACTGAAGACCAGGAAATAAAATCACACACAGACATTGATCTTTGACAAAGAAACTAAACTTATACAATGGAAAAGGAAAGCATCCTCGACAAATGGTGCTGGTCTAACTGGCTGTCGATATGTAGAAAAATGAAAATAGATCCATATTTGTTACCTTGCACAAAGATCAAGTCCATGTGGATCAAGGACCTCAACATAAAACCAGATAAACTGAACCTAATAGAAGAAAAAGTGGGATAGAACCTTGAACTCATTGGCACAGGGGGACATTTCCTAAACAGAACTCTAATCGTTCATGCTCTAAGATCAAGAATTGATAAATGGGACCTTATGAAACTGAAAAGCTTCTGTAAGGCAAAGAACATAGTCAATAAGACAAATTAGCAACCTACAGATTGGGAAAAAAAATCTTCACTAACCTCACATCTGTTAGAGGGCTAATATCCAAAATATATAAAGAACTCAAGAACCTAACCTCCAATAAAACCAAACAACCCAATCAAAAATGGGGTATAAAACTAAACTGAGAATTTACAACAGAGGAATCTTGAATTGCTGAGAAACACCTAAACAAATAATCAAAGTCCTTAGTGATCAGAAAAATGCAAATCAAAATGACCGTGAGATTCCACCATACACCACCAGTCAGAATGGCTAAGATGAATACCTCAGGCAACAGCACATGTTGGCAAGGATGTGGGGAAAGAAGAACACTCCTCCATTGCTGGTGGGATTGTAAACTGGTACAACCACTCTGGAAATAAATCTGGAGGTTCCTCAGAAAATTGGCAAAAGATCTATCTGAAGACCCATCAATATCACTCTTGGGAATATATCCTAAAGATACCCCACCATGCCACAGGGGCACATGTTCTACTATGTTCATAATACCCTTGTTTGTGATAACTAGAAGCTGGAAACATCCTAGATGTCCCACAACCGAAGAGTGGATATAGAAAATGTGGTTTATTTACACAGTGGAATACTACTCAGCTATTAAGAATGAGGCTATCCTGAGTTTTGCAGGCAAATAGATAAAACTAGAAAATATCATCCTTAGTAAGGTAACTTAGACCCAGAAGTACATGCATAGTATGTACTCACTAATAAGTGGATATTAGCAAAGAAAGAGTGCCAAATAGCCAAGATACAGCACACAGAACTCAAAAAGGTCAACAAGCTGAAGGATCCAGGTGAGGATGCCTCAGTCCCACTGGGGAGAGAGAGGAAACCAACCACAAGGGTGGAGGGAGGTATCTGGGAGGGAAAGGGGATGGGGTAGCAGAGAGGGGAACATGATCAGGTATTGGGTGGTGGGAAAAGGACTGAAATCCCTGAGGGCCAGCAGAAAGAAGGGAAACATGCAACCTCAGCATCTAGGAAGTTGGAGAGATCCTCCAGAATTTGCCAGAGTCCTGGGAAGTGAAAGACTCTCAGGACTTAAAGGGAGGGACCTTAGATGAAATGTCCTACATTGGGGAGAAGGAACTTGTAGAGCCCACCTCCAGCAGAAAGACAGGGCATCAAGTGAGGGATGGGGTTTTCATCCCCCAGTCAAAACTCTTCCCAATAATGGTCCCTGTCTGAAAGAACTGCAGGGATGGAAATGGAGAGGAGCCTGAGGAAAAGAAGGTCCAGTGACAGGCCTAAAATGGGATCTAGCTTAATGCGAGGCCCCAAGACCTGATACTATTATAGAGGCTAGGGAACACTCAACAGAAGCACTCACCTATCATGACTGCCCTCCAAAAACCCAATAAGTGGCTGAAAGAGTGAGATGCAGATATTTGCACCCAACCAGGGGACAGAAGCTGATGACCCCTGTGGTTGAATTAGGGAAAATCTGGAAGAAGCTGAGGAGGAGGGCAACCCTGTAGGAGGACCAGCATTCTCAATTAACCTGGATCCCCAAGATCTCTCAGACACTGGACCACCAACCAGGAAGCATACAACAGCTAATATGAGGCCCCCAACACATATATAGCAGAGGACTGCCAGGTCTGTGTTTAGTCAGAGAGGGTAAACCTAACCCTCAAATGACTGTAGGCCCCAGGGAATTTAGAGGTCTGGTGGAGTGGTGGTGAGGACATCCTTGTGGAGACAGGAGGCAGAGAGGCAGTATTGGATGTGGAACATTCAGAGCATAGACTGGTAGGAGAATAAAATCTGAAGTTTAAAATTAATTAATTAATTAAAAAAAAAGAAAAAAAAATACAGTCAGAATGTTGGGAATCTTACCAATCACTAGGATGATACATGTAGGGTTAATATTTGAATTCCGAGACAAATTATCCTTTTTTACATTAATTTCATGTGCAAGTCAAAGTCACTGCTGTTTAATGTATCATTTATTAAGTTTCATGTTACTTTACTTTTAACACTAATTATCCTATACTACAATAGTAATAAATCAGAGAGAACTATTTTGATTTGTTTTTGCCATGTGTGCATGCATGCTTGTGTGTGTGTGTGTGTGTGTTTATGTGCATTGAACATTTCTTCACATATTATATATAATTATTCAGACAGTGGTTTGATAATTTACATCACTTTTAATTAGTAAAGCTAATATATATTTAGATGTGATCTAACACAGTACTCAAGAGGCTAAATCAGAATGATCATAAATTCAAAGTTGGTACAGGCCACATAAGAGCAAGAGCAGGCAGGGCAGCATAGTGAAGCCTTGTGTAATGGCTAATCTTAGGTTTCATTTTGACCTTAACTGCCTAGAGGCTTAATGAACCTCTAGCTGCCATAACGGTATTTAGGTTCTAGTACGGACTTCATGACCCCTCTCCTGCTTCCCATGATAGGATGTTGATAGGTCCGAACTTGCACAGGTTTTGTGCCAGTAATGATACCTTCTGTGAGATCAATGGTTTAATGGCAATGATACGTCTGAAAGATGATCAAACCTATCACACTTCCTTTTTGGCACTTATTATCTACCGATTATTATCTCCTTCATGATTGCCCCTAAGTCTTGGAGGAGTGATATAGAATTTTCATGTTCATCTGAGCTTTCAACAATCCCTATGCTCAGCAATCTGACCAGTTGTGAGCCTAGGCAAATACCACTGATCACTGCATGGAAAGTAGGGGGAAGAAGGTAGGAGAAAGGAAGGAAGGAAAAAAAGGAAAGAAGAGATAGAAGGAGAGAAGGAGAAGAGGGAAAAACCTACGGGGATAGGTTATAGGGTCAGAAGCAGACGTAGGGCATAAAAGCATAATAACTAACTCATATTCCTTGTATGTGGGCTTCACAGAAAGTTTTGATTTAAATCCTGATTTGACAAGCTGCCTGCTATAAGCATGTATAGAAAGAAGTGTGAATCAATTGCTTTAAAGATGGTATTATAAGGTCTGCAGGATAACTAAGCCATATTCTTTGAATGTGGACTCCATGGGAATTTTGTGTTGATTATCCTGACATGACAGATTAGGAAAAAGGACTGAAAATAGGTTTTTACAGTAAGAAAAATATTTTTGTAGGATAGTAGGGAGATTGTATGAAAACAATTGTTTTAGGGAAGCTTTGAAGTTCTGCAAGATAACTCATATTCTTTGAACGTGGGCTCCACAGGAATTTTGGTTTAATTTCCTGGAATGGCAAAATAGAAAAAACCTAGCCTAACAATAGGCACATAGAGTATTTTAGTTTACTTCATTTATTTTGGATTGTTTTAATTTTCAAAATGGGTGTGATTTTGAGTTTTATGGTTGTATTATTCCTCTGGCAAAAGGTCAAAATAACATTGAGAAAATATGTTTGAGAAGGTAGTTTTCAGATAGTATACAACCTAAACCAGGGCATAACAGATAGATGTATAAGTCTCTTACGTTAGGATAGATGACAGAGTGTTCTATTTAACTGACAAAAATGATAGAAGGAGTGTTAAGTCTATCTTGTACTTTGTAAATTACAAAATGGTAATAGTTCTGCTTAATTTATATCTGAGATAAAAGTCTTTTATTATGAATTATTATTTTTATTAGATATTTTCTTTATTTACATTTCAAAAGTTATCCACATTCCCAATTCCCCGCCCCCAGAAACTCCCTATCCCATTTCCCCTCCCTCTACTGCTATGAGGGTGTGACCCCATCCACCCACCCTCTCCCACCTTCCTGCCCTGGCATTACCCTACATTGGGGCATCAAGCCATCACAGGACCAAGGACCGCTTCTCCTATTGATGCCTGACAAGGCCTTCCTCTGGTACATATGCGGCTAGAGCCATGGGTCCTTCCATGTGTACTCCTTGTTTGGTGTTTGAGACTCTGGGAGCTCTGGTTAGTTGATGTTGTTGTTCTTCTTATGGGGTTGCAAACCCCTTCAGCTCCTTTAGTCCTTTACTCCTCCTTTGCGGACCCCATGATCAAACCAATGGTTGGCTTTGAGCATCTGACTCTGGAAATGTCAGGCTCTGGCAGAGCCTCTCAAGAGACAGCCATATCAGGCTCCTGTCAGCAAGTACTTCCTGACAAACCAATCCATTCTTATCTCCTTGTACAAAGCTCAAGTCCAAGTGGATACAGGACCTCCACAAAACAAAACAAAAACAAAACCAAACAACAACAACATCAACAACAAAAAAACAGATATACCGAAACTAATAGAAGTGAAAGTGGGGAAGAACCTTGAATATATAGGTACAGGGGGAAAATTCCTGAACAGAACAGTAATTGCTTATGCTCTAAGATTAAGAATCAACAAATGGAACCTCATAAAATTGCAAACTTCTATAAGGCAAAAGACACTGTCAATAGGACAAAACAGCAACCTACAGATTGGGAAAAGATCTTTACCAATCCTACATCTGATAGAGGGCTCATATCCAATATATACAAGAACTCAGGAAGTTAGACTCCAGGGAACCAAATCAACCTATTAAAGATGGGGTACAGAGCTAAATAAAGAATTTTCAATGGCGGAATATCCAATGGCTGAGATGCACCTAAAGAAATGTTCAACATCCTTAGTCATCAAGGAAATGCAAATCAAAACAACCCTGAGATTCCACCTCACACTAATCAGAATGGTTCAGATCAAAAACTCAGGTGACAGCACATGCTGGCAAGAATGTGGAGAAAGGGGAACATGCCTCCATTTTTGGTGGTTTTGCAAGATGGTACAACCACTGTGGACATCAGTCTGAAAATTGGAAATAGTATTACCTGAAGACCCAGCTATACTACTCATGGGCATATACCCAAAAGATTCTCCAACATATAACAAGGATACATTCTCCACTATGTTCATAGCCACCTTATTATAGTAGCCAGAAGCTGGAAAGAATCCAGATGTCCTTCAGCAGAGGAATGGATACAGGAAATGTGGTACATTTTCACAATGGAGTACTATTCAACTATTAAAAACAATGACTTCATGAAATTCTTAGGCAAATGGATGAAATTAGAAAATATCATTCTGAGTGTGGTAACCCAATCACAAAAGAACACACATTGTATGCCCTCACTGATATGTGGATATTAGCCCATAAGTTTGGAATACCCAAGATTCAATTCACAGACCATATGAAGCCCAAGAAGAAGGACAACCAAAGTGTGGGTGCTTCAGTGCTTCTTAGAAATGGAAAGAAAATACTCACAGGAGAAAATATGGAGACAAAGTGTGGAGAAGAGACTGAACATATGGCCATCCAGAGACTGTCTCACCTAAGGACCCATCCAATATACAGTAACTAAACCGGGAGGCTATTGTATATGCCTGAAAAGAGTCTTTTAATTAGACAGAAAAGGGGAAGTGTTGAGGATGGCTCTGGTGCTATTTGTATTTTGATGTTAATTCTGCTTTCCCAGGACTGATTGTCTGGAATCAGGAATAAGTCAGGTACTTGTAGCTACTAGTGACCCCTAGTTTAGATGGCGAATCCACCAGGATTTGCCACCAGAGGATTTAGATTTAATATGGCTTACAAGTGGTTGTAGTTTGTGGACCTTTTTGGAAGAATAGGAGGAATTATTGTGGCTCTGTAGGAGATTGGAACTCCACAAGAACACCAACAGATTCAAGTTATCTGCATCCTTGGGGGGAATCTCAGAAACTGAACTACCAGCCAATGAACATATTCTAGCTGAACCTAGGCCTCTCTGCACTTATATAGCAGATGTGCACAGGAGGTAAGACCCTGCCGGCTTCCACCTGTGGTGGGAGATCTCTGCTTGGGGCGCCAGGCATCCATGGCCAACCAGAAGAGGGAGAAAGTGAGCAGCCCACTTTTGTCGAAAATCCAGCAACAGGAGGACTCAGATACAGGAACTAAGGAACAGCCAGGAAATAGAACTGGTCTCTAAGGAATACTGACACCTGGGCCTGTAGGAAAGACAAGTCACAGTCTGAGAGAGAAAGACCAGCTAACACCCGAAATAAACAGATGGCGAAAGGCAAGGGCAAGAACACAAGGAACAGAAACCAAGACTACTTGGCTTCATCAGAAGACAGCTCTCCCACCACAGCCAGCCCTAGATACCCCAACACACCAGAAAAGGAAGACTTAAAATCACTTATCAAGAGGATGATAGAAGATTTAAAGAAGGAAATACATAACTCCCTTAAAGAAATACAAGAGAACACAGGTAAACAACTGGAAACCCTTAAAGAGGACAGACAAAAATCCCTTAAAGAATTACAGGAAAACACAATCAAATGGGCAGAAATACAGGAAAACACAATGAAATAAATGAACAAAGCCATTCAGGAATTAAAAAGAGAAATAGAGACAATAAAAAAATCAGAAAGGGAGACAACCCTGCAGTTAGAGAACATAGGAATGAAATCAGGAGTCATAGATGCAAGCATCAGCAACAGAATACAAGAAATGGAAGACAGAATCTCAGGTGTGGAAGATACCATAGAAAACATGGACACAACAGTCAAAGAAAACACAAAATCCAAAAAGCTCCTAACCCAAAACACCCAAGATATCCAGGATGCAATGAGAAAACAGAACCTGAGGATAATAGGTATAGAAGAGAGTGAACATTCCCAACATAAAGGAACAGTAAATATCTTCAACAAAATTATAAAAGAAAACTTCCCTAACCTGAAGAAAGAGATGAACATAAATATTCAGAACGCCAAATAGACTGGACCAGAAAAGAAATTCCTCCTGTCACATTATAGTCAAAACACCAAATACACAAAACAAGAAAAGAATATTAAAAGCAGCAAGGGAAAAAAGGGCAAGTAACATATAAAGGCAGACCTATCAGAATTACACTAGACTTTTCACTGGAGAATATGAAAGCTAGAAGATCCTGGGCAGATCGCATACAGACTCTAAAAGAACAAAAATGCCAGCCCAGGCTGCTATACCCAACAATACTCTCAATAATCATAGATGGTGAAACCAAAATATTCTAAGGCAAATTCAAATTTGCACAGTATATTTCCACAAACCTAGCCTTATAGAGAATAATACATGGAAAACGCCAACTCAAGGAGGGAAACTACACACAAGAAAAAGCAAGAAAATAATCTTTTAACAAACCCAAAAGAAGATAGCCACATAAACAATATAAAAAATAACAGGAAATAACAATCACTATTCTTTAATATCTTTTAACATCAATGGTCTCAAGTCCCCAATAAAAAGACAGAGTGACATATTGGATACATAAACAGGACCCAGCATTTTGCTTTATCTAGGAAACTCACTTCCATGTTAAAGACAAACTCTACCTCAGAGTAAAGGGCTGGAAAACAATTTTCTAGGCAAATGGCCCCAAGAAACAGGCTGGAATAGCCATTCTAATATCGGATAAAACTGACTTTCAACCAAAAGTAATCCAAAAAGATAAAGAAGGACACTTCATACTCATCAAAGTAAAAATCTACCAGGAACTCACAATTCTGAACATCTATGCCCCAAACGCAAGAGCTCCCACATTCATAAAAGATACTCTACTAAAGCTCAAAGCATATATTGCACCTCACACAATAATAGTGGGAGACTTCAACACCCTACTATCAACAATGGACAGATCTTGGAAACATAAAATAAACAGAGACACAGTGAAACTAACAGATTCTATGAACCAAATGGGTTTAACAGATATCTATTGAACATTTCATCCTAAATCAAAAGAATATACCTTCTTCTCAGCACCTCATGGTATCTTCTCCAAAACTGATCATATAATTGGTCACAAAACAAACCTCAACAGATATAAGAACATTGAAATAATCCCATGCCTCCTATCAGATCACTACGGATTAAGGTTGGTCTTCAATGGCAACAACAACAACACAAAGCCCACATACACATGGAAGCTGAACAATGCTCTGCTAAATGATAAAATGTTCAAGGAAGAAATAAAGAAGGAAATTAAAAATTTTCTAGAATTTAATGAAAATGAAAGTACAACTTATCCAAAGCTATGGGACACAATGAAAGCAGTGTTAAGAGGAAAACTCATAGCTCTGAATGCCTCCAAAAAGAAACTGGAGAGAGCACATACTAACAGCTTAACAGCACACCTGAAAGTTCTAGAACAAAAAGAATCTAATACACCCAAGAGGAATAGAAGGCAGGAAATTATCAAATTAAGGGCTGAAATCAACTAAGTCGATACTAAAATAACTATAAAAAGAATCAACAAAACCAGGAGCTGGTTCTTTGAGTAAATCAACAAGATAGATAAACCCTCAGCCAGACTAACCAGAGGGCACAGAGACAGTGTGCAAGTTGATAAAATTAGAGATGAAAATGGAGATATAACAACAGATTCTGAGGAAATTAAAAATATTATCAGGTCCTACTACAAAGCCTATAAGAAACAAAATTGGAAAATCTGGAGGAAATGGACAAGTTTCTAGAAATAGAAGCAATAGAAGCAGTCATTAAAAGTCTCCCAACCAAAACAAGCCCAGGACCAGATGGGTTCAGTGCAGAATCCTATCAGTCCTTCAAAGAAGATGTAATACCAATACTCTTCAAGGTAATCCATACAATAGAAATGGAAGGAACACTACCCAATTCATTCTATGAGGCCACAGTTACACTGATACCAAAACCCCACAAAGACCCAACCATAAAAGAAAACTTCAGACCAATTTCCCTTATGAATATCAATGCAAAAATACTCAATAAAATTCTTGCAAACTGAATCCAAGAACACATCACAATGATCAGTCAAAATGATCAAGTATGCTTCATCCCAGGGATGCAACGATGGTTCAATACCCAGAAATCCATCAATGTAATCCACTACATAAACAAACTCAAAGAAAAAAAACCACATGGTCATTTCATTAGATGCTAAAAAAGCATTTGACAAAATTCAACATCCCTTCATCATAAAAGTCTTGGAAAGATCAGGAAATCAAGGAGCATATGTAAACATAGTAAAAGAAATATACAGCAAACCAGTGGCCAACATCAAAGTAAATGGAGAGAAACTCGAAGCAATCCCACCAAAATCAGGGACTAGATAAGTCTGACCACTTTCCCCTTATCTATTCAATATAGTACTTGAAGTTCTAGCTAAAGCAATCAAACACGAAAAGGAGGTTAAAGGGATATAAATTTGAAAGGAAGAAATCAAAATATCACTATTTGCAGATGATATGATGGTATATTTAAGTGACCCAAAAAACTCCACTAGAGATCTGCTACAGCTGATAAACAACTTCAGCAAAGTGGCTGGATACAAAATTAACTCAAGCAAATCAGTAGCCTTCTTATACTCAAAGGATAAACAGGTTGAGAAAGAAATTAGGTAAATGACACCCTTCACAATAGTCACAAACAATATAAAATATCTTGGTGTGACTCTAACCAAACAACTGTAAGATCTGTATGACAAGAACTTCAAGTCTCTGAAGAGAGAAATTGAAGAAGACCTCAGAAGATGGAAAGATCTCCCATGCTCATGGATTGGCTGGATTAACATAGGTGAAATGGAGATCCTGCCAAAAGCAATCTACAGATTCAGTGCAATCCCCATCAAAATCCCAACTCAATTCTTTGTAGACCTAAAAAGAGCAATTCTCAAATTCATATGGAATAACAAAAAACCCAGGATAGCAAAAACTATCCTCAACAATAAAAGGACTTCTGGTGGAATCAGCCTCCCTGACGTCAAGCTGTACTACAGAGCAGTAATGATAAAAATGGCATGGTATTGGTACAGTGTCAGGCAGGCAGATCAATGAAATAGAATTGAAGACCCAGAAATGAACCCACACACTTACAGTTACTTGATCTTTAAGAAAGGAGCTAAAACCGTAAAGTAGAAAAAAGACAGCATCTTCACCAAATGGTGCTGGTTCAACTGGCAGTCTACATGTAGAAGAATTCGAATTGATCCATTCCTATCTCCCTGTACAAAGCTCAAGTCCAAGTGGATCAAGGACCTCCACATAAAACCAGAAACACTGAATCTAATAGAAGAGAAAGAGGGGAAAATTCTCGAACACATGGGCACATGGGAAAAGTTCTTGAACATAACACCAATGGCTTGTGCTCTAAGATCAAGAATCGACAGATGAGACCTCACAAAATTACGAAGCTTCTGTAAGGTAAGGGCACTATAAATAGGACTAAACGGCAACCTACAGATTGGGAAAAGATCTTTACCAATCCTACATCCGATAGAGAGCTAATATCCAATGTATACAAAGAACTCAAGAAGCTAGACTCCAGAGATCCAAATAACCCTATCAAAAAATGGGGAAGAGGTCTAAACAAAGAATTCTCAACTGAGGAAACTCAAATGGCCCAGAAGCACCTAAAGAAATGTTCAACATCCTTAGTCATCAGGGAAATGCAAATCAAAACAACCCTGAGATTTCCCCTCATATCAGTCAGAATGGCTAAGATCAAAAACTCAGGTGACAGCAAATGTTGGTTAGGATGTGGTGAAAGAGGAACACTCCTCCATTGCTGATGGGAATGCAAGTTGATACAACCTCTGTGGAAATCAGTTTGGTGGACCTTCAGAAAAATGAACATAATGCTACATGAGGACCCAGCTATTCCACTTCTGGTCATATACCCAGAAGATGCTCCAACATGTAAGAAAGACAAACGTTTCACTACATTCTTAGCAGCCATATTTATAATAGCCAGAACCTGGAATCAACCCAGATGTCCCTCCACAGAGGAATGGATGCAGAAAATCTGGTACATTTACACAATAGAAAACTACTCAGCAATGAAAAACAATGACTTCATGAAATTCGCAGACAAATTGATGGATCTTGAAAATATCATCCTGTGTGAGGTAACACAGTCACAAAAGAATGAACATGGTATGTACTCACTTTTATGTGGTTATTAGCCCCAAATTCTAAATACCCAAGAGTCACTTCACAACAACAGTAGGGCAGAGTGGGAGGTTCCAGATGAAGGATTTGGAGAAGGGACTGAAGGAGTTGAGGGAATTTGCATCCCCAGAAAGGCAGCAACAGTGGCAACAGGCCTGACCCCCTGATACTCCTGAAGACTGATCCACCAATCAAAGAAGGAGGCAGAGGAGGATCTTGTGAGAGGCCCTTGGGCCTGAGGGTGTTCGATCCCCCAGTATAGGAGAATGCCAAGGAGGGAAGAGGAGAGTGGGTGGGTTTGTGGGTGGAGGAATACCCCCATAGAGGTAGGGGAGGGGGGAGGGAATAGGGAGGTTCCACAGGGGAGAACTGGAAAGGGAAAAACATTTGAAATGTAAATAAAGTAGAAATAAAACCAAATAACTGCCCCCCCCCCCCCATAGTTGTTGCTTGCATGTAGAATATGTTCTTCTAGGTAGGATGCCCTGTCTGGCCTCAACCTGAGCATATGGATCTAGCTTCACAGAGATTTAAAGTGCCAGGGTGGGGGATACCTATGGGGTTTCTAAGCTCTCAGAGGAGGTAAAGGGGGATGAGTGGACAGATTGTGGAAGTGCGACCAGGTGGAGAGCCGTGAAAAGGATGTAAACTGAATACATAAAAATCAAAGCAAAAGAAAAGAAAACAAAGTAAAAATGCAATGCCATATCTTTTGGTTTCAATGTATATTTTCTAAGTGTTTTGTAATTTAAACAAGAATCAAGTGAGTAAAGGTTAAGGAATTGGAGAGATGGTTTGGTAGTCGAATAACTGTTACTCTTACAGAGATCTAATGTTTGGTTCTCAAGAATTAAGTTGTTGCTCATAAGCATCTGTATCTCCAATTCCAGAGGATATGATGCCATTTATGAATTCTGTGTTAGCCAGGGAACACATAGTACAAATACATACCTGTAAGCAACACATTCAGTCACATAAAATAAATTGGGTACTTCTGAAATATACTTTAAGACTGTCAAAGTCACTCTAATTTATGCAAAGTTAAGAATATACCATAAGGATTCAGAAATTAATTCTGTTGTTTCTTAATATGTTCATACTAATGGCAACAAAGTAATATAATTGCTTGACCTCAGTAAATTATTTTTTCTTACTCTTAGTAATTGAAATTTCTTATAGTTTTGTCATGTGAATTGAGGTTTAAAATGTGGGTAGTACCAAAATTAATTTTTTTCAGGTAAGATTCAAAATGAGCCGGGCAGTGGTGGTGCATATCTTTAATCCCGGCACTTGGGAGGCAGAGGCAGGTGGATTTCTGAGTTTGAGGCCAGCCTGGTCTACAAAGTGAGTTCCAGGACAGCCAGGGCTACACAGAGAAACCCTGTCTCAAGAAACCAAAAAAAAAAAAAAAAAAAAGTTTCAAAATGAGTATCTGCTGATTAAGGAAATAAACTTTCTCATTTATTACTTAATGAAGTACCTCTTTGATGGTAGAGAATTCATTTGAATCATTCAAATCATGAATAATTCACCTCAGTAAACTTGGAGTTCTTCTACTTGTAGGGTTTTCTTTTTGTTTTGTTTGTTTTTTTTTTTTCTTTTTAGTTGTCCGTCATGAAATCAGTTGTTATGGAAATTGTGACACCTGGAAAATGATGATATACTCAGTTCAATTATATTAAAAGATATATTGATTAGCTCCTAGTGGGACAAAAAAAATAATCTTAGAGCCAAATTTAAGTTTGTCATAAAGGAGTAGTATGGGAAAGGACATTTAAAGTAGAAATCCATACAAACACCTTGAATATCTATCTAAGCAAGCAATTAAAAACTTTTGTTTTCTATCAAGTAATTAAGGCAATACAAAACATTTTTGGGTATCTGTATAAAAAAGTTGCAGAAGCAAATAAAGCAGTTCATCAAATCATAACAACTAGATAATGATGGCTGTACATTTTTAAGTGAGGTTCATTGAGTCAGGGTTATTGGAACCTTATCTTACAGGTACTGGAGTCAGAGACAAATGGCTGATGGGGACCTGTATGGTTGCCTAACATAAAATGTACCTAACCATAACACCATCACAACAAAAAGATATTTAAGGAGAATTTATAATTTCTCCTTTCCAGATTCTTTAAAAGGATTTTTTATCATTTAAAAAATTGTAAGGGCATATGTAAATATTTTGATAATTAAAAATACCTCAATATAAAATTATTTATGAAACAGTTTAAAGTAGTAATATTTATTAAAAATATCATGACAGAATTGTTGTATTGTTACTTTGACAACTCAAATATATTTGTAGTTGAAGATGAGTGACATCTACTTTTGCTGAAGACATCATGGGTGTGTTCTCAAGTGAGAAAAGATTGATATGTGAGAATACAAATAAACACTTTTTTCTTGATCTTTTGAATCATAAGAGGAGATGGGTAAAAGTAGCCACTATATCCAGGCAGTAAGAAGAGAGCACACACACACACACACACACACACACACACACACACACAATTATATATGAAAACATACAGTTTGAGGCTGGTCTACAGAACAAGATATAGGACAGCTGGTTATAGATAGATAAACCTTGTTTTGAAAACCCAAACCAACCCTCTAACATATGCTATTGTATATTATATTGTACAAACACACACACACACACACATATATGTATGTATATACACACACACACGCACACACGCACACACACACACATAACTTTTGTCGAATATATTGTTGTTATATAACCTGTGCAAAACTATTGTATAGTTTTTAGAGTTCTTAGCATGCACAAAAACATGGTTATATTCATAAACAGAAAATAGTGGTGAACAGCTCTCATACATAGGTTCAACTGGTGAAGTTATGGGGATCATGACAATATAAATTCTAGGTCAGTTTGTGACATATAAGATCCTGTTTGTTGGGCTGGAGAGATGGTTCAAAGGTTAAGAGCACCAACTGCTCTTCCGAAGGTTGTAAGTTCAAATCCCAGCAACCACATGTTGGCTCACAACCATCCATAATGAGATCTGATGCCCTCTTCTGGGATATCTGAATACAGCTACAGTGAGCAGAGCTGGAGTGAGTGGGGCTGGAGCAAGAAGAAAAAGTGTCTGAAGACAGCTACAGATTACTTACATATAATAAATAAATACATTTTTAAAATTCCTGTTTTATTATTCCTTCCTTCTTTCCTTCTTTCCTTTCCTTTTATATCTCCCTTTTGTCTCTTCCTTCCATTCTTTATTTTACTCTTCTCTCTCTCTCTCTCTCTCTCTCTCTCTCTCTCTCTCTCTCTCAACAAACAGGAATTTGATTCTCAGATTGAGCTAGGCATGAAAAATACTTTGTACTCAGGTTTAAAATTTTTAATACATAGAAAGGGATAATATATGATTCATAATATATCTAGGGACCTAATGATGAACCAGTAGAAGAAACTATTATATTTAGTGAGTATTTTGCATTGGAATTGGTTAAGTTGAGAAAGATTTTTATTGATAATGATCTTGCTGCTGTTCTGAGACAGGAAGATTTGGCTGGTCTATAACTTGCTCTGTAGATGAATGTGGCCTTTAACTAAAGAAGATCCACCTGCTTATGCCATTAAGTTAATTAGATTAAAGGTAGGCTTTATCACAATACCCCAATGGGAAGACTTCTAAATAAAAATGAGGGTCTCTTAAATCCAGCTGCATGATAGTATGTGTCCTGGGATTGGATGTGGGTATTCTGGTTTGTTTTGTTTTGGTTTTGGTTTTGCGAGACAGGGTTTCTCTGTGTAGCCCTGGCTGTCCTGGAACTCCCTCTGTAGACCAGGCTGACCTTGAACTCAGAAATCCACCTGCCTCTGCCTCCCAAGTGCTGGGAGTAAAGGCGTGCGCCACCACTGCCCTGCAGGATGTGGGTATTCTGAGTGTTGTAGAAGTTAAGAAACCAGGTGATATATAAATTCTTCCTCTTTGAGACAAAAGCTCTCCAAAGTGTGTCAAATGAACCTCTCCATTTTAAGAACCATTATATTCACTTGTTCATTGTAATAGAAGTTCCCCAGGAGTATCAAGTAGTAGAAAACACAAGGGAGACAGGTATTACAATAATATCTGAGAATATAAAAAGTAATATTTCATACTACTATGAAATATTAAGAGTACAAATCAGTCATTGGAGGAAGAACAATCATTATTGAATGGACTATATACAAGTGAGATCATGTTCAAAGGACTAGTGCATGAGACTTAGATTCATGAAATTCCAAAACAACCAATAGGGCATCAGGGACTTGCCCAAGCAGACAAAATCCCTTTTGGTATTTATTACTGGACGAGTGTGAGATTTGAGTACTGAATATGTTGAAGAATAACATTGACATTATAGGGTAAATTGATGAAGGTCGTTTGTGGAGTCAGTAATTAATTACTCAGTTCCCTTTTTCTCTCAAGGAATAAAGAAGGAATTGCTGGGCGCATTTCTCTCCACAAGTTCATCTTAATGCCAAAGCAATATTTCTTTTCTCATTTATTATTAAAGTTTAAACAAACATATTTATAGCAGGAAGTTTTGTCCTATACCTAGATGATGAAAATTTGTATTTATCAAGAAACATCATTATTTATAACATGTCTTATTCACCCAAACTAAACAATCATCTATTCTTTGTTCTTTTAATACAATAATTTCCTCTTTATTCAAAACCCTGTCTTTCATAGTGTACGTCAAATCCTGTGGCTACCTCCATAGATAGAAGGACCCAGTAATTCAGAACCAACCTAGAACAGTATGTTGTTTTTTTTTCCTTTTTCTTTTTCTTTATTTAATTGTTAACTAGTCCCAAGGCTATTATTCTCTTCCAAGTACAATTAAATGCTTGCAAGAAATGAAAGCTCACTGTATTTCTTTTCTAACCTATGTAGCCTTAACTATTCTACAAGGGATGGGACACAATCTGCTCTTAATTCTAACTTTATTAAATCATTTTGTCAACACAACTTAAAACATCTCCTTAAATTTTCTATAAAATATTCTAACTAATTAAATCTATTTGAATCAAATAATTAATTCTTTAAAATCATAAATTCTTCTATACAATATTGTTTTATGAAAGTACACCTTCACATTGCTTTACAGGAATATTGTTCAGTGCATTGTGCTATCTCCCAGGAGTCAATCACATCAAATTATAGGCAGTGAGAATCTCCCCAGTCCAATCTCAACTTGCTAGATATATGAAGAATACAACAATGATAACCATGAGAAGGCACAGCAGCAGTGAGTAGTAATCTAGAGATAAGCCCATGGGGCTTTGCCTTTCTAATTAACACCCATTGATTTTGAGCAAATCTATGGACTGTATTCAGGAAGCTCACTTACCCACTGCTTCTAACCCTGCACAGCATCCACCATGAATACCTGGGAGAAATGTTATTAAAAAGTCAATGTCTGTATTACTAACCTAATGGATGATTTTTAAGCATCTGCAGCAGGTTTTAGAAGACATACATGCCAAATAATGCAGAAGATAAAGCTGAAGATTGAGCCCCAGTGTGGTGGAATATGTCTTTAATCCCAGGCTAAGGAAGACTGAGGAAACTCCCTGTGAGGTAAGGACTAGCCAGGTCTATATACTCACCATAGATTAGTCAGGAATACAAAATGAGAACATTATTTGCTGAAAATTTTGTTTTTAAAGGTTTTGTTTGTCCTATGGGTGTGCAATGTGTACATGTCAAAAACAATTATTTTGTTTTTAAAGGTTTTGTTTGTCCTATGGGTGTGCAATGTGTACATCTCAAAAACAATTAATAACAATTAGGAGAAAAGAGATTTATGAATTTATGAAGATTATTCCTCTGAGTTTGCATAGGTACTGTTTGTATGTGTGTGAGTGTCTGTATGTGTGTGTGTTTGTAATTAATACAATAATGCTTTTTATATATTTATTTTAAAAACATAAATGTGATACCCATATGCAGTTAAATAATATTCAATAGTAAAAGAATAAAATTTGAAGGTAGATAGATGGAAATGAAAAGAACCAGTAACAATTAGTGATATCAATCAAATCTGAAAAAGCCAAATGCTCCCTGTTCTCTCCCTATGAGTCTTCTACATAAGTTCTTTTGTTTTATGGGATTTTATGGAGGCCATGTGAAAAATATAATATTGGAAGCTAGTCATTGGCATAGAGGAATGTGTTTAAAAAGGAGTGGGAGTATAATAGTAAATGATAGAAGAAAGGAGATTTTAGGAGACAGAAGTTTTATATTGATATTGGTAAGATAGGGTTTCGAAAATAGGGTTTGAGAGCAACTTTTAACTGACGTGAAATGTACATATAGAAGTTACTTGGGAACTTATATACAAGCTTATACTACTTAACACAATAATAAGTAAGAATATTATAGAATATGTGATATAACATAATATTGAAAGAGTACTGGAAGCTAACTGTTTAATCAAGAATGGGGATAGGCCTTGAAGTTAGGTGAAATAAGTAGAGTGTGTTAAGCAATTCTAAGGGTGTATGAAGAATCTTTATGATACTTATACGTGTATATATATATATATATTATATGAAGTACATAAATACTTTATCATAGTTATATATTTACCTATATACTTGATATATACAACAAAATTTTCAAATTATAACATTTAATATATATTATAATACATGATAAACTTCATATATAACTACAAAATATAAAAAAATAGCAATAGTTGATAGGAATTTGGCAATATTTACATGAGTACATATATATTTTTTATATATATCATATATAAAGCTGTATATACATATATATTTTATACATATCAAATATGTATATACATATAAAGTATTCTTTTTATATTATGTAAGGTAGTATCTACATATATACAAATATATGTGTACATATACTCATATATACATATCTCCATATTCCAATCAAGTACAACAAACCTATATTAACAATTATGCATGTAATTTTTTATGGATTATAATATATACCATATTGCATATTAAAGTAAAAATTACATATTCATATACATGTATATATGAGCAATACATATGAAGTATTTGTTATTTTATATGTAATATCATGTATATATATATATATTTACATGTATATTCATGGTAGTTCAAACAGAAATATCTAATTTAGTGAAAATACTACTCCATGCAGATATAAGTTATTAAAGAAAATCTTAGTGACAGACAAGGATTAATTCACTAGGGTATATAAGTCAAAGAATCACAGAAACCATATGTAATTATAAGTATCGAATGTAAGAATCACCAATACACTTCACCCAAATCAATCTTATAAATGTAACATAATATTGAAACAAAAAAGATTCAGTGTAGAAAAAACCTTAAATAATAGGAGAGTTACAGGAGTTACCATCACACAGATTTAAACTTATGCTACATAGTTAGTGTAACAAAAGCTTTATGGTATGGGTCTACTGTGCATTGATGAATACAGTGTGCACTGGGCCCTCTGTACATATAACATTCAGTTTAGTGTTTTTACAGGATTCCTGAGTATGTTAGCAAATGAGTCTCTGATTCTTGTGTCTATTCCTGTTGCACTTTTACTTCTGTTGAGTTGCCTTGTTTACTCTCAACATGTTTTTTATTTTTATCTTATTTTATTTCATTTTGATATGATTGGTCATTTTCTCTTGGATGTGCTTTTCTAGTCAAATGTAGGAAGTGAGCTAATCTGGAAGGCAGGGTAGATCAGGAGGAACTTGGAGGAGTAGAAAAAAGGGAAAATATAGCTATGGTATATGGTATTAAAATTATTTTTCAATAAAACTTACATACAACACCATTTTGAAATGAAAAATAAAAAACAATTCCAATATTACCTGTAAACAATCAAACAAACAAAATCAAAATAAAAGGCACACCCTTGTGAATTTATCTGTCAGAGAATGGTCAAAAATTTTCTGTATGCTACTTTCCATATCTTATAAACTTCATCAAAACCAGGAAATTAGAGAAGAGAGGAATAGATTAAATTTTCTAAAGAATACTTCTCAAGTCAACTCTTTATTTTTTAATCTGACCATGATTACAAAACTAATTAATGAATAACAAGCACCTAATGACACTGAAGCCATATTCAAAATTGATCACATTACAAAATGACAGAAAAAAAGGTTTATAATTCTGTACCACTATGTATGCTAAAGCTGTGTAGCTAAAGATATCCCACATTTCCACATGTTGGCAGTTCTCACATCCTGAAATTCACTCTGTCCACTATCTTTCTTAATGCCACTTTTGAATCCCTCTTCCTGTTTTATAAGTATCATAATATCAAAACTCATACCTTCCTGATCCTCCTATTCATATGGAAACTGGGAAGTACAAACCACCATGGTCTGTTGTGTCTTCCCTCTGATGATAATCTGAATGTTAACCCTCATGTTCTTTTATCCATTCTCATCCTTCATGGCAAGACAGAATCTTATTTAAATTCACATACACATTATTTTTATGCAACATCCATATACCAAAATAAATGTTTTTTTATTTTTTTTGTCTGCTTTTAGTTCCACACACCAATAATACACAATACTGCTAGCTCTTTGAAATGTTAATATTCACCCTGCAAGAGAAAGGGCAGATTGTCAGCTCAATAGCAGGGGAACTGCAGCCCACACAACACAGGACATAACAAAGAGAGCCAGGTCCTGATCTGATAGCTTTCTGATCTGATTCATCAGTCAAAGACTTGAGATGCATAGGATAATGTTCTAATTCCAACAAATTTGGAATACTTAATGTGCAGAAAACATGTCTACCTATGAAAGAAATGATGGAGTTATAAGGGAGCTGACCTTGTTTGCTGCATTGCCTTGCTGACCATTCCTAGGGAGGATGTGAGAGGCATCATTGCCTGCTTCTTCTTTGAGAAGGACCTGCTGCACTGACTTGACTAATGACATTCCCAACCCCCAGTCTGTGCTAGTGAGCCAGCACTACTCTCCAATCACCCATGTGGGCATGTTTGACAGGCTGCAGGGATTCAAAATCTTTTCTAAAGCTAATGACATAAGGCAGGCAGCCATGAGCTATAAGCTTTCCTATTGCTAGTATGAAAGAGGATGGTCTTCATAAACCCCTGTTTAAATTGGTATGGAATAAACTCAAGGTGCTTTCTGGGTAATGGTGACTACACAATATTGAATTATATTTACCTGTATATCTCTTTATAAAGGAAAGAAAGTGTGCTTAGAAAAAAATGTAACCAAAACTAGGTATAATACAAAAGCACTAGATACTCGTAATATTATCAGGAGAAATCACTGGGGAATAAAAGATGCTACCTTAACAATGCTTTGCATTAATCAGGACTTACTTGATTAGGTGTATTTTAAAAATTCCGTGTTCATCTAAATGAAACCATGAACATAATATTTGCTGTTTACTAAAAGCATTGGTTTATCATTCAGTGATGTAATTTTTTCTTTGTGTTTTCAAAAGTTGTTGCAATAAGATATTTACTATTTGTTTGTGTTTTAGACAGGTTCTTACTCCTTAGAAATGGCTGGACTGGTAATTCACTTTGTAGACAGGACTGGCTTTGAACTTAGTGATTTACTAGCTTCTCCCTTATTAGAGCTATAAGTAAATTCATGTGCCACCACAGTTACCCAGATTTTATTAATTGTAATAATTTTCTCTCTCCATCTCCATCTCTGTCTATGTCTATCACTCAGACTCTGTTCTCTTCCCCAACCGTCTCCTGTGAAGTGTGTGTTCATGTGTGAGCATATGTGTAAAGCTATGTGGGTGCCAAACGCTATATTTGTGTCAAGATCTGCATTTACATATACTTTTGAGATTCCTAACATGAGTTCTGGGTAATCCTTTTCCAGAGCAGTATTTGTTTTTACAAGCAGAAACACCACTCAGTCTCTTCTATGTAACTTTAAGCCTCAGTGGTTTAGATGCCTGCTGAATATGCAAATGAAAGTAGAAGCAAAAAATAGAGAAAGGTTCCTGATTTTAAATGTTAACACTTTCAATTATCTTTCAGTAAATATGTAAATATGTAAATGTAATTATGTAAATATGATATTGACGTAGAAATATTCTTTTCTGCAAATCAAAGTCTACATGGGAAAGGGAAAACTATGTTTGCATCAATAGTTCTTTCCAACCAAGAACATACTCTATAGAATACAATGACTTTAAACATACAGTGTTCCATCTTTTTCTGCCACCTAGAAGGTTTTTATATCATGGCTATCCTGTCTTCCATTTTATACAATAGATACAAAAGTCAAGGATCATATAGGGTTAGCTAAACAAGAAAATGAATCCAAGGTTTTCTGCATTTATCAATATACTGTATGTCAAACTGGGATTAAGACACTGAAAATATTTAAAACAATATCTGTGCTTTTAAATAAATTGCATTTTTATCATACAATTAATAATTGTGGATATACATGTAAACTTATCAATTTCTAGACTTTGGGTTATAGAGTTCTCGCCTGGAACACAGAAAGGCAACTTGTTAGTGAAGAGGCCAGTATTAAGGATCCGTAACCTGGTCTTACCAAGAAGGACAGGTTCTCCTAA
The DNA here is from genome assembly GCA_019843965.1 of Rhynchomys soricoides. Lineage (NCBI taxonomy): Eukaryota > Metazoa > Chordata > Mammalia > Rodentia > Muridae > Rhynchomys > Rhynchomys soricoides. Next base: position 179,145 of record JADRCH010007865.1, read on the forward strand.
CTTAATTAATTAACTAAGCTAACCCTGCTCAAGGATGACATAGGTTTGCCTCGTAGGTGATTCTATATCACATCAAGTTGAAAGAGAAACTAATCATCTCAATAGTATCTAAGAATAAAAACCTGCATGAGTCATGTGCAGTAAAATATGCTATCATGTTCTATGGATTAAAACTATGCCTTCATAATATGAGACTTGATTCTAATTCTAGCACTGATATTGCTATTTGGAAAACTTATGAAAAGTTCTGTGTACTGTTTACCATATCTGTATAATGAAGAGGGTTTCTACAGGCCCAATTCAATTGATACATAAAATGGGCAGTTAGAAGAATTGTAGCAATGTGTAATTAATAGATCTTAAAATTCACTCAAAGGATATGTAGTACACTATCTGGGAGTATAAAGAATTCTGTACTTATTGTTTTTGTCATTTTTCTTGACAGAAGTCTAATTTGTATATGCTAAGTTTTTGTAAAACCCCTCCTTTCCATAGCATAGAATTCTGGTTTACATGTGATGACTGTTTTATGCTGGTTTCTTTAGCTTTTGTCTCTGATTATTGGAGTCCTCTCCTCCTCCTCCTCCTCCTCCTCCTCCTCCTCCTCCTCCTCCTCCT